>JAGSMT010000220.1:0-466011 GCA_029286875.1 Lamproptera curius
AGATAACTTACCAAGTAATCATTATTGATGTTATCAAGCGTCATTATCAAAATCACTGTTAAGAAGGAAGGGTTGGTTATAGGAAAGTGAAAATTTAGGCTTGTTTGTGATTTTCAATATCCAATTTATTAAAATATTTAAAAAAATTAACCAAAAATAATAAGAAATTGTGGCGGGCACCTCTTGTCACTTTAGGGTTTAAAAAATAGATAATATATTGTCATACTTATTGAATATGCGTGGTGGGATACGGTCCAAACCCCCCTAATGGATAGGGGTGTATTAGGGGAGGCCTATTTCCAGCAGTGGACTAACAAAGGCTGATGATGTGATGTGTATTGAATATGCATAAAAATTTCATAATGATCAGGCAAGCCGTTTCAGAGGACACAAGAACTGTATATATTGGATATTCCTGACATATTGGTCTCTATTATTATTTACCCAGCGTGCGCAATCAAGTGATAATCCGTAAATAACTGTATTTGATATGTACAATGAAAGAAATAATAAACATGATGATGACTCGCACAAGTTCAATATCAATTGGACATACACTTTGATTTAATTTTTCCTATACTAAATTGCTTTTCGATTACTCATGTTTGATAATTCCAGTCAGACAGGGCCTTTAATATATATCTGATATCATAGTCCTCTCAAAAAATATACAAAAATACTAGAGTGAAAAGTGTTTTATATTAAAAAATATTCAAAATCTCATAATAGTTGAAAACAATCATAGAAATTGAAAAAATGCCACTGATAGCTAATTTTCTAATCGTGGAATTTCCAAAAATGCTGTATTTATTAATAATTGTAATAGCTTGTTGTTATAATGATTTCAGCTTATCCCAAAACGAGCCACCCCAATTGGAGGAGAGGGCTGACGTCGAGGACTTCCTGACTCCGTACGAGATCAGACAGAACAGGGACGTGGCGGAGCGCCAGAACGCCGAGCTGATGATGGAGGGCATCCAGTGGCCGGAGGGCAACGAGGGTTCACGACGAGCATCCCCCGAGGAGAGAGGTAATATTGTTACTCCCCTTTTTCCCGGGATTCAAATCAACGACCTCCGGTTTGGTCACGGTCAAGAAAAAAAATTGCGTCGCAGGATTCGAACCCACAACACACACACACACACACACACGCATGAGAAATCCAACTAAAAGAGCTAACTGTTATCCTTGAAATAATAACTATTGACTAAACACTTAAATATGGCTTAATGCAGTGCTCTTTATGTGTCTTCGGGTAAGGAATTAAATATATATATATATATATATATATATATATATATATATAACAAAATTTCTCTGACTGACCGTTTGTGCGTTCTGGCTAATCGGTATTTTCGGTAATTTTGACGGGACTTTTTCTCAACGAATGCTGATAAAACTGGGAGTGACCTAGGCTACATTTTTTGGGAATTAAAACAAAGAATTTAGTAAATCCACGGGCAATAGCTAGTTTTGCATTGGACCAGCGTGGTGGGATATGGTTCACAAACCCCCTAATGGAGAAGGCGTGCGTTATGGAAGGCCTATGGCCAGCTGTGGACTAACACAGGCTGATGATGATGATGATGATGAGGGATGTGATGACCCCACCGCTCGACGGCGGATCTACCTTACAGTGGGAGTAAGACAGATCCGCATTACAAGTGTACTTAGTCAATTTCCAATCCGCCTGCTCAGCCTGACAGTTATAGGCAACTCTTTTTTATAGATGCCTATTGGGATTCATTAAAGGCCCATGTCCAGCAGTGGGCTGCTGAAGGCTGTTTATGATGATGATGATGAGTGATATAAGATTTTCTCATTGCAGAAGAATCGGACAGCGACTGCCTTGTGGTGTTGGAGTGTGTCCAGGTGGAACTGGATCCTCGTGACCTCGTCCCGTTTGGTGACGACGGCAGGATCATTGCAGAGTGAGTATCATTATTTATTTTGATTAAAAATCGCCTAAAAGTTACTTTAATAAATATTTAAAAATGTAATAATAGTTGTTCCGATTTATTAGTATATTTTCAAATGTTTATTGAATTTCACCGTTGTTATAAATTCTTCGAGCCAATTTCGACTATGGTGGTCGATATAATAGAGATGAGTCCACTGCGCGTGAGATATTACAGTGCATAAGTGTACGCATTATACAGGTACACTTGCTCTTCCTCCATTCTCATACGATAGGGCGGATAACCGACATGACCTGGCAAAGATCCACAGGCCCAGGACTTACTTTCACATGCCTATCATTTTACTTTGAAGACAATTGGATGATCAGCTCACAATGCCCTAACTAAACTAGGAAACAACTTGGAAAAGTTGTTGAATACCCGCAGGATGCAAACCTTCATCATCATCATTTTCATCATCAGCCTTTGATAGTCCACTGCTGGACATAGGCCTCCCCTAATACACCTCCATCCATTAGGGGATTTTGGACCGTAAGTATAGGATTATATAGGATACAAACCTACGACCAGCTTTTTTAAAGCGCCAAGACCACTATTCTGTAGAGGCAGTTAAATTGAAAGTATAATGTGTGTCCATAAACATAAAAATGAATTTGTATAACCTTATGATAAATGTTAATATAAATACTACAAAAAAACATAATTTTTATATTCCAAAAGCAAGTCTCCAAAGAATAATGTACTCTTTCATGGTACAATGTACATATACACTTTTACAATAAAACTCTCGTTTGACACTGTTAAAATATAATATTTTCTGTATAAAATTTGTAAAAGAAGAATCAATGTAAAGAAGGAATAAAATAAGTCTCGCTGAGTTTCTTACATTCTTCCTCCTTCTCGGGTCACAGGCCAATATTTTTAAACCGCTTGTAGAATGTAAAGATCAATTAAAATACATATACATATATATATAGAATTCAGTGAAAGTCCTTTAAAAACAGACAGAATTGTTATATATACTGGTTATTTATCACAATTAACTTATTTATTATTACAAACTGACACTACAATTATATTTATTCAATTCAATCCAATAATTTTCAGAGTGGAAGAATCAATAAGTCTCCTGACATCGAGCGACGACGATGACTGCATGGTTATGGAGCCGAAGATCGATGTTGTACTAGTATCGGACGAGGTATGATCATTGTCGACCCTCTTGGCTCAGTGGCTGGTGACCCTGACTGCTACAATAGGTGCGGGTTCGACTCCCGTCACGAGAAAAGTTCTTAGCGATACACATACTACTCACTTACTAGTACTTTTCTCGTGTTTGTTTTTATTATATGTTCCTATCTTCGTAACATACCAATTCTTGTGTTGCTCAAACACTGTTTACATACTGGTGGTAGGGGCGGCATTTTCAATGTTGTTTCCTAGTTGGTTAAGGCAAATTGGGCCGATCACCCTATTGTCTGAAAAGTAAGATGATCCATGCGCCGGATGGGCATGGAAAAAGTCGATCCACCCACCAACCCGCATTGGACCAGAGTGGTGGGATACGGTCCATAACTCCCCCATGGATAGGCGCCGATTAGGAGTGGCCTATGTCCAGCGGTGGACTATCACAGGCTGGTAATGATGACAAGTTAACGTATTCTATATCTATCCAGATATACAATCCTACTAATAAGTTTTCATCCAACAAGCAGTCGGGCCACCTGATGGAAAGTGATCACCGACGCCAATAGTCATTGGCAATACTTGGGGTGTACATATCATCATCATCATCAGCCTGTGTGTGTGGGGGTGTACATATATAGTAAGAAAATATTTTGTTTCATGATATATTGGAAAAGTTCATATTTATCGTTCTCACTAAAATAGCGTCAGTACCAATACATCTCTATTTTATGCAATGGCATTAGTAATTATGACATTGGACACTAGAGAATAATATTCCATATTGTTTGATATTAAAATGTCACTTATTTAATAAAATCGGGTGTCGATAAAGATTCTCACCGCATCTATATCACCAAGGCGAGGCATAAGATGTTACGTCTCGTTTATCTAGTAAATACGCTGGCTACGGTGCCCTTCAAACCGGAAAATGATAGTGTTTTCACCCACATTTGTGACCACAGGTAACAGGCAGACTGCCCCTTGTAAATAGGACTACACGTAACTATATACATTATACAGCATGTCTACCAACAGAAATTCTATGACGTTTTAACAATTCAACCCACTTTGCCGTTTTGCTAAATCAGATTTTCCCATCTTTTCCGTATTAACATCAGCTGCATACACAATATTAATGTACATTGTTATCAACAGAGCTCCGGAGAGGAGTGCCGCAGCAAGAGGCCCTCCTGCCCCCTCTGCGGCTGCCTGGAGGGACAGAGACGGAGGCACAAGAGCTACAAGTGCTCGAGGTGCAACTGCAGTTCCAAGCGGAAGCGCAGGAAATAACATGTTGAGATAGGAAATAAGAACTTTGAGAAGAGCTGATTGTCTGTATATATATATATTTCTGTATGTGTGTTGATAGTGAACTCCTAAACGGCTAGACTGCTTTGAATGAGTTCTTTGTGTGTGTTCAAGTTGATTTTGGTATGGGTTGGACTAAATCCTCTTGTATATGTATGTATACATACTGTCTATTTCTAGTTCTTATTCACTTGGTATTAAAGAAATTAGATAGGTTTTTTTGATATTTTCCTGTAATGAAAATGGCCTGAGCTTTATCAGAGTTTGCATCAGTTACCATCTAGTGAACTTCCCGACGAAATCGGATCAGCTATTTCAGAGATAAACAAACAGACTAGATAGACAGAAGGATTAATTAAAACTAATATTCTGATATATGTACCGTTTATATCAGAATCATAATTATGGATTTTATAGTTGGCATATCAAATTTGCCGTCATAATGGATCCTGGAAAATCCTAACGTCGGAATATATATGTATAACTACGAAAACTAAATTTTGATTGATATATAATAATAAAATAAATTTATCACAATGAACTTGTTTAAAGTTGGTTATCCTAATGTTCAGACACCAATTTTATTTATTTCTAGAGGTATTTTCTTTCTTAGCCATTTTCCAATTAATGTTATATTTTAAATGAAGGAAATTTCTTAAAGTCAAAATTAACATGAGCTTCTTTATTATTAATTATTATAAGATGTCTTCCTTTCTCTCAGACATTTTCTAAATTTGTATAAATAACAGACCTCTGGAAGGTTTAACCGCAATCAATGAAAGAGTTAGTATCAGTAAATTTTATTGATTAATTTTAGAATTAGATAAATTGTTTAGATATATTGTGACAGTTATTGCCAATTGTAAATATTACATTAAACTAAATTGACATTGTATACTTTTAAGTTTAGAAAATTGTTTGTGAATATCTTTTTAAATGTGCTATAATTAGGCCGTTTGCATTTTGTGATGTATATATTTATCTAGCGAAATTAGCAACGCAAAGCCGTAGACACGACGACCCGTTTTGCGCAGTCGCTTGGTGACCCTGACTGTTGCCCCAAAGGGTGCGGGTTCTATTCACACCATGTAGTATACTAGTGTTTTCCTCCCGTCTGTGAGTCTGTATAAATTATTAACAAAAGAGAAGTAGGTCTTTGTATTTATTAGTCATCTAGATTCCATAGTGCAAGCTTTTTTAGTTTTGGCATATATGATTTTGTGTTATTCGTCCAGAAATATTATTACTATTTAGTTGGTCAACTATCACTCGGTGACAATTCACCAATGAAGGCGCTAGATGTATTGTTTGTTGCCGTGGTTACTTTGTTTACATCTATTCCAAGTTAGTTTACTTGAAGGTACAGATATAGTGATGATTGATTTTCCCATCAGGAAAACTTGGATCTTTATCGGAATATGTTGACACCCAAACTGGTCAATAAATGATTGTATTAAACGAGTGACATGTTCATATTCCATTAATCTGATACTTTATTGTTTATTGTCAAGGTGAATCGTGATATTGTGTAAAATAGAGATTTATATACATACTGAAGCTTGATAGAATTTTCTAGAAACATTCAAAGGAAAATCTATTCTCACTATATCTGCAAATATATTATTATAATTTAAATATAGACAATGTGTGTATTAGTGCAATTTTTTTTAATATTTCATAGAATTTTATGTTTTATTTGTAAATAATGATTGGATGTTGTCCTACAGTTAGATTATTATTAAAAAACCTAGATATATTGTCTCAAAATCAACATTATTATTATTATCTTTTTTAGAGTTGTGTATTTCTATAAATTATTATAACTGCCTCCATAGCCTAGTGGTGTAGGCGTGTGCTTTAGAATTCGGAGGTCGTGGTTTCGAATCCTGCGGGACTCAACAAATTTTCATTGTTGTTTCCTAGTTGTTAGGAAAATCACCAATCACCCAGTTTTCTGAAAAGTTAGATGATCCAATGCGTCGGATGGGCATGTAAAAGTCGGTCCACCCACTAACCCGCATTGGACCTGCGTGGTGGCATACGGTCCAAAACCCTCTAATGGATATGGGTGTATTAGGGAGGCCTATGTCCAGCAGTGGACTATCAAAGGCTGATGATATATATATATATATTATATCTATTTAATCAATGCATATAGCCAGACATCTTCATTATTATTTTATTATTGAAAGTATTTAGAGTTTTTGAGTAATAAGTATCGTTTTTACATAATTTTTTTTTTGTCCAGCAATTGAGTGATTTAATTACTCAAAAACGATAAATTTTATCCAACATGTAAACTTATTTAAATTATCAGATAAAAGAGGAAAAATCTAAGATCAGAAAAGATAAAATTTGATTTTTGAGGATTTTTTAATGTTTCAAGTATTTAGTGTTTTAAATTTGAATGCAATGTCTTGGAATAAGTTAGAGAAACTTATTATCAAATCAAATTGTTTTGAGTAATCTATAATTATTTTTATGGTTTAAAGTTTAATAATGCGGTCGAATATTTGAATGTATATATTTTTTATTGTCAATATAAAAATTAAACAGGATTCGATTGTTGATGTGAAACAACAAGGCTTTGAAATGCTAAATATCTTTTATTGCATTTAATTAAAAAGCATTCAAGCAATCTCAGCAGAATATATTCTGCTTCAGTTTTCCCGTAATGACTTTATAGCATGAAAATATGTATGTATGTTTGAACAACAAAGTGGCTAAGTGCCATTCCTTTTAATTATCTTTCTGGTTAATATTTTGTATATTTCAAATCATTAAATAAATTTTGATTGAAAGGGAGACGTTAACAGTCTTAAGTCAAACTATGATAATGTCAAAAAGTATTGCCTTCAAATATAATGACATTTTGTGACGGAAGCCAATCAGACTTCATTTGGTTCGGCAATAGTCTGTTTGTACCATGTTTATATTTTTAACTCGCTGTAATTTATGCTTTGATTTATTATGTTAATGAATCTATGGTATTATTGCTTTAATTTATTTTTACAAATGTCTGTTTTTGTACAATTTGATGTATGTTGTATCAAAGGTAATGCCGCTCAATTGGCGGTGAAATCAATCACTGTTCTGTAAATATACATTGAGTGTAAATTGTCAGTGCATTTTAATTTCTGGATTAACCTCATTAATTTCTTTATTAGTAATTCATGTTAAATTAAACAAACATTGTCCTTCCACTAACTATTATTATCAATATTAATATTAAAGTTAATTACTTTAAAATCAATTTTTTGTAGAGCAACCGGTCTGAACTTACTCGAAGGATTAAACGCATTTAATGGATAAATTAAATGGTATTTAATTTGCAGACTTTCAAAATGACTTTTTACATGCCCGTCTAATGCATGAATCATCTTAGTTTACAAGCAATTGGGTGTTCGGCCGATATTTGTTATAGAGAACCAGTTACCCGAGATTAGTTTCAAACTATGCTATTAACGTGAAGTTGAAGTAAGTTGTACGGGAATCATATAAGAAAGCCACTGTACCGATTTTAATTACATCAATTTGCATGCATTATGCAATTATATGCATTTTGATCCAACTTATAACCATGTTTATATTTTACATTACATTGTTTGTTTAAATTTAATGGCTTATATTTTTTTATCAACTATATCCGAAAAGAGTTATAATTATTCGTTATCACTAAAACCCCGTAACAGATGGCAGCTCTCATATATTACCATTTTCTACTATACAGGATAAAAGACAGTCAAGACAAATATCGTTAATTACATATATATTTAAAAAGCATTCAAGCAATCTCAGCAGAATATATTCTGTTTCAGTTTTCCCATAATGACTTTATAGCATGAAAATATGTATGTATGTTTTAAAAACAAAGTGTCTAAGTGCCATTCCTTTTAATTATTTTTCTGGTTAATATTTTGTATATTTCAAATCATTAAATAAATTTTGATTGAAAGGGAGACGTTAACAGTCTTAAGTCAAACTATGATAATGTCAAAAAGTATTGCCTTCAAATATAATGACATTTTGTGATGGAAGCCAATCAGACTTCATTTGGTTCGGCAATAGTCTGTTTGTACCATGTTTATATTTTTAACTCGCTGTAATTTATGCTTTGATTTATTATGTTAATGAATCTATGGTATTATTGCTTTAATTTATTTTTACAAATGTCTGTTTTTGTACAATTTGATGTATGTTGTATCAAAGGTAATGCCGCTCAATTGGCGGTGAAATCAATCACTGTTCTGTAAATATACATTGAATGTAAATTGTTAGTGCATTTTAATTTCTGGATTATGTTAAATTAAACAAACATTGTCCTTCCACTAACTATTATTATCTTGGGGTCGACGTGTAATTACTTTAAAATCAGCTTTTTGTAGAGCAACTGGTCTGACCTTACTCAAAGGATTATGCATTTAATGAATGAATTGAATGGTATTTAATTTGCAGACTTTCAAAATGACCTTTTACATGCCCATCTAATGCATGAATCATCTTAGTTTACAAGCAATTGGGTGTTCGGCCGATATTTGTTATAGAGAACCAGAGTTGCCCGAGATTAGTTTCAAACTATGCCATTTACGTGAAGTTAAAGAGAGTTGTACGGGAATCATGTAAGAAAGCCACTGTACCGATTTTAATTACATCAATTTGCATGCATTATGCAATTATATGCATTTTGATCCAACTTATAACCATGTTTATATTTTACATTACATTGTTTGTTTAACTGCCTCCGTAGCCTAGTAGTATGGGCATGTGCTTAGAAACCGGAGGTCGGGGTTCGAATCCTGTGGGACTCTACAAATTGTCATTGTTCCTTCCTAGTTGGTTTGGGCATTTGGGCCGATCACCCAATTGTCTGAAAAGTAAGATGATCCATGCGTCGGATGGGCGTGTAAATGTCGGTCTACCCACCAACCCGCATTGGACTAGCGTGGTGGGATACGGTCCAAAACCCCTAATGGATTAGGGTGTATTAGGGAGGCCTATGTCCAGCAGTGGACTATCAAAGGTTGATGATTGTGTGTTTGTTTAAATTTAATGGCTTATCTTTTTTTATATATATCCGAAAAGAGTTATAATTATTCGTTATCACTAAAACCCCGTAACAGATGGCAGCTCTCTATTTATTAGCATTTTCTACTATACAGGATAAGAGACAGTCAAGACAAGCCAAAGAAAAAACTTCGTTTTATGTCTGTATATTTACTGCCTCCGTAGCCTAGTAGTATGGGCATGTGCTTTAGAAACCGGAGGTCGTGGGTTCGAATCCTGTGGGGACTCTACAAATTGTCATTGTTCCTTCCTAGTTGGTTTGGGCATTTTGGGCCGATCACCCAATTGTCTGAAAAGTAAGATGATCCATGCGTCATGAGCATGTAAAAGTCGGTCCACCCACCAACCCGCATTGGACCAGCGTGGTGGGATACGGTCTAAAAACCCCCTAATGGATAGGGGTGTATTAGGGGAGGCCTATGTCCAGCAGTGTACTATCACAGGCTGATGATGAATATTTGAAGACACTAACCTCCTTTAACAACAACCTTACCTGCCTACGCCACCTACTTTTACATGCCCATCAGATTCGCAATATTAATATAAGCAGGCAAAAAGTCAATAAATTAAGTTTATATTATAACAAGCTGCAGTATGAATTTCATTATCTATCACTATCATCATCATCAGCCTGTGATAGTCCACTGCTGGACATAGGCTTCCCCTAATACACCCCTATTCATTAGGGGTTTTTGGACCGTATCCCACCACGCTGGTCTAGGCCGGAAAATAAAAACGTTAATTTTTACATATAGATATAACCGGTGCATATAACAAAGCAACATTTTTTCTTTCAATTTTGTCTGTCTGTCTGTTTGGTCCGGCTAACGTCTAGAACTCAGGGTATGGGAACATAGGGTAGTAACTTAGGGTACCTTTTATATATTTTTTTTGGTAATTGTTTATATTTATATGATTATTACCAGGAGGATGAGGTCGCAGCCTACAGCTAGTAATAAATAAAACACAAATAGCAATTAATTATCTTTAATAACCTTAATTAAACCTCACAATATTGCTATGGTTATTGTCACAAGTCTTATAAGATAATGTACTTGTAAAAGAGATTACTTATAAATAACGAGAACATTCTTCAGCAAGCGGAAGGTTTGTTCACGGCCACTCTGCAAATGACTCCCTTCAAATCGTTCACCGCTTCATCTTGGACTGCTTGATCGAATTTCTGTGGAATTGAGATTATGAAATTTTGTTTACTCTAAAATTACAATCGATAATTGACAAATTGTAATTGAACAGTTTAATGATTTATTTACATTAAGATTACAATTAAAATATATTTGTCACAGTGTAATAAATGCGTAATGATTTTTGTACAAGATCTTAAATTGAAATTATTAGTTTTCCTTATTGACAGTGAAGTTCTAAATGGCTGGACCAATTTTAAGGATTTTTTTTTCTCAAGAGGTCAAGGATGGTTTAGATTCACAAATAATTCTGGCAGATGGCGCTGCAGTCCGTATCAAGGTTATTTATTTATACTGCAAGTAGCCGTGGGTCGTTACAAAACTTTTAAGAAACGAAACGGAACCAGTTACGTGGACGGCGTCGCTTGTTTTAAAACTAGTTATTTTTATAACTAGCTACTTTCATCCAGCTACTGTGCATACATAAGTTTCACAACTATACGGTTACGTACGAAACGAAAATCACGGTATCGTGTTCGATGCCTAATAGTTGAATCAATATATTTACTTTTCTGCATACTTTACTCCGACCTACAATTATAAAATGTTTTATTGATCGATTGATGTTCACTACGAAACTATGATTTGAATAAAAATATTACTACTGGCGTGTTTAAAATTGAATTTTATTGTTACAATGCCTGTAGACATTGGCAATACAGGTATCATCAACGCGCTGGCTGCCGTGAGACATAGGATGTTATGTCTCGTATGCCCAGTAAAAGCGACGTCTACGGTGCCCTTCAAACCGGAACACGATGGTGTTTTCACACTACTGCTATTCGTCAGAAATAGGCACCGCGGTGGTACCACTCCAGGCGGTCCCCTGTAAAAGGGGTCCTAACACCGCGAAATATATTCCTTATTAATAATGATATAATAGCCTCCGTAGCCTAGTGACAAGGGCGTGTGCTTTAGAGACCGGAGGTCGTGGGTTCGAATCCTGCGGGGGACTCGACAAATTTTCATTGTTGCTTCCTAGTTGGTTAGGACAATTTGGGCCAATCACCCATTTGTCTGAAAAGTAAGATGATCCATGCGTCGGATGGGCATGTAAAAAGTCGGTCCACCCACCAACCCGCATTGGACCAGCATGGTGGGATACGGACCAAAAACCCCTAATAGATAAGGTGTATTAGGGGAGGCCTATGTCCAGCAGTGGACTATCACAGGCTGATGATGTAATGATGCAATTACCTCATTGACAATAATCGTAGGCACAAACGCCAGAGGTCTTTGCACAATGTCAGTCTTGTCTCCGTAAGAGGCCAGAAGTTGGTCTCCAGTCGTTCCACTGGCACACTTCTTCAAGGAATCCGATTTGTCCAATTTTTTCACTTGTTCCAAACACTGAAAAATAATATTATAAGTATATAACGAAAGCGCTGAAAAAGTTTCTACTATTATTAAAGATGCCGCAAATATTCGCCCTATTCGATTCGGCATTCAATATTCGGCCAAATTTATTTGTATTCGTAACCAAATTACAATACTTCAGTATGTAAGATTGATCAGTTGTAAGCTGTGATGGATAAAACAAGATTTTCGGCATTTATTGATAGCAAACGATTACGTTTTCCATCGCTAGAGGATAACAACTTGAGCAAATTACTGATGAAGTAAGAAAAACTTCAGCTAACGGTTGTTACGATCGATTGCGACTTATGTCATTTATTATTTTATTCGGCCAAATATTCGGCGCGTCGACCGACAGCGTTGCCGAATATTCGGTATTCGGCTAAACAACTATTCGTAGCAACTCTCATTATTATTATCATACTTATTTATTTTATCATTGGGCTAGGATAAACATTTTTAAAAATAAATTAATGTCTATAGTTATTAATGAACGTATAATATTTTATCATTATATAAAACTGAAGTATTTCTCTACCGCCTCCGTGGCCTGACGGCATTGGTCCTTGCTTTATAAATCGGAGGTTGTGGATTCGAATCCTGCGGGGCAACCACTTTTGTTGTTTCCTGATCGGTAAGGGCAAATTAGGCCGATCACCCATTTGTCTGAAAAGTAAGATGATCCATGCGTCGGATGGGCATGTAAAAAGTCGTCCTTCCACCAACCCGCATTGGGCCAGCGTGGTGGATATGGTCCAAAACCTTCTAATGGATAGGGGAGTATTATAGGTGGCCTTAGTGTCCAGCATGTGGACTATCTACAGGCTGATGATGAGTGAGTGAGATGAGTGTTCGGAGGTCAGTGGATTCCATGCACTTCTGCAGGATCATTCCACTTTTTATTGTTTCCTGAATAGTAAGTGAAGACTTCAATTAGCACGAGATCACCTCTAATTGTCTATATGAAAACGTAAGTATGATACGATTGGCTTAGTTGATACAACGCTTTCACTAGAGGTAGAACGGTCAAATACCGATGAAGTAAGAGAAACTTCCACGTAATGGTGTCGATCGATCGCCAAATTACGCAATTAATCGATCTGACGTCGTCTTTCGGCAAAACTATCAACTACATTGGGCTAGGTAAATAAGTCTATGTAATGAACGTTTATTTCATTATTCTAAGTATTTTCCCCGACTGACTTGGTCCTGCTTTATAATCGGAGTCGGATCTGAATTCTCAGGGATCATTTGTAGGGACAATTTGATCACCAATTGTCTGAAAGTAAGATGGATCCATGCGTCATGCATGTAAGTCGTCACCCACCCTTGAAGCGAGTTGCAGTAAGCGCATTGGAGGCCAGTCAGATGACTAAATAGCATGATCGATGATAAATAATCGATAATTCTACCGTCTTTTTGGATTAATAGGAAAAATAAAAACTACGATTGTGCTGTAGGTGAAAGTCCTTTAGCCTCATCTGTACGAATCTGTTTATTTCTTCATTCAGGCTTATTCTTCCCAAGATTACTCAGTTATATATATCTGTACAGGATCAATGAACTCCTCAAGTTGGGATTCTAAGGATATAATTAGTTCAGGTATTATAACTTAGGTTTGACTTTACAGTAGTCCAAAGCTTGTCGACTGAATTTGCCATTAGGCACATTACCAGCTCCATTTTGTCTGTGTCCTGGAGCTTGCGATCTTTCAATATGCACGCTTGGACCTGTGAGAGAAATACTTTATGAACTAAAAAGCATAGGACATTATTTGTAAGATCGCCTCTAGGGCGTACAAGAGTATTGACCTTTGCTTTATAAACCGGAGGTCGGGGGTTTGAATCCCGCGGGGAAACGACTTTGTGTTATCGTTGTTAGGACATTTTGGGCCGATCACCCAATTGTTTGAAAATTAATCGTACAATTGGGTGTAATATCCATGCGTCGAATGAGCATGTAAAAAGTCGCTCCACCCACCAACCCGCTTTGGACATGGCGGGATGAGGTCCAAATCCCTCTTATGGAGAAGATGATATTTTTGGATAGTAGATTTATAAGCCTCCGGTGTAGTTTTCTCTTATTCATTCAGAGCCAATAAGATAGAACGTTTGTACAGAATATAAAATGCTGAAAAGCATAACTCAGTTTTTGACGTGACAGCGTCCTATGAATTGGTGCAAGATAGGGAGGGCCTCTCGAAAACTGTATCATAGCGCCGCTCACGTAACGCTCTCCATAAGCAACCATAAGAGAAAGTGAGAGGCACTCATCTCTCTTACCTGTGCGCAGTTGGCCTGCTTAAGTGAACGAGAAGCAGAGAGAAAGAGAAAGAGGGCTGATCCATCTTCGTACTATACTAATGAATATAATGATTACAATCATTCTACCACTAAAAGACGTTGTCACGTATAACTTTAGCCCGTATTCCGATTTTACAGGCAACCAATTTTTTTTTTTTATCTAAAACTGAAAGAGCTATAGATAGTACATTTATCAATGGGATAAATGTTTCAAACACTTTCAAGCCTATGAAAACACATCAATCAACAATTTGACATACGAATCTTCTTATTTATATTATCTATATCTCATTTGGTTGCACAGTTTAGCCAATTAAAACTCTAAATAAATGTTCACAAATCTTATATCAAACGCTAATGGCTCGCGAACGCGTTCCCATTGGTTGTCGGCGGCCATTTTGAATCCCCGCGCGATTTTCAACCAATAAGAGTGACCGACATTTTAAACTCGGATCGACTTTGACATTAAACGTCGTTTACATAAATTCTTTCTGTAAATAGGCTAAAGTATAGTATCTGAAGAGACACGTATCAGAAAACGATGTAATTTCGTGATTTTCACTCACCTTATTCCCGTAGCACTCGTCCGGGCCGTGTTGACACGTGAACTGCCATTTGCCGTTTATGTTGTCGTGCTGTAATTAAATTAAAATATATATATATTTTCCATCCTAATTGATTTACGGAGAATGGGTTACCCACGTAAATAAGGTTGGTGCAAAGTCGCTTTACTTTAAAAAACAAAACTAAAGCATTATATGTTAACAAAAACTGTCCACGGAATAGTATCAATTTTATTAATATAGTAGTGTATATGTAAGCTATTTAGTGCTTGTATGTATGTTTATTATATATATGTATAAATTATGTTTATATATATATGCTTGTTATGCTTTTTTTATTATTGTATATTTGAGGCTATTTTTCTTATTTGCCATGTCCCTGTGCACCCACAATGCTATTCTGCACCACCCCATAGGTTGACTGATAGACAATGCTATTGGCAAAGTCCGCCTTTGTACAAGATTTGTGCATGAAGTGTAAAATTACAATAATAAAGTGTAATCACTATATGTATATATAAATACAGTGATTTTTCGTAAAATACAAACCTGACAGTAGTTCGTTCAGAATAAGTAACATATTCCGATGAACTGTATTTTAAACTAGGCTAACGTTTGTCCCAGAACTCAGTCAATATTTTCGCTAAGACAACTGTGCAAGGAATACCACCTAATGGAGAAGGCGTGGATTAGGGGAGGCCTATGTCCAGCAGTGGACTAACATAGGCATCATACATGATGATGATGATGTTTATTAGAAAGATTTGGGACATTATTATTTTATACATTTAATTAAGCCACAAGTTATAGGGAAGGGAGGCGTCAACAAAATGTGATGTGTGATGCCTTAGGTTAGATAATACCAGTAGACAACAAAATAGACAGAACAAAAACAAATATATATAATATTTTTTCTCTGTTTCTATATAGTTGTGACAATGAGGCAGGGATCAAAAATCATGAAATTCGTGTGACGTAATTTACCTCCTCTTATCGTAACCAATACTCAGGACCAATATCCAATGCACATAATGTATAACAAGTGCTCAGACACAAATCTTTGACAATGAGTATCACATGTAACCAATCCAGTGCCAATAACGTTTGCTCAGCACTAAAACTAATTCTGATAACCAATTCAAATACATACCGTCGCCTTCCCATAAGGCACAAGCTTGACCTTAACGGACCCCTGAAGTCGCGCCAAACTGGCGCCAACTGCGAAGTTATGAACCGTCTACTGTCCGGGCACAAGGACTCGTAATATACTGCGATCTTCACCTGAAAGAATAAATCAAGTGGTTTAAATAAATATTTGAACGAAGTAAATTGATGAACACAGTTTTCGGGTCACCAACCCGCATTGGACCAGCGTGGAGGGATACGGTCTAAAACCCCAAAATGAATAGGGGTGTATTAGGCAGGCCTATGTCCAGCAGTGGACTATCACAGACTGATGGTGATGAAATTTTCAAGTAATGGTAAGCCGAAGGTTGCGTCCTGTATTTAAACGTAAGACTATACATTCCACTTCTGACTATTGTATTGGCCATTTAGGCAGAGGAGCGGTCGGGCCACATGATGGGAAGTGGTCACCGACGCCCATGGACGTCGGCAATGCCAATGCTGTCACCAATGCTGCTTACCGTGAGACATAGGTTGTTGTCTCGTTTACACACTGAATACACTGGCTACGGTGTCCTTAAATCGGAACACGGTAGTGCTTTTACACTACTGCTTTGCGGCAGAAACAGGTACTAAGAAAAAAATTTACTTATTGCGCGGAATAAGTAAATCTTTCAAAGACCAATGTATACTGTTTTACGATAAAATCCCAGTAAACAATCAGTAGCAATAATAATTTAAAAAATGTTATCAAGGAATGTTTATGTGTTAAAGGTTATTAAAATATCAAATGAATTCTTTAATGATGAGACAACCTGGTCATGGAATGCTCGATGCTTTGGTTAAATATTTTGAAAGATGAAATCAAAAATTGCCCGCTAAGTCTCTTTTTCCGGTTCTTCTCGGGTCGTAGTAGGTAGTTGACAATCAATAAGCAAGTGTCAAACTTCTATATTGAATAAAGATATTTGTATTTGATTTTTTAATTCTATAATAAAGATCAGCAAACTATATATTATATTGCACAACGTGTACACGAACAACTGCCTCCGTAGCCTAGTGGTATGGACGTGTGCTTTAGAAACCGGAGGTCGTGGGTTCGAATCCTGCGGGGACACAACAAATTTTCATAGTTGTTTCCTAGTTGGTTAGGGCAATTTAGGCCGATCACCCAGTTGACTGAAAAGTAAGATGATCCATACGTCGGATGGGCATGTAAAAAGTCGGTCCACCCACCAACCCGCATTGGACCAGCGTGGTGGGATACGGTCCAAACCCCCCAATGGAAAGGGGTGTATTAGGGGAGGCCTATGTCCAGCAGTGGACTATCAAAGGCTGATGATGATGATGATGATGATGATGATGATGATGATGATGATGATGTACACGAACACAAGTGCACTTGCCGTACGGACAACTGATATGACCGGATCAGATCCACTTTTTAGATGCCTTCAACTATCACTCACTCAAATACAATAAGAAAAATTTGTTGTCCCTACAAGACTTTACGAAACTCAAGTTCTCCGTTTTACTGTTCTACTATACTGCGGACGCACCTATTATTTATTTTTACACTATATTTCCATCACAACCGCTTAAAACCAGAACATAGTTGATAAATAATACATTTTTTACGGATTTTATCGCGTTACATTACTATACATTTATCTAAAATTATACGCCACGGTCACAAAACTGACTAAGAGATGTTGGGCGTCGAAATGTCTGATAATTCGGCTACCGTCAATTTTAAATATAAAATTATATGATCCTATTTGTGAATATTGAGCTAACATTATCTGAGAAGCATTTGAAACGTCGGGTATAATTTGAAATTATTATTAATCAATAAGTTGACCCGGCAGACTTCGTGCTGCCATTGTCGATAAATAAAAGATGTAAACATTTGTAAAAGATTTATCAATCAAGTAACAACTATCTTGCCGCAGGACTGATGGAGTGACGACATTTGCAAAGTGGCCGGTGTGGGCTGGGTGAGAATAGCCGAAGATCGGAAGCGGTGAAGTGCATTAGGTGGCCTTTGTCCAGCAGTGGACTGACACAGGCTTCAATTCGATTTCTAAACGACGAATCGAGATTTTTCATATCTATTCATCTTTTAAACCTTCCCTGGATCAATATTATTATGATTATGGATCCAGGGAAGGACAATAATTGAAGACCAATTGGCCAAATCGGTCCAGCCGTTATCGAGTTTTAGCGAGACTAACGAACAGCAATTGATTTTTATATACATAGATCAAACGCGATAAAATTCGTAAAAAATGCATTATTTAACATGTATAGTATTCGCTTAAGCATCAGAAACTATTATAAAGAAGCTATTTGCTTCTACACTGCAACTTTTCTATAGTAATAGACACTTATTGAGTATTTTATAACTTAAGACCTGACATCTAAAAAATTATCAATTCCCAAATCAAATTAATCACATTACATAAACTCTACAACACGGCCTTTTTTATTACATTTTTATTTGAAATACTATCGAAATACGATATTTTATAGCTATTGGTTTTTTTATTACAAAGAATTTATATTGAAATATAAGACTAAATTATTGCTTTTGGCGTATACAAAATTTACAATGTAATTAGCAAGCGCGTATCAAATTATTTGCGGGGATTATCCGCTCTTTTAAATACTATTATATCTCATATTAAGTATGTGTTTTTCCTTAATCTTCGTTTTTCCTCGTTTAGTTAGTTTACACGGTAAATCCTTTTAGTATGCTATGTTATCATATCGATTATCTATACCCATTTGAACAATGCCTACACTTGCTACTTTTAAACCTGCAATATTCATTGTTCTCGGGACGACACCCTACATACAACCTACCACATATGTTTGTTTGTTTGTCTTCAATAGACTTCGACCCACCGAACCGATTTTAAATATTCTTTCATCACTAGAAAGCTAAATAATCCTCTAGTAACATAGGCTACTTTTTACCGTAAGAAAATCCTTTAGAAAATCTAAAAATAACACGAGCAAAGCCAGGTTGATTGTTGATAGAAAGCTAGTAAGAATAGATGTATACATGTTGGTCTTAACGCGAAATGACTGGATAGATTTTAATAAAAAAAACAATAACATACAGCTTGAACAACAGAATAAATGTACTAGGTGTAATTTATAAAGGTATCATCACCATCATCAGCCTATGTCCAGCAGTGGACTACATTGCTGGACATAGGCCTCCTATACTGCCTTCATTAGAGGGTTTCTGGACGGGTTCCCGCGCTGGTCCAATGTGGGTTGATGGGTGGACCGACTTTTTCCATGCCCATCCGACGCATGGATCATGTTACTTTTCAGACAATTGGGTGATCGGCCCAAACTGCCCTAATCAACTAGGATACAACAATGAAAATTTGTCGATTCCTCGCAGGATTCGAACCCACCACCTTCGGTTTCTAAAGCACACCTTACAAAAGTTTACGGAGACAGTAAGGTATAGTGTATACTATATATATATATAGTATATAGTATATATATTTATTCGAAATATCGACGGAAGAAAACAGACACGTTGTAACTGACAAAAATTAAATTGTTTACTAGCGCCGAAGGTCAAGAAATATTTTTTTCTATCATAACTTTATTATATATAAAAGTTATGGTCAAAATTAACTTTATGAATTGTTTTGTTTTCCATCGATACAATAAAATGATGACAATTTTTATTATATCTTGATGTAGTCATAAACATGACTGCCTCCGTAGCCTAGTGGTATGGGCGTGTGCTTTAGAAACTGGAGGTCGTGGGTTCGAATCCTGCGGGGACGCAACAAATTTTCATTGATGTTTCCTAGTTGGTTAGGGCAATTTAGGCCGATCACCCAATTGTCTGTAAAGTAAAATAATCCATGCGTCGTATGAGCATGTAAAAGATCGTCCACCCACCAACCCGCATTGGACCAGCGTGGTGGGATACGGTCCAAACCCCCTAATGGATAGTGGTGTATTAGGGGAGGCCTATGTCCAGTATTGGACTAACAAAGGCTGATGATGTGATGTGTATGTGTAGTCATAAAAAATTTGCTATCTGCGAACTATTCGATTTGCACCGCAAAAACCTTTAGAATTACAATGTTGCAAAGTAAAAAATTATCGTAATTGTTTACTTTAACGTAGAGTTATTGCTATTCTGTAAAATAAATATTTCGATTGACATGGCTTAATAATAAATGATGTATTTATTGAAATTTTGCTTTACAGTTGTCACCTATTTAATACAAAAAAATACGAATCGGTGTTAAAGTAAAAAATTACCGAAAAATCCATCACCACGCGGGTAAAACCGAGTTATGTATTCAAAATATCATAAATTAGATATCCACATTAATAATATTAGCTGGATACGGTGCCCTTCGAACCGGAACAAAGTAGTGTTTGTACACTACTGTCCTGCGGTACCACCCCAGACGGTCCATTGTAAAGGCTAAGCTAGACTAGGCTAGCAAAGCTAGTGGGGCTAAGTGGGGTACGGTCCAAAAACCCTCTAATGGAAGGGGCGTGCATTAGAGGAGGTCTATGTCCACCATAGGACTAACACAGGCTGATGACGATGATAATCTTTAAATATATACAAATTGTAAATGAGATATAAAATATATAAAATTCAATTTACTCATTTAACAAAGTATTTCTTGAATGCATGTGTAACTTAGTCGACATCAGGATTAAGGACCTCTATCAAATCTAGTTTTAGCTGTGGATTAAGGAAGCCAGATGCCGTGCTCTATTTTCGTTATGTCTTTAAAATTATAACTAAATCCGTATTATATTAGTTAAAGAAGATACTGAAATGTATACCTTGTTATCGTCCTTTTTGCTTTTGGCCAAAGCTCCACACAACACGGCCGCCATACACACAAACAGTAGTGTCTTCATTTTGTTCTGAAACAAACCTGCGAGTTAGTTATAGTATCATGCCACTTTTAAATTTATTTTCAATAAAAAGGAAGGATCCGAAACCGTTTAAGTTTTGCATTTTCAGTTGTAAATGCAATTTCGTTTCAAGGATTCGTCTAAAATACTTTGATCGAACGATTTTCTATAACTAATAACTATAATAATAAAATGGTTATCGACCAAGTGTTGGAGAAAATGTTAAATACTATTTTTCTATTGATATGATATTTTCTAATTTTCCCGCCAGAAAATAAATAACCAACATTGATCGAATGTTATAAATAAAAAAAGGGGAAAGGTTCCCTTTTTTCAGAGCCTTCTTCTACTGAAAAAAATAGTGTGACGACACTACTGTGCTACCATTTGAAAGTGTTGCTAGTATAAAAGCCATAATTGCCCTTATTTCAATAATTCTTTCCAGCCCTTTATATTCATTGCACAACCTCAATTGATCCATTCATAAAAAATCGCTAAGTCTATATTATTATATTTTAAATTACCGAACGACAAAGACAAAGAACTGTAAGACTGTATGTTGTCGCAACTTATGATTCATAAATTATAAAAAAAAAAAAAGAAAACAAAATGGCTGACAGCAAACAGACTTTTAGAGTTTACGGTTCTCTTGAGTAACTTTCTCTGCATTCAACCGTATTGTTTGTGCAAACGGTGACACTTGAAAGTATTTAACCGTAAAAATAACTGTACGCATCGACAATGGGAAGAGCCAACAAAAAGGTGCGATGGGAGAGTTGTGTTAATGCATTGTTGTAGAATTTTTCTTAGATTTTTACAACGATGCACAAAGACTATTAATTTTACTCAGATGGTCGTACGGTACATTTTTTTTATTGCATACGCAGGCAGACGAGCAGTCGGGGCCACCTGATGGAAAGTGGTCACCGACGCCCATAGACATTGGCAATACAGGTATCACCAACGCGCTGCCTACCGTGAGACATTGGATGTTAAGTCTCGTTTACCCAGTAAACACGCTGGCTACGGTGCCCTTGAAACCGGAACACAGTAGTGTTTTCACACTACTGTTTTGCGGTAGAAATAGGCACCGTGGTAGTACCCGCCCAGACGGTCCCCTGAAAAAGGGGACCTACCACCGGTAAATACATTGATAACACATTAAATCTACTTTATTACGGATTTTTCACGTTAATTCTTCTGCTTATCATCATGGACCTTGGAAAGAGTCCGAAACCTCGGGGATAAATATAAAGATGAAAGTTTAAACATGTATAACAATCCAGTAAATAAAAGGAATAATTGTTTCGATTAACAGTTAAGCGACTTTACACTCGAAAAAGATGTAAGCATTGTCAACCCATAACAACAATGTGGCATTGCTATTAGTTGACTTATTATCACCAATCGCAAACGCGTTCTTATTGGTGGAGCGCGGCCATTTTGATTCCTCACGCGCTGTTAGACCAATAAGCGTGGACGACTTTTGGCGCCAATCGGGTTTGACATTACTTTTTTCACGTTAATTCTAACTTTAACTTGGTGAAATTATAATATAAATGTTATTTATTGTCACTCACTTCACTCAAATATGTATATTAGTAGTATAAAACAATATGACCGACTTTAAAGAGTGTAACTATTTTGCGCAATATAAACGGTTAACAACGTGCTCTCTGTACGAAACTGCACCGCAATTCCTACCACCGTTTTAAATATATGATATCATTTAATTTAATAACTTCATCCACATGTATGACACGTTTTACGCACATAGAATGAAGATATTTTTAAATCCAATAACTTTTGCATCATGCATCATGCATGCATGCATCATCAGCCTTTGATAGTCCACTGCTGGACATAGGCCTCCCCTAATACACCCCTTTCCATTGGGGGGTTTGGACCGTATCCCAACACGCTGGTCCAATGCGGGTTGGTGGGTGGACCGACTTTTTACATGCCCATCCGACGCATAGATCATCTTACTTTTCAGACAACTGGGTGATCGGCCCAAATTGCCCTAACCAACTAGGAAACAACAATGAAAATTTGTTGTGTCCCCGCAGGATTCGAACCCACGACCTCCGGTTTCTAAAGCACTCGTCCACACCACTAGGCTACGGAGGCAGCAATAACTTTTATGTGAACTTAAAATGCTCGAGCTTCGAATATGCCTCATTGTCATTTTAAGAACGTTTACACTAAAATGGTCGTTGTGGGTTACTCTTGAAACATAGATGTATGCCCTCGCGGACTTTATTGTACATTTATTCAATAAGTATATTTATGTAGAGCATATTTTATGTCTATCTCTTGAGGTTGAAGCCAGCGTTTGCAATTAATCGCATGAGATTTTCAACGCCGTAGTTTTAAACATTTTAAGTACTCATTACAAAAGCATTAAAGTAATAAGCTTTTACCTACTATTAAATGAAAGAATGAACAAAATCGGACCGCCAGGGATAGAGCAACGTTCACTACATATTATAAAACAAAGTAACTTTCTCTATCCCTACGTACGCTTAAATCTTTTAAACTAAGCAATGGATTTTGATGCGGTTTTTTTTACTAGATAGAGTGATTGAAAAGGAAGGTTTATATTTATAGCGGTGGCAAGTTGCTAGTAATATTATAAACGCGGCAGCTAAATGTATCTTTAAAATCAAAATAATTCAAAAGATGTTGGTTCATATACATAACTGATGCATAATATTGTAGAGAAACGCTGATAAATTTATATATTTTTCTATAGATTATTCAGATATCAGTATTGCACTTGTGCGAAGCCGCTAGTGTTTCATATAAAACTATATCTCTTCGCTTATACAAAAAAAAATATCATCATATATGATAGAGTAATCCCTTCTTTAGGGAAATCGGTCAAAATAATAGTATAATATATAGAAAAATGTTATACGCGTAATTTCTCAGCTTGAGCGAAACTAAATGTAGAGAAACCGCAACTTGAATCGTCTAACAGTATCTTGATGTCTCGCTTTCACTAAGTTGTCGCTAATTGATTGTCAAGTTAACGGAACTTTTATTAACTTAGCAAGTTGTACGAATAAACGGGTTCCACGCTCAACTTAATACTGAAGTCTTATAACCATTTTGACTTTATCCTAAAGTGGTATAATCAACTATATCAAGTGTGAAATTTACGAAATTAAAGTATCATCACCATCTGTCTGCCTGTGATAATCCGGATGGACATAGACCTCCCATAATACACCCCTATCCATTAGGGGGTTTTGGACCGTATCCTACCACGCTGGTCCAATGGTGGGAACCCACGACCTCCGGTTTCTAAAGCACACGCCCATACCACTAGGCTACGGAGGCAGATTTCTATTAATACTATTAGTTTATTTATCGTGGATATAGCATTGGAATTATGTGTGAATGAATAAATTAATGTGAACTAATGTGATTTAGTAATGCAGACAACTAAAAGCAAATATTGTAAAGCGAAATTAAAAATATATATCTTTCAATCGTTTTGTTTGTCTGTATATTTCAATGCTTAAGTTGAATTTTATGCTGTTTTCCTTGATGCGTTCTTACATGTTTATTAATATATAAGTTTATAATTGATTATTTATCAAAGACAAATACGCAAAGCTTTACATTGTATAAGTATGGCGTTCAAAGTCAAAGGATGTGCTGTCACTTTTCTCGGAGATTTCAATGGAATTATTCAAGACGTGATTTATAAATACAAGCATATAATGAAAACATGGCAGGTGTGTATTAGGCGAAAAAAATGTTTTTGATTTTGTTTGATATCCTGCATTTTGCGAGTGAAATTGTAAGCGATTTCATTTCATTCCGACTTTAATATAGGGTAGGTTTAATCCATTTTTACAGATAAATTGCGTTGGTTAGATACGTAAGTTTTTTTTTCTGCCTACGTAGGCCGACGGGCAGTCGGGCCACCTGATGGGAAGTGGTCACCGACGTCCATAGACATCGGCAATACTAGCGGTATCGCTAACGCGCTGCCAACCGTGAGACATAGAGTGTTAAGTCACGTTTACCCAGTAAACACGCTAGCTAAGGTGCCCTATAAACCGGAACACAGTAGTGTTTTCGCACTACTGCTTCGCGGCAGAAATAGGCACCGCGGCGGTACCAATCCAGACGGTCCCCTGTTAAAAGGGGACCTACCACCCGTAAAATAAATATAATAATAATAAAATATATGCAATCGACACGATTAGTCTGTTAAAAGCAGATTTTATCTGTACAATAATCGCGTAAATAATATAAAAATTACGTAAAAATGTATATTGTAATACAATTTTCAATTTCGTGACAATTATTTTAATAGATACTAAATTGTTTAACTAAAATAAAAACAATACGGCGTCAAAAATCACAACCTCGTGCGATCAAATTGCAAACTCTGCCTCAACCTTAAAAAATTGTCAAAAACACATAGTTTCTGACTGTTTTTTAAGGTATGTACTACTTGGATTGATACAGAGAGCACGTTGTTACCTACTTTTATTACGTAAAATAGTTGCACGCTGTTTGACGTCGGTCATATTTTTTTTGTTTACACCTATTCTTCTCAGAGTTGTTAGTACATTTTGTTAATGAGCAAGTGTAATAAAAATAGTACAACAAAACAAAGTAATAAAACTGGTTATAATTATTTGAGAAATTTGTAGCAATTATTTCTATAAAATTGTGGTAAATCAACTTTCTAGTGAGCGGCCGCTGCAAGTTTTCTTTACGAGCTTTCTAATGTGAAGCTAGCACGCCAGCTTTGAGTTTTTCTTGACCATCAACCTCACTATTAGAGTCCGGTTTGAAGGGCTTGTAATTTCTTGGGTGGCAGTCCATAGTGGTAATGTTCTGTTAGCTATACGACGTCAATTCCTACCCATTGATCTTTTACTTGGGTAAGGATTTTAATGAATTTATACTTTTACATTTATATATATTTTTTTATTTAATAACTACTAATAAAATATAGCCTATTTCATTTTTGGAAATAATCCGTCTAAATCGGACGAACCGTTAAACATGCTATCGCGGACTATTTAATAGCGTTTTCGTTGAAAGCTCTCAGACGGCTCTGTTTATTTCCGACATCTCTGACAAATGTTAATATAATTCACTCAAATTAGCACAGAAACTATATAAATTATATGCCTTCCATTTCCGAACCGGTGGTAGTTTGTTTGACAATCAATAAGAAAGTGTAATGCTTCCATATTGAATAAAGATATTTGACTTTGACATACAGACGCGGCCGGGGACTTTGTTTTGTAATATGTATAGATGGGCCGTTTTCCGCGACTTCGTATGCGTGGTAATATATACAAAAAATATATGATTTCTCTGAGAACAAAGTAGCCTAAGCTCCTCCCCGTTACATTATCTATATTCCAGTTAATTCGGACCGGCCATTTCAGAGAGTACCCAGAACAAACAGACAGACAAAATAAAAAAAAAATATGTGCGTGTACTAGCGTACCCTCGTAAGAAGTGAAGCTTCTTTACGTTATTTTTTTAAAAAATAATTTACTATATGCAACTTTACAGAAATTGGTGAAATAAAGTTGAATTAAATAAAGTTTAACAAAAGGCTTTTATTATCATAGATATAAATATAAATTCTACAATTAATTAATTTTAGCTTGTTACCACAAATATTATTATTGAATTTCATTAATTGTAATAGAATTATTACTATCACTGATATTGTTATTATATATTTGTGTTAATAATGGATTATGGTAACTGAAATACGAAATGTATTGTTTACATTCCACAAAATTTAGTAACCGAGCGAAAACTCCATCAATTGTAGTGCCGGGTCTGTATATTATATACTTCGAATCACGCGTGGTGGGGATAGGAAAAAGATGACGCGTAACGGAAAAATGTGACGCGTAACGAAAAAATGTTACACAAAATTTTTTTCCAACCCCGATAAAGACGTTTCACTTCACAAAAATGTTGTTTCGATATATGTATCGGTTATATATCACATATAATATATATTTATTTATATAGATTGTCACCTAGATGTCAGTAAACGAGTGACACTCGACTAACCCGCCAACAACCGACGACGTTTCTTTGCTATTAATTAGTTAGTTTACATCTGTACTGAGTTTAAATTGGTCTAACTTTAACTTTACACAGCTAACTGCTGTCTCATCTCCGACGGAAATATCTCTCGACCAAATTTAGCCTGGGCTTTGAACCCGCAGTGCAGTGGTTCTACGAAGTAAAGACACAAGTGAGAGTTGTTTAAGTAAAGTCAAAGATATACGTCTAATGTGACGATGGGCGACAGTTCTTTGTTTTATATATGTAGTTGTATATCCTTACTGTTATTATAAATGCGAAACTGACTTCGTCTGTCCGTCTTTACCGTCAATACTATTGAACCAATTTCGATGAAATGTTGTACATACAATAGATTCCGAGGAATGACATAGGCTATTAGTATATAACATGTTACTTGTAGTGAATATTTCTTTTTAATCTAATTATAACATACTAGCGACCCGCCTTGGCTCCGCACGGGTGCAATACTGATATCTGTAAAATCTATGGAAAACTATAGAAGTTTACCAGCGTTTCTTTACAATATTATGCATGAGTTATATATATAAACCTGCCCCTTCAATCACTCTATCTATTAAAAAAAACCACATCTAAATCCGTTGTGTAGTTTTAAAGGTTTAGGCATACATAAGGATATAGGTACAGAGAGCGACTTTGTTTTATACTATGTAGTGAAGTAGTTTCTTCCTTGTGGTTATTGTGATCCTTTCATCATCATCATCATCATCAGCCTTTAATAGTCCACTGCTGGACATAGACCTCCCCTAATACACCCCTATCCATTAGGGGGTTTTGGACTGTATCCCACCGCGCTGGTCCAATGCGGGTTGGTGGGTGGACCGCCTTTTTACATGCCCATCCGATGCATGGATCATCTTACTTTTCAGACAATTGGCCCAAATTGTCCTAACCAACTAGGAAACAACAATGAAAATTTGTTGAGTCCCCGCAGGATTCGAACCCACGACCTCCGGTTTCTAAAGCAAACGCCTAGACCACTAGGCTACGGAGGCAGTGATTCTTTCAATGCTATCAAAACTTAAATCTAAAATCATAATCGCATTATATATTTATATACCCAAAGGTTTTTCAGTTCGTGTCGGAATAGCTCGACGATAGTACATTTGTTTAACAAACATTACATTTTTCATCATATTTTAGATAAAATTTACTTTGTCCTTATATAATATAGCCCATAAGTTGTTTTAATATATAGGTCAAGTTAAAAGTACATTATAATTCATCGAGTAAGCTTCGACTGGAATAGTGACAAACATCCATCATCACAAACTTTCGAATAATGTTAATAAGATTCTTTAAATCATCATCAGCCTGTGATAGTCCACTGCTGGACATAGGCCTCCCCTATTACACCCCTATCTATGTTGGGGCTGGTCCAATGCAGGTGGACAATGGTGGGTTTTTCGGTCTTTAAATGAATGTCTAAAATAAAAAAAACTATTATGCCAAAATGGCGCCAAATCTTTCAACTGTCATTAGTTAAAATATCGCGTCACAATTGACGTTTGTCGAGAGACCAATCAGACAGTTCTTTTTGTTGTTATCAGCATTATTTGAATGTTGCCAGGATTACTATTATAAAGATTTTAAATATCAATATATATCATTTTTTTAATGTATAACATTGGGAACTGTTATTTTCTTTTGTAATTTATGTGCACCCACGTTGATCTCCCTGAACCATCCTAAGGTTGGATGGGAAAATATGCCTAAGGCATTGATTCCGTCTTTTGTACCTAAACTGTGCAAGTAAAATAAATAAACGAATGAATAATACGTCACATTTCGGGCCATTCTGTAAATTCACTTACCCTTTTGACGACCGTCGCAAGCCGTATTCCGTTCCTACGAAGTTGTATCATGGCAACAATTTATATAAACGCTCAAATAAACAACATAAATGAACATCAATACACGACTGACTTCAATAACGAAACGCGTTCTTGTACGACGCCATTTTGTTTTGTCATCGTAATGTTATCTGTTGATTTCTTTTTAAAAGCTGACCTGCGGCATCGCATTTCCTCTGCCACGTTAAAAAATAGCCATTCATCTTTAGTTACTACCAAGGAATTTATTAAAGTATCTATTAGATTGTACTGTAAAACTAGTGACCGTAATATTTACATTACAATGCACTCATTTGTAAACCGTTATTTTAATGTTACAAACGGACACTCCAATTGTATTTATTTTTATAGATTACGATTAAATACTAAATTTATTATATATACATACACATACATCATACTGTGTTAGTCCACTGCTGGACATTGGTCTCCTCTACTGCACGCCTCCCCCATTAGGGGGTTTTTACATGCCCATTCGACGCATGGATCATCTCACTTTAGATAATTGGTTGATCGGCCCAAACTGCCCTAACCAACGAGGAAACAACAATGAAAATTTGTTTAGTCCCCGCAGGATTTGAATCCACGCCCTCCGGTATCTACATCGTAAGCCCATACCACTAGGCTACGAAGGCAAGTAGGGGGATAAACATCATTAAATATAAATGTAACTACCGCTTGGAGCATTGGTCAGTGACCCTGGCTGTTGGGCCAAAGGGTGTAGGTTTGATTCCCACCAGGGGAATAATATTGTGTGATAGACATAGTGTTTCATACAATTGTATGTATTTACAAAACGAAAAGTAAGTATATTTATTTATCTGTCATCTAGTTTCTACAGTACAAGCTTTTCCTAGATTCGGACTAGACGATGTTGTGTTATTCGTCCAGAGGTAATAATTATTATATAAATAACACCGAGTTATTACCAATAAAGAGATTGGTTCGAAACCAAAGAACTGCGGTTCATAGAGCAACAGTTAACACCACTAGCCCACAAAGGCAGTAATAATTCTCTTATCTACTAAACTATATTTTTAAACTGCAAGTTTATCAAAGAAATGAAAAGGTCAAATACTAGGCGCCGTTTATATTTATGTGTTCTTTTGAACTTATTATCGAAGAGGTCGTCGACACAACAAATATGAAACACAAAAAGTTATTTAAACAATTATAAGGTAATATAACGCGATCTAAATTAAATGCAACATATTATTTAGCCAATTTACATTCTTCTTCCAACTTTTGAATATTATGGCTCCACCGAGGATAACTCTGTGATTTTGCCGATATCAAGGTTGGGTAAAACAAAATTAGTATTATTAAGTGTTCGGTATTATTTACTATTGTACAGAAGTAACCCACTAGCAGACAGGGGCGTGTTAGGAGAAGCCTATGTCCAGCAGTGGGCTATCACAGGCTGATGATGAGTGAGTGAGTGAGTACAGTAGTGAGACAATGGCCTCTGTAGTAAGGGCGTGTGCTTTAAAAACATGAGGTCGTGGGTTCGAATCGTGTGGGGACTCAACAAAGTTTTTTTTTTTCCTAGTTAGGGCAATTTGAGCCGATCACCCAATTGTCTGAAAAGTAAGATGACCAATGCGTCGGACGGGCAGGTAAAAAGTCAGTCCCACTCCGACACGGAAACCCCATAATGGAGAAGGCGTGAGGTAGGGGAGGCTATGTCCAGCAGTGGACTAACACCGGCTGATGATGATGATGAGTTGAGATACCTGGACACAAATTACACTTACAGAATAAATGTAAATAAACCTTAAGTCTAAAAGCGCGAGAGGAGAACGCGTTGTTATTGGTGGACGGCGGCCATTTTGAATACACACGCGATGTATAACCAATAACAGTGCAGGACATTTTGGCGCCAATTATTTATTTGATATTAGACATAGTTAATGTTAATTGAATCTCTTATTTGGCTAAGGCATATAAAAATACTTTTTTCTTAATATGACGTTATGTTTCCAGGCTCTTGTATTTGGTTCCTACCGTTCCCACGAAGTAGGTGACCGACACTTTTTGCTGAAAGTGAAGGCTACTTGTACAGAGGGTACGTGAATTAGGCAATGCTGATACTAAATATAATACATAATATCTTTATATACTATGTTTATACCTTTTTTGTAAAGAATTATGTTTTGTCTATAAGTCTCTTTAAGGAGTGAAATGGTTTTTGTATTTTGTTATCTTAAAAGATAGACATATGCTATCGCGGACTTTTCTGTTGACCTTTAAAGGTGTACAATAGAGTTCTACATTTTTTTAATTCATCTCGTGTGAATCAGCCAGCGTTTGCGATGTAATAGCCACATTTATAAACCAATAACTATATCAGAGTTTCTCTAGGATATTATGCATGTATTATACAAATAAACCTTCCTCTTAAATAATTCTATCTTTAAAAAAACACGCACCAAAATCCGATGATTACTTTTAAACATTTAAACTTTTAGCTTACGGACGGACAGACATAGAACTCGACTTTGTTTTATACTATGCAGTGATACCCAAGTCGTTGCCCTATATAAAGGGAATCGACTCGGGGATTAGCACCGCTCATTTCTGCCGCAAAGCAGTAGTGTGAGAACACTATTGTGTTCTAGTTGAAGAGCACTGAACCTAGGTCTTAATGCGGCGAAGTTGTGAAGCATTGAGTTTTGCTATAGTATAGGAATATCGCTTACCATTTTAGGTGAACGTCCCGCCCTTTTCAATTTAATAAATATATAGTATACTAGCTGTGGCCCGCGCCTTTGTCCTCGTAATAGTATAATGGAAAAAATTTAATTTTTTATATTAAAAAGTAGCCTAATTTATTCTCAGTACCATTAACTATCTTTCAAAAAAAGTCGAAGCTATTCAAGAGAATTGATAAAACAAACAGACAGAATGACAAAAAAGTCTTGTTGTATGTACCGGTTAAATATTACATATGCCTGCCTACGGTGAATTCCTTCGTAGCCTAGTTGTAAGGGCGTGTGCTTTAGAAACCGGAGGACGTGGGTTCGGATCCTGCGGGGACTAAAAAAATTTTCATTGTTGTTTCCTAGTGTTTGGTTAAGACAATTTGAGGCTGATCAGCCTAATTGTTCTCAGACAAAGTAAGATGATCCATGCGTCGGATGGGCATGTCAAAGTCGGTCCACCCACCAACCCGCATTGGACCAGCGTGTTGGGATACGGTCCGAAAACCCTAATGGACGAGATGTAAAGTAGGGGAGCAGTGTCCAGCAGTGGACTAACACAGGCTGATCATGATGATGATGACGACATAAATTTACTTTTCTTTTGTATGTAAATACATATACTATAGATACAAACAGCCAGACACGAGCAAAACACTATGTTCATCACACAATATTTTTCCCCGGCTGGGAATCGAACCGACACCCTTTGTCTCAACAGCCAGGGTCACTAACCAATACGCCAAGAGGACAATCAAATAATTGCTATAAAATATTTCTTAATATAAAAAAAAATTATAGTTTTTAAATCAGAATATTTATTGAAGCAATTTAAGAAGTGTATTATTTGTTGATTTGGATAATTTTAGCCCAAAAATTTGAAGTTTCCTTATTTTTTTGCTCCATATACCTACGAGACTTTTTACTTATTTTTTTTTAATGCTAGATATTCAAAGGTTCGCTACCTCTGTTGTTAAATAGATAAGCCCACACGTTTCGCAAACTGTGGCAATACCAGCGTGCGTTACAATTCTGGCACAATTGTGTATGGAGGTCATGCGGACAATCACAACGATTACTGAACACGCAATCGTAATGTTTACAAAATATACGTACGAAAATATTATATTTATTTCAAAGATCAATACGTATTAACAATATATATAATAATCAATTGCTGTTCGTTAGTCTCGCTAAAACTCGAGAACGGCTGAACCGATTAGGCTAATTATATGGTCTTGATTCATTCGTGAAAATCCAGGGAAGGTTTAAAAGCTAAATAAATATAAAAATAATCAAAATTAAAAAAAAGTGTTTCTTTCTACCTACATATTTGTTCTGATCAACCACAATTTGCACGGATTTTCGAGGATATACTTAAATATATTTATTCGAGTTTCGATTCTTTTCAGCATTACATGATCATTGGATAACATGTTTAGTAAGCAAACAAATTTGATCGATTTGGTATGTCAATAATCCTAAATAAAAGAATAATTATAATATTTGTTTTCAAGAGAGTGATAAATAAACTCAATCTTGTTAATACAGTCATTATATCCTAAGTTACAACGTGTATACTTACGTATCAAATTGTTTTATATAAAGATTGAACAATCCTAATGTTCAAAAGTAATAGATAAATAAAAATATATCGATAAATAAAAGAATATATATATATATTATATTATATATATATATATATGATTGTCGTAGTCAACTCGAAGTCCGTTAGCAATGGTCACACTACTATATGCATAAAAAAATAACTATCTTCTTTCAACATCAAAAATATATAAATTTTATTGTAAACACATCATCATTATCAGCCTGTGTTGGTCCACTGCTGGACATAGGCCTCCCCGAATGTACGCCTTTTCCATTGTAGCTTTTTGGACCGTATCCCACTAAGCTGGTCTAATGCGGGTTGGTGGGTGGACCGACTTTTTACATGCCCATCCGACGCATGGACTATTTTACTTTTCAGACATTTGGGTCCAAATTGCCCTTACCAAGCAGAAAACAACGATAACGCAAAGTTGTCTCCCCGCGGGGTTCCAACCCACGACCTCCGGTTTACAAAGCGATGGACTAACAATTTATTGTATCTATCTCCTAATAGTAAAGATAGTTGTAAAAGAAATGTATTTAGTGACATTTTTTTTTACTTTTTAACGATTTTTGGACTTGCACCGAATATATATTTTTTATATTATTATTTTAAATGCTTCTTATAACTTTTTGTTACGATAGCATTAATATCGAAGTATTTGTTGTTATAACTTCAAACGATATGTATAACTTATTGGGGAATTTGACTTCGATTCTATGTCTAAATTGGCTAAGTCATAGGGGTACAAACTGGGAACACTGACACATATATACCTCGTCCGAGAAGTAACATACAAAAAAACATATTAATTTTTTTATAAAAAGCCTAAATTACTTCCAGTTTTATTAGCTATCTTCCAGTGAAAGTTCCGTCGGAAAGTCAGTTAGCCAGCAACGAAGTTCAGGAGATTGTCGTACTGTTAAATGTAACGGTTATTTATATCATCATTAAGAAAAACGGTTATTTCGATGCTACAAACGGACACTCCAATTTATTCGTATAGATGAATAGATAAACGGATATTTAATGTAGTGATAAAATATTTGGGTTTAACTGTAAAAATCTTATCTACGTACATTGAATAATTAACGTAACGATAGCAAAGTAGAACACAATCAATATATCGTTAAACGAAACCGCATCAATAATGGTTAGTGAGCCTGTTTAATTGTTGTATCAATTAATAGTTATGTACTTTTGTATGTATTTGCATATAATTTGGTAATATATGTAATAACTTATACTTAATTTAACCGCCCCGTAGCCTACTGGTATGGGCGTGCGCTTTGGAAACCGGAGGTCGTGGGTTCGAATCCTGCGGGGACGGGGTTTTAATTATTTTGATTTTAAAAATACATTTAACTCCCGCGCTAATTCTATTATACTCAACTGTATACCTGAAATAGATCTACTTTACCTTATCGCAATAAACTTAAATAAAGTATATCTTATACATAGGTCATACGTCTCTAATACACCCCTATCCAATATGGGATTTTGGACCGTATCCCACCACGCTGGTCCAATGCGGGTTGGTGGGTGGACCGACTTTTACGTGCCCATCCGACGCATGGATCATCTTACTTTCAGACAATTGGGCGATCGGCCCAAATTGCCCCAACCGACTAGGGAACAACAATGAAAATTTAAATTTACACATGCCCATACTTCTAGGCTACGGAGGCAGTTAGGGAAAGTGGTCACTTGCTCTTAGGGATATCGGCAATACCAGTGGTATCAATAACGTTCTGTCTTCCGTGAAATACAGATGTTACGACTCACAATGGCTACGGTGCCCTTCAAACCGGAACACGGAAGTGTTTTCGCACTATTGCTTTGCAGCAGAAATAAGCACTACGGTGTTGCGCCCAGGACGACCCAAAACTGTTTAGGCAGATTTCATATTTTATTCTATTGGGTATAAGCAAGGATGGCTGTAACCATTATATTTGAATAACTTAAATTGATAATACAAATTATACTTAAGTAATATCTTTAGATTCGAACCCGCAACTACTCAGTAAACCAGTTCGACTATTAATTACAATAACAAAGTAACTGTACGGCTGTTAAAGTAATTAGCAATGTAAATACCCATGTATAAGGCGAACTCACAGTACATTATTAAAATTAATATTATTTTTTTACTTCTACGCAGTATCGTATTTTTTTATTAAAAATAAATTGTTGGATAGATAATAATAAATAACAGAGTTTGTCGAATGACCCTAGTTTACGAGAAAAAAAAATTATTCGTAATTTGTATTATGATGGAATGACTCGTCGTAAAAGTAAAAAATTACCATAATTTTGTAAAAAGTTTAAGAGAAACACAATGTACACGTATAAAATAACACACATTACAAAAAATATATTGAATTTGTTGAAACATTCAATAATAGAAGTAATAAGAATAATTGTTAGCCATAAAATCGGTAGAGAAGTAATTTTATTTTACAAAACAGAATTATATTTAAAATATAAAACATAGCATCTTAACTCACGCAATCATCAGAGCTTAATCATTAGAAATTTTAACCGTTTAATAATTGTGCAAGCATTAGTCACGGGGCGCTATCTATTATTGGACACCTTGTTTTTTCCAAGTCGTCCAAAAAAAGGAAATTTGCCTAATGAAATGTTTCCCATTGAAAATAAAATCATTAAATATAAATGAAGGCAACAACAGTTTACGCACGTAATAGCTGCAAATAAAAAAAAATTTTTGTTAATTCTTTTGTTTACGCGAACGATACACATTATTGAATAAAAATACTTCTGGTGGTCTACCCGTGACCACGGCTGCTGAAAAATGTTTGAAACGTGGGAAATTTAAAATGTAAATAATCGCGATGAAGTCTAAGAAAAAAGTACTATTAAATCAAATTGACGTAATTCCACTTCTTATAGCTATAAAAATTTCGTGTTGTAAAATTAATAATAACAATTTTATTTTGCAGAAACTATTTTTTGAACGAAAATACTACTTGGCTTTAAAGAAAAAGCTACTAAATAACTACACAATGTTTGCTGTTTAAACATTAAACGTTTAAAATTTCACGGATATACTACTTTCTGCATTTATAGACTTAATTATTTTAAATTCACGCAAAATTATACAATAACATTTAGCTCTGCGTGAAATTAATATCACATGGTTTTTTTTACGATAAATGACTTTATATTCATTTTGACATACTAAACAAAAAACCGTTAATGTTATTGTACACAAACCTTTAATTATTGCCAACGAAAAGAAAACTTGAAATATTTCTTATCCATTTAACAAGTTAACGTTAACTTGAAAAAAATAATAGACCTACTACATAACGATTGGAATCGAACAAAAAACCCGAAATAAAACAACAGGAAAACCCAAGCATCTGTTCGCAAAGAACAAAGCGAGAACCAGTAATGTGGAGTACATTAAAAAACGTACCTTAAATTCCTTTTTCAAGCAACAATGGCCGTCCTTGGAATACGATAAATATCACAGACAAAATAAACATGCACTCAACGCGCTGGTCGGGCGTCAACTGAGCTTGTTTCGAATTGAACGCAATGGCGTCCCTCGTTTAGGGCGCTTACGAACTTTACGACAGTATGTCTATGCCAAATTAAATATGCCGAGAAAAAAAATCTTAAAAAAATCCTAAAAATGTCTTGTGAAAATAGTAAGAAAATCTTTTTTAATTTTCTCATGGCATCATGAAGGTGGCTTCTAATTCTTCGAGATAAATTTATTAACAATTATTACGTTAAGCGAACGGGCTCTGTCCACTACCGTTTAGAGGGTAAAATACAAAGGTTAAATTTTAAGATATAACTTTCTATAAAAGCAAAAGACTGGACCGAATCCTTTTTCCATTTTTACCATTTAATACATGAATAATTTTATTTTTGCCCCTATTGATCTTAACGACCACAGAAAAACGTTTTTTATAAAGCTCAACGTTAGGTTTATAAAGCAAGGGCACATATCACTAAGCCACGGATGCGGTCAATGCTATAAGCAGATAATTACCGTCGATCAATAATCAATTCGTGATGTTTTACTAAAATTTATGTCAATTTTAAATTATTTTTGGTCTTCAATAATAGACTGATAAAAAAATCTTTTTAATTTGTTATCAGAAGTGTATTTGGTAAGCACCAACTACATAAAAAAAATTAGGAATATATTACACCTCTTGTGGCTTTTATGTATCTTCTTTGATTAATACTTATGTAAATTCTGTGTATACAATTATTTTTGCTATAATGTTAATAAGGATTGAATAGTTCATTGACAAGTAAACATGTATCTAGGTCCATTACATAACGGAATTACATAATTTTATCCAATTAAAATAAAGAACAGATTGAGAGTATAACGTAAAAAATAAACAAAGTTTATGTTTTAGAGCGAAAAAGATAATCTATAAAAAACGATCTCTATGAGTGTCTGTGTGTCTGGGTGCATATATGTGTATAAGTTTGTGCGTGCATATGTGTATGTCAGCCACTCGTCCTGCGAAATAATTTTTAATACACCTTTTTTAATTATTGTTAATTGGTACATTGTTATTCTTCACCCGAGATGAATTTCCAAATAGCTTAAAGTGAACGACCCATGTGTCGTATGGACAAAAGTTGGTAGCCGATGGAACGAAGTCTGTACCAAAAAGTTCGCTTTTTATATGAAAACATCATAAATTTGAAAAACTTTAAATATTTTTTGATATCAAGTCGTAAAGTTAGAAGCGGCCTGTGACCGTTATGCGCCAAGCGGTGGACGCTTACAGCGGCGAAGCCTTTCCAATTGGTGGGGGCTAAAATTTAACGAAATAGTGAGGGACAATTACAATGTAAATTGTCAATTATCGATAATAATCCTTTTACTTTTGATTAATGTTTGAATTTATTTTATGTTTTAGTACTGGCTTCGCAATTAAAGTACTTTAAATAATATTAAAACAAAAGAAACATAAAATATTAGCCATTAAGACTTTTTATAATGTAATGTAGTTAAAAACTGCACATTTTTTATATTTTGCTGTTATTAATGTATTTGAATGAGATTAGAGGCAATTTATAGCAATTTTTTCACCTTGAGTCGGCTTTTGTAAGGATTTTGAAAAATGCAATGTTTAATTTTTTCTCGTATTAAATGAAGCCTATGACTCACTAATAATGTGTCTTTGCACTGAGTAAATAATAGTTGAAATCGATCTTGTGGTTTTTGAGGTTATTTTTATAATATCATAATAATATAGATAATAATAACGCTAATACCTTGATAAAATTTATCAACTGGGCAACGAAACTGTCATTAAACGTTGTTGTTTTGTGTTAATTAAAAAAAGGTATAGAATTAAAATATGCGACTATAGAAATAATCGGACCTTGAAATTAATTTAAACGAATGTTTACCGTGGTTTTTTAATTTTCGTTGCAATTTATTTAAATAAAATTGTCCCCAATAACGAGAGAAGAACCGGCGAAAGAAGCAGCGGGTCTTTTTTGTCATATTTCAAAATTTATATATATCTAAGAGATTCCCACCTATATACTGACTCATCTAAATAGCTCTGGAACTATAAGGCGTGGTGACTTGAAATTTGGTAGGAATATTCCTTTCGCCGAGTAGAGGTCAGCTAAGAACGGATTTCCACCCACCAGGGGGGTTGCGGGGTTGCTAGTAATTAAATATATTTTCCTCTTAGTTGATTTCGACTACGGCGGTCGATCTATATTAGAGACCGGCCAACTGCGCAGGAGATGTTACCGGTGGTAGGTCCCCTGTTTACAGGAGACCGTCTAGGTGGGTACCACTGCGGTGCCTATTTCACCGCAGAGCAATAGTGCGAAACACGACTGTGTTCCGGTTTGAAGGGCACCGTAGCCAGCGTATTTACTAGGTAAACGAGACTTAACACCCTATGTTCTCACGGTAAGCAGCGCGTTGGTGATACCACTGGTATTGCTAATGTCTATGGTGTCGGTGACCACTTCCCATCAGGTGGCCGATTGCTCGTCTGCCATAAAAAAAAAGATATTATATAGATAGGTTTTATAGATAAGTGTAGATATTATAGTGCACAAATGTACTCACCAACCACAGATGCACTCCCATTTATTCCTTTACACCTTTTAAAATTTATTAATAGTAAAATTCTTACGTTTACTAGGATTTTGTTGTATAAGCGCGTGCATTAACCCATAAAAGATTTACTTATTCTTCGCAGTCTAGTTGCTGGAACAATAAAATTACGTTTGTTTCTAGTATTTATGTGCATCACAATGCCTAGGAAAATCTTTTTATATTTTCTGCTGAAGACATACAACGTGTGTGTGAAATATAAAGTTTTTCAATTATTTTAACACCAACTAAGTTAACAAACCATTGTGAACCACGTACACAATTCGAAAAATGTAAAAACGCGAAATAAATTGATAAAAGTGGTATAATTTATGACCAAGCCCAAGTAGATTAGGCTTATCGTGAAAAATACCCAAAGTTTATTGTTTTATATATATATATGTTATCCCCAACGATTCGTAATAGTAAAATTTACCTCGACTGCATTTTAAAATGTTTCGCCATTTATGCAAAAATTTATTCCAGACAACGAATATCTCGTTCGAACAAATTAACTGTTAAATTTTATTATCTATATATATAAAAGAGGTTTCCACCTATATATTGACTCATCACGATATCTCTGGAACCATAAGGAGTAGAGACTTGAAATTTGATAGGAATATTCCTTTCGCCGAGCAGATGTCAGGTAAGAACGGATTTTACGAGATTCCATCTACAAGTGGAGTTGCTGGGTGGCTAGTATTTTATACAAACCAAGTGGTTAATACAGTTGCCAAAATTATTATTAAGTAAACCGTTCATGAAACTCGCTTCAAAATACCACAACTTTCCATTTCTAATAATGGCTTCAACAACAATACACTTTATTAAATTTGAAAATAGTAATTATTTCCTTTATTTACGCGATTATTTTAAATATCAAATCCACTAATTTAGGGATTTTTCGCTTTACTTAAATATATTTATTCCCGACGTTTCGGATTCTTTTCAGCATCCATGATCACGGGCAGACTAAGTTGATATGTCTGTATCTCTATGTATTCGAATAACCGTCAGTTTTAATTTAAAAAATTGACATATCTTTCGATTTCTTAATTTTTAATGTTGGTTTGGCAAAAAGTATTTATGTTTGACATAAAGTTTCATGAATACTTTTAGCGGCAAGCTAATAAATGCGTCCAATAAAAGGGTAATTTCGCTGGGTGGCGACCAGTTGGTGATTTAATAACTTTAAGTCATTATTGCTGTAAGTAATTATTACACAAACATGCTTCACATTATTTTAACAAGTAACAGTCATCATTGAGCAAACAAAAATTAAATTTTGCCATAATTTTATATTTGACAAAATAATTCAATTTGTTGCTTTTGAACCACAACAATTACAAGGTTTCAGCTAATAATGTTTATATAACGAAGAATTTTTTTTTTTGGTAAATCAACATGACACAAAACTAAAATGTTGAACAAAATCTACAATAAAAATTTGTTCTTTCCTTATATCTTATCTGAAACCATACAAATCTTTTAAAATGCTCGCCTTTTTTGATCATTCGATTATCGTTTTAGCCGATACATAATCGTGGACATAAAAATAAAAGTATTATCCTGCTTTCCATAATGTTAACTCTTATATCGAGCCTTTTAATAAAGCAAATTTGATCGATCACCCCGTTTACTACGCGACCAAACTACTCTATTTTTTAAAAATAGATTGTTAGCTCCTATTTTACCCCGTGTAAGGAATTTGAGTTTAAAAATTAATGCTAACGGTTTATAAATCTCTCTTACAGATTGTAATAGCATAAAACAAATCAGCAAAAATAAACATTTTGGTAATATAATTATTTCTATAGTTTGCGCGAATATTATACATTATTAAATAAAATGACTTTACGGATTTTATAGCTGGAAACCCCGCTTCAGCACTGGCAACAAGACGCATGACATCTCAGTCTACCCCGTGACCACGGCCGCTGGAAAGTGTTCGAAACGTCGGGAATTTGAAATGTAAAAATAAACGCGATAAAATCCGTAAAGTCATTTTATTTTGGTAATATTATTAAATGTTGTGTAAAAAAAATTTCGCATGACTAATATTACAAGCTACACCTACCGATTTTTTTCACAAAGTCCAATGCGGGTTGGTGGGTGGACCGACTTTTTCATGCCCAACCGACGCATGGATCATCTCACTTTTCAGACGATTGGCTGATCGGCCCGAATTACCGGTAGGCTATGGAGGCAATTATAATAATTAATTATATATATATATACATATGTATATATATAAAAAATTGTTATACATAAATAATAATTTGACTCTGTTACGGTAGAACTAATCTGCTCATAGCAATTTTATATATTTTTCCAAATTTAGTTTGGATTAGGTTTATTATTAATCGATTGTGACTCAGTGATTTACTTCCTGGTGATAATTAATTACAAAGGGTTACTTTATTTACATCTATACCACAACTAGTTTTTATAAAGAATAATATACTTTTAATAGTTTCAGTTAAATAAATAAATAAAGATTAACTAATTATATTAAACTTATCGACCGTAGCACATCACTATTTTGTCTATGGTTGTAACACGTGCACTATTATATACGCAATGCGCAGTAAATTGTTCTCAGAGCTTACACAAGATTCTTTTTGGTGTGTACATTTGTTCTGCCAGCAACTAGACTGCGAAGAAAAAGTAAATCTTTTATGGGATAATGTAATGTATGCGCTTTTACAATAAAATCCCAGTAAACTTTAAAATAATATTTAAGAGTAATCTATAGCTATAGCTATAATTTACTCTGCGTTAACTTTTCAAAAAAAATATCTTTGTCCATGGTAAAAGTGTTTTTGAATATGATCTACATTTTGAATAGGTACGCTACCATTTAGGTACTGTTTCTGAATTTAAAAATACAAAAATAATCTTTTTGTGTTTACACTTCTCGTTAATGTTAATTTTTAAAATATATAAAATATGTACTTGCAACTTCATCTTTTCTCAGCACATCGATATTCATCTTTATCATCATCATTCAATCCGACGGAGAATTAAAATTATGAAAACGACACGACTTTAAAAATATTTTTGATTTTGATTTTCGATTTTCAAAAGAAAAGTTTTAAAACACTTACCCGTAAACGTTCAGAATTTAACTATTGATAAATTTTCAAAAAGTTGTCAAGGAACGTTTATATGTTATAGATTATTATAATACTAGCGATCCGGCCGGCTCCGCGCGGATACAATATTGATATCTGTAAAATCTATGGAAAAATTAAATTTATTAGCGTTTCCCTACAATATTATATATATATATATATATATCATCAGCCTTTGATAGTCCACTGATGGACATAGGCCTGCCCTATCCATTAGGGGATTTTTGGACCGTATCCCACCACGCAGATCCAATGCGGGTTGGTGGGTGGACCGACGTTTTACATGCCCATCCGACGCATGGATCATCTTACTTTTCGGACAATTGGGTGAACGGCCCAAATTGCCCAAACCGACTAGAAAACAACAATGAAAATTTGTTATTTGTCCCCGCAGGATTCGAACCCACGACCTCCGGTTTCCAAAGCACACGCCTATACACTAGGCTACGGAGGCAGTTAGTAATACTAGCAAAGTTGGTAATAAAAGCATTGATCAAATGGCTAACACATATCATTGCTTGAGTAACGCAAGAACGCATGTCAAGGCTAAGCTAGGGATGCTCGATGTTAGAAAACATCGAGTTGAACGTATCGATGCATGATAACCATCGATGTTTTTGTATGAAAAATAAATTATTTAAATTTGTAAAACGCCTTTAAATTAATATTCTTAGTATTTTTAAACATCAAAAAGTGTCATAACAGAGCTGGGAACATCGCGCGCTTTACTTAATTGAATTAAATTTTTAAGAAGGGCAAAAGGACTATTTGCCTTGCTTATTCCGTTTTTAATTCTACTAGTGTTATTGATTATAAAATAGGCGAGTTAGTCGTTGTAAAGGAATATCGAATATTTCGTTAAAATAATTTTAAATTATATTATTTTAATGCAAGTCATACGGCGTCTAAAAGAAAAATTAACAAATTGATATTTTTACCGTTATAACATCGATGTTTCGATATCATCGGAGTCAAAACATCGATATTTTCTAGTTAAACATCGATGTTTTTAAAGCATCGATAAATATCGAGCATCCCTAGGCGAAACTAACAAGTTGAGTTATGCATTAAAATACGAACACGACGTAAGTCTAGAAGTAGAGTAAATACATGTTTTCTTAGATAAAAACACGTTAATATTCTGAGTTTTTAATTACCACGTGTATTTGTACTAAGTTAAGTAAAAACGTTTATTGTGTTTTAAACACAACTGGTAGTAAGTCCCTTTTTTACAAGGGTCCGTCTGGGTTGGTACCACCGCGGTGCCTGTTTCTGCCGCAAAGCAGTAGTGTGAAAGCACTGCTGTGTTCCGATTTGAAGGGCACCGTAGCGTATTTACTGGGTAAAGGAGACTTAACACCATAGACACCACTAGTATTGCCTACGTCTATGGGCGATGGTGACCACTTCCCATCAGGTGGCCCGACTGCTCGCCTGCCTAAAAAAAATATATTTGAGACTATATCATCCCGACTTGGTGCAATCATAATCTGAACATCGTAGCCTACAGGTAATGAAGTGGCGTAATTCTTCAATATAAAATCGATAAATCATCATCGAAACTTTAATCACTCATCAGGTTTCTACTAATGATGGAGCCATAAAATAAATTATAATTAAATTTAAGTTACAAAAAATCATTTATTCCTGAGTGAAAAGCGTATGGTGCATTTCACAACATTCCCATAACTTTCCTTCCATAGATAGTTGCCAATAGAATGATTGTAACTTTTAGTATGTCAAGTACCCCACGGCTTTCTCAATAAATAAAAAAGCCCTCAGTTTTTAATTCAATTCAATGCTCGCACGTTTTAAAATGCTGAGAGTAATAATTTTAATAATAATTAACACCCTTTTGAAATATAATAGGGAATTTTAATTATTGTTTTTGACAGAAAAATCGATGTTTTATAAATATCGATGTTTTGCAATAGATAATTTTTGACGTTTTATCATTAATATTTTTCTAAAATTGACCATCACTGCTATAATATATTCTGCGTTGATGGCCGATCTGATATAGATAAATAATATCATCCACTGTGATCGGAATCCAATAAAATGAAGTTGTTATTGTAATTTTTTCCATTGAATTATAAAAGTGAAAGTTGGTTATTGTCAGTTACACTTTCACTTTTTAAGCGTGATTTGAATTTTGGCACAGGGATTAAGCGATTGCAATAGATTATTATTTAATTTATAAAAACATTGTTTATTAACATTAGCTCAAACTGAGCATAAGTTTTATTAACGGTGACAATTATTACCTTTGGCTTTAATCTAAGTAAATAACAACAGCCCTTGCAAGAAATTACCTCTCGGCTTCCACTTAAATCTCATTTAAGGTATTTATTTGATCAAAATGTCACGTATGACATGTTTTAAGCACATAGAATTATTTTTTTAATTCAATAACTGTTAGATAAATTTGCACTACTATACTTTAAATCAGCTATATCCAAACCTCATTTAAGGTATAATAGTGCAAGTTTTTGACAATGTTTTACATTAAAATGGCTATTGTGAGCGATTCTTAAAACATAGATATATGCGCTCGCGGACTTTATTATAAACTATTTAAAGAGGTTCAATTATGTAGAACGTACTTTATGTATCATTTACAGTTTCGGCAGCGTTGGCAATTTAATCGCAAGAGGTTGTGATTTTTGGCGCCGAAATTTTCTTAATTTCTTTAATATACATTAAAATTCCTGTTTCAAAATTATTAAAAAAATGAGACCAAATGACAGCTTATACCTATCATTTAAAAAGAATAAAGAGAATCATAGTACTAGGAGCGAAGGAACGAGGTAATATATATACGCTCCGAATTGAGTACCTCCTTCTTTAAGGAAATCGGTCATAAACATGCGACAATTTGTCCGTAGCCCGTACCGATTTAAGTAAATTTATAATTTAGCATGCGCTTGTGAGTATGACGACCTCAAATTTATATATACGGTCGTATATTTCGCGTAATGGCTCAATCATAATGTCATTGTTAAAAAAAGCGGAGAACATTCTTCCGGTCCGCCATCTTGACCTCGCATGCAAGGTTCAAGTACCGGGCGGGCATAAATTAGAAGTTTAGCATTCAACGGAGCGCTTGTTCGTTTGACATAACGGTAAGCTACTAGCGGGCTCTGACATCCTGGTATTTAGTACTATGTAATAATAGATCCTTCGCTCCTGGTACTAAGTTAATTTGTTCTGTGAACATTAATTAATTAATAAATAAACATAAAAATCTATAGTAATAATATAATTGGAGTGTGAGTGGTTTTTAAATGATTAATTACATCGTGATATATAATCGATACATATAACAAAACAATTTTCCGATATTTTTGTTCGTCTGTCTGTCACGGGACTAAACTGGAAAATAGCTGAGGTAAGTGGGAGTTAACTACAGCTGCCTCTGTAGCCTAGTGGTATTGGCGTTTGCTTTAGGTACCGGAGGTCGTGGGTTCGAATCCTGCGGGGCCCCAACAAATTTTCATTGTTGTTTCCTAGTTTATTAGGGCAATTTGGGCCGATCACCCAATTGTCTGAAAAGTAAGATGATCCATGCGTCGGATGAGCATGTAAAAAGGCGGTCCACCCACCAACCCGCATTGGACCAGCGTGGTGGGATACGGTCTAAAACCCCCTAATGAATAGGGGTGTATTAGGGGTGACCTGTGTCCAGCAGTGGACTATCAAAGGCTGATGATGATAAAGTGGGAGTAATTAAAAAAAATAACAGAACTATTTTTTTATATTACCACGCGGACGAAATCGCGTGCAACAGCTAGTTAATTTATAAATAAATAAATAGAAAAACAGAATGTGTATTTACCATACGGTTCATAATTCATTCATTTATATTTGAAGGAGAAAGGATAAATTAAATATTTTCGTTTGCTATGAATGAATTTTTTTTTGTATATAAAAAAAATCTGTACTAAATCAGTGTAGATTTAAAAATTCTTCCACTGTATGCCATAAAATATTTGTATACGTTTTTAATATCACCCATAAACATCGGCAATACCAAGGGTATCACATAGTATGTTATGCCTGGTTTACCCAGTAAACATCCTGGTTATAGTGCCCTTCAAACCGGAACACAGTAGGGTTTTCACGAAACTTCTTTGCGGCAGAAATGGGCACCGCGGTGGTACTACCCGAAACGTCCCCTTTGTAAAAAGATGGCCTACCTTTAAGAACTCCTTCTATAATGTCCATCCTATTCATCCCAATACGTTAAATACTTCTATGTCACAGAATGACAATAATTTAAATGGAGCCTACTAGAAGTTATTCTTAATCGATGCTGAAAAGCCGTAGTGTGTAAACACTATACCTGTTCAAGCGTAATCTTAACTATACTTTAGCCTAATCTATCTATATAGACATAAAAATCGATTGCTGTTCCTTAGTCCCGCTTTAACTCGAGAACGTCTGAACTGATTTGGCTTATTTTGGTCTTGAATTATTTGTGAAAGTCCAGGGAAAGTTGAAAAGGTTAATCAATATAAAAATTATCAGAATTGAAAGAAATAAATTGTATCTTTCTAGTCACATATTGGTCATCAAGAGTTAAAGAATAAACTTAATTTCAGTTAACTTTAGTCAGTACATTTACTACAGTTGTTAACTATCTATCAAATTTTTATATGTACATTGATAAATAATATACAAAAGTATAGATGTTTTATTTATCGTTTTTTTTTTGACTTCGATGTTATGCTTCCAGACTCTTGTCTTTGATAAGCTTCATCTAACACAGAGTTCGCGGGAAGCTTCCGTCCCCACGAACTAGGTGGCCAACATTTTTTGCTAAAAATGAGGGCCACACGTACAGAAGGTACGTGGGTTAGGCATTTGCAAAGGCATGTCTCCTAAGGATCGTCGACGATCGGTTTACGAACCGGGACGCCGACGGTCTGGCGACTGTATTAATCGGTGGCTGGGGGCGGTGAGAACCGCCCTGGAACGCGGGTGTATCTAGTGTACGCGGTGTGTGTGTTTCGCTGTGCTCGTAAGCGAGGGCGAACTACAGGTGAATGTGTTCTATCCCTACTCGTGTGGTGTGTAGGGTCTGATGTCGGGACCCCCGTTGGGTCCGGAGTCTCGGCGACCCCTTCCTCGTCCGGGTCGAGGAGAACGTTTCGCGGTCTACGCTTTTGACTAGACGCGTTTGGATCGGCCGTATACGTTGCTGCTTTTACCAGCAGAGGGTTACTGTGGTTGACTACTTTATCTATGTGTTTGCGAGTTAACTTTTTAAAGTGCTCGCAGAGTGTCGGCAATTTGCAGTCGCTGTGTAAATCTACGTTTCGTTGGTACCACTGCGCCCCGGTGGCGCGGCGGATGAATTTGTTTTGAACTACTTGTAGTTGTTTTAGGAGTGTGGAGGATGCGTGAGCGAAAACTTGGCATGCATAAGCCATAATTGGTCGTATGAATACCTTGTACTATAAAAGTTTATATTTGAGCGACATTTTATTGTGAGAATTCGTTAGGTGATAGAGTCTGATCGAAACGAACAAAGCCTTTCTCCTAGCGTCCTGAATATGACTTTTGACCGACATATTGCAGTCGAAGGTCACGCCTAGGTATTTGGCCTTCCTTTCCCTTGGGATCGGTTGGCCGTAGAGTTTTAGTTGCCCTAGTGTCTGGTGTCGGCCAGCGCGTGGCCTTATCCTGACGCCTGGGTTGAGGACCGGGGGTATCGTGTAATCACGACGTAATCTAGAACGATGAAAGTGTATTGCTACACTTTTGTCGGGATTGACGTCGATTCTCCATTTACGAAACCATTCGCCTAAGCGATTGATCGCGTTCTGGAACTTTTTAAAGGTATAGTTCGGTCTAAGCGACACACAATAGAGGGCGGTGTCATCGGCGAAAAGTGCCAGATTGAGATCGTCGGGCTTTGGAATGTCGCTCGTGTTGAGCGTAAATAATAGAGGTGATAGAACCGATCCTTGAGGGACGCCCGCTTGGAGCGGTCGGCTCGTGGACTGGGTGCCCTCGACTCAATATCGAAAAGAGCGATTCGACAAGTAGGCTTGGATGATGTGAACCAGTCTGTCCGGCATTTTGAGAGTATACAGCTTGTAAATAAAGCCTTTATGACAGACTTTGTCAAATGCGTTTTCGACATCGAAGAAGACGGCCCCTGTGATACGGGGTTTGGATTGATGAAGGCAGTTCAGAATGAATTCCGTCAGGCGATAAATTTGGTCGGGACACGAGAGCTTCGGACGAAAACCAAATTGCTCGTCAGGGATGAGGTTATTGGAGAAGGCGTGGTCTTTCTACCGGAAGAAAATTATTCGTTCATATAGTTTGCCCAAGCAATTGAGCAAGCTAATTGGACGAATACTCGTGGGTAGGGAGGGTTTGTTCGGCTTGGGAATACCGATGACGATGGCTTCTTTCCAGGCATCAGGAAAAGTACAAATCGATAGAAATATATTAAAAATGTTGACCAATACACAGACAATAGGGCCTGGCAAGTATTTTAGAGCTCTATTTGAGATACGGTCTAGGCCAGCTGCCGACCGGGGTTGAAGACCCTTACTAATATCGTGGACCTCCTCCGGGGTCACTGGCTTTAAATTATCGCCCTCTGGTGGTATGGCAGTCCTAAGTTCGACTAGACGGTCCACCTCCTATAAGTGGGCTGCGTCGGCGTGTGCGCGAGATGGCGTACATTGCTCTTCTAGCGTATCGGCTAAGCATTCGGCCTTTTCGAAGTCATCGAAAGCTAACAAGCCCCCGGTTGGCTTTGATAATGGAGGCATGGTTGCGGGGATCTGACTTCATACGTCGAGCCAACTGCCAATAAGCAGTGTGCGATGGCTCTAAGTCTTCCGTCAGACCTAACCACGATCCTTTGCGGTGTAAATTTATCCTTAAACTGAAGTTTCCTAAAGCGAAATCGGTTTGACTCGGACGGAGCGATAAAACGCCCGCTTGAGTGTATTTTTCTCTCTTATCAGACATCGAATACTGAACGGCAAGCCAAAGTTACGGTCACCGAAACCTTGACTGTCCTTTCGGAGTCTTCGATGGCTGATGAGATATGCGATTGATACTGTCGATGGCAATATACGCTTTGACCTTTGTCTACACTATCAATAACCTCCGGTAGGTTAGAGCAACTTTGGGGTCCATAGCCTTGAGTTTGCGTTCAAGACAATGCCAATTTGTTACGGTTTTGGTCGTTGGGACCGCACCGGCTCCTTTGCCCAATTTGAACAAGACCGGCAAATGGTCAGAGTCTAACTCACAGAGTGCCTCTATCGATACGACATCGAGCGAGGCGTTTCTAACTAATAGCAGGTCTATAGTGCTAGAAGCTCCTATGCCTAAGTCGGAGTATCTAGTTGGGGTCCCGGAGCTATTATATTTATGTTGAGTGGCTCCTCAAGTCTCAGCAATATATTGCCGTTTGTGTTTGGCGTACTGCAATTCCAGTTGCGATGTTTACTTTTAAAGACCAGCAAGAATGGTCGATTCGCCTAGGTCGAGAAGCAGCTCTAGGTCGGATCTAAGTAATTTCTTAGTAGGAGATAAGTACACGGAAACAAGTACAAGCGGCCTGTGTCGTGCCGGTAAGTACAATCTGACATGACGTCCTATCTAGTTAGTCAATTGTGGAATGTGTAAAAGTGCGATATGAAGAGACCATTTTGTAGTATATAAGTGTACCACCCAGCGGTCCTGACAACCTATCGTTTCTAATTATGTTATAGCCACTGATCCTAGGATTAGCTATTGACGGTTTCAAAAGGTCTCTTGCACTAAGAATACATCTACATTATAATCTTGCACGAATTTGGCGATTTCGGAACGCTGCTTCTTAAAGCCCTTCGCGTTAAAGTACGACAAGACTAGAGAGCGCAGTTTTACCCTACCTAAGCTGGAAGCATATTTCATGAATACGTCGCCGGGCGGCGGTGTTATGAATTACTGGGCCCGACGTGTCATTGCACGTGTTCTGCAGCGGCCTAGGCAATGGTGCGGATGTTGGTTTATTAGCCATTGTTGTGGGATCTACCTGGTCGGTTCCCATTTTAATTGTACTAGCGGCTGTCGGAAGGACAGCGTCGTTTTTTTTAGTTACTACAGGCTTTGTCCAAGCGCTTACAGCCGGTGCAGGTGCAGGGGCAAAACTTTGTTTTATGGCCGCGAGATTCGCGGAACGTGCGGCTGATGGCCGCGATTGTTTTTTCGGTGCTTTAGAGCAACCCCTATAGCTGGCTGGGTGTCCTACGTTCTCGCAATTAATTTATCGATTGAGGTAGTATGAAGTCTGCCGGGTCAACTAGTAAGATATAAAATTTAATTAATTATATACGTATTTTAAATATTAATGTGCAAGATGTAAACGCGTTTTTGGACCGCGGTCCTTTGCAATCCTCTCGCCTTTTTGGTGCCAATTGAGTTTAACGACCTTACATCATCAGCCTGTGTTAGTCCACCGCTTTACATAGACCTCCCCTAATGCACGTCTTATCCATTAAGGGATTTTTAGACCGTATCCCGCTACGCTGATCCAATGCGGCTTGGTGGGTGGACCTACTTTTTACATGCCTATCCGACGCATGGATCATCTTGCTCTTCAGACAATTGGGTGATAGGCCCAAATTATCCTAACTAACTAGGAAACAACAATTAAAATTTGTTGAGTCCCCGCAGGATTCGAACCCACGACCTTCGGATTAAAAGCACACGCCTATACCTCTAGGCTACGGAGGCAATAATGTGATAAGTTACTCTTAAATTTGGTTCGATAATAGATTGATCTGTCTCGCTCACACTCTATTGTTCCGCAATAGAGTGTTGTCTCCAACACTCAAGTATTATTTTCGTTAAAACAGACAGTAACGTTTTAAAAGTAAATTGTAGTTAAGAAATAGCAACTAACATTAGTCGTATTACCTATTAATTCAAGAAACTATTCAATCATTCGGAAACATTTTAAGAATAATACTAACATAATGTTCGATAATAAATTTTATTATAGAACCTTGAACGACATTTTTTTTATAATGTACTAATATAATGTCTCTGCCATATTGAAAAGTGTTAAGAATACAGTTTTAAAATAATGTTTAAATAGGTTAACCGATTATGCGCTGTGGTTAGCGACCGTGACTGCTGCGCCAAAGGGTGTGGGTTCGTTTCCCACCTCGGAAAAAATATTATGACATGAACATACTGTTTTTTCTCGTGTCTGGGTGTTAGTTTATGTTAGTATATAATATGTATTTATTTACAAAAGAAAAGTAAGTTTATGTATTTAACAGACATCTAGAACTAGAATCACGCAACGGATGACTGAAGCGATTGAGCAGAATAGAGGGTCATAGGATTTTGTGGAGAAACTCGGGAGAAGCCATCTGTCGAAGCTCAGGAACTGTTCTGGCTGGATTGTTTCTTTTAAGTCTGAGATCTTATCTAAGATCGAGGATTTCTATTGCAAATTGTACGCGTCACAGGCTCCTCAACCTGATTACCGGGTTATCGATCCACGTGCAAGTGTGACTCGGCATCTCTCTGGTGAGCTTCCTGGACGTCAGCTTGATGAGGTTAGTCTGGCTCTCAAGCAGCTCAAGGGGAAGAGCTCCTGGAAAGGATAGAGTTACTACCGAACTGCTTAAAGCAGGGGGCGACCCTGTCTTAAGTGGGTTACGGAAGTTATTCGATTCCGTCCTTCACCAGGGCATTTTTTCCAAGGTGGCTTGGAAAAATGCCCTGGTGTGAGGTCATTTTTAAGAAGGGTGCTGATTAAGAATTACCGACCGACGATACAAGCAAGCTGTTCTCGAGAGTCATGACGAATCGCCTCACCAACAAGCTTGATGAATTCCAGCCACCGGCAGGCTGAAGGCGGATACACAGCTTTGAGGGAGAAGCCGATAGGAGGATTCAATTGGGCTGCAGTATTTAGGAAGCTACACCACATTCTCACGTCATTCAGAGTTTAAAGACAAAAGTCTTAAACCAATGCGTACTCGCCGTCATGACCTACGGGACAGACAAACGTGGCCTCTCACTATCGGACTGGTCCACAAGTTTGCCGTAGCTCAACGTGCTATGGAACGCGCTATGCTCGGAGTCTCTCTGTCGGATAAAATTCGCAATGAATTTATCCGGCAAAGAACAAAAGTTACCTACATAGTGCAAGGATTAGCTCGTTGAAGTGGCAGTGGGCCGGTCACGTGGTCCTAAAAACGGAAGGCCAATGGGGCCATTAGGTTCTACAGTGGAGGCCACTTTTAAGAAAACGGAGTGTTCGATCCCCGACCAGGTGGGATGGCGATCTCCGTGCAACATCTTTCTGGCTCACAAAAACGGGTTCCACCACTGTTATCAAGGCACACGCTGCCTCGATACTACCCATAGAGGAGCCCTCTTCGCAATCCACGGACCTCAGTCCGTACCATAGCCCACGCCAAAGCGATGCATATGTTTAATCTCTGGGCGTTCGGTATCAGTTCTTGGACGCTCCAGGGATTTATAGAACCTCGTCTGATCACTATTGAAAAGGCAATTACTATGGTACCGCTCCACTCTTTCAAAGTACTGTCTAATGCGCTTACCCCATGCGACGATTCTGCTTCAGGAGGTCTAAGGATAAACTCGCTGGCCAAGTAAATATTAACATTTGTCCCGGTAAACGCCTACCTCACAAAACGTGCTTCTCTGGATCTAGTGTTACCTGCCCTGGAGCAGTATAGTTAGCCAATGGGATTCAGGTTCTGGCGGTCCTAGTTCAATTCTTTGCCTGGTATCGAGATAATCTTTCGCCTAACTTGTCGAGACTTGGGTATTTTAACACCACGTACGAGGCATACCACAAACGCAGCGTATCAGTATGTATATATACAGAATATGTGTAGTGTCGTCCAAACCAGTGCTTTTTGCGAAGTAGTCTGTTAACACTCCGCGTCGTCGTATTGGTATTAATGCTAAGAAGCTTTGGTCTCTGGAGTAATCTCCTTATTTATTCCGTATCCAGCAGCTGCTCCTTCGAAGCCTACATCCATTTGCAAATAGGGTGAATTGATTTCGTTTCGCTCATATGGTTCCATCTGCTCGACAGCCACAGTCTCGGAAGGGACAGCTCATAGTCGCAATTGTTCGAGTTCGGCAGTTTCGAAGATGGTAGAACTCTGAAGGTACCGTACTCTGTCGGCCAGGTTTAGCTCCGTTGCAGCAATAGATGGCTAAAGATGCAGAAACTCACAGTGCATCCTGGCCCGATACTGGCCGTGACGGCAACTCTCTTTGTAAGATTCCCTTTGTGGGCTACAACGCTCGCATAACATTTTCATTTAATTACTTTGTCCACCGCATGCGGCGCTTTTCACTAGAAGCGGGTACTTACTGCTGGACTTTTAGCCCTGCTTTTGGCCACCAAGCTGTCTCGTAGGTCGGTTACTGAGGCCTTGTCGACAGGGGGCTACATACGATGGAGTGCGCCAGGTGCCCCAATGAAATTGTTAATGAGCAAGCTTTTAACACCGCCAGCCCTTATCGCCATTCGACACAATGCCTTCTATCTTTGGGCCGGTGCTGGCTGATTGCTCTGGTGAAACAGCTAATATGATGCAGTGGGGGATGAGACCGTCACTCCCTATCCCTTATTATTATTTTCTCGTTCCTTTAAATACTGCTGCCAGCTATGCGTAATCACCAACCCAATTGCTCAATTGCCCCGCGAATCGGCTAAAGAAGAAAAAATATAAAGTACGCGTAACCTGCGTTATAATAAGTACGCGTAAACTGCGTTTGAACTGTGCGTCTGCTAGTGTGATCGGCGCGCGGTTCAATGGTTGCCGCTATGACGTCAACCGCGCATGGTTGCTTGACAACGCGAGGATTTGATCGCTTTGGGCGGACAGCAAGTAGACCAGCGGTTGGAATTGCGTAATATCAGTACTAATTGTAAACAAACTACTAGTGACTTAGCGACATCAGATATATTTGCCAACCGGCGAAAGTTACCTTAGTATCGATAGGTGTGCCCTAAAGATGTTAAACAACCGAATTAAAATGTTTTAAAGAATTTTGCCTAAACAAATCGTTTTATGCGCTTCAAAAGTCAGAGTAAATTTTATATTAAACATTTTAACGAATTAATATTGTTTATGTAACATCGTATTTCTATCACATAAAGTGTATTAAACGTCATATATCAGTACTATAATAATATAATACCTATAAGAATATATAATGTCCTCCTAATCGAGTCCGACTACGGCAGTCGATCTATTATGGAGATCAGCCAACTACGAATAGTATATGAGATACTAAAGTGAATAAGTCTACTTATGTGTAAACACAGGTGCACTCTCTCTATCGTCCAATGCGACGGATAAGCAACAGGACCGAAGAGAGATCAGGCGCAGAATCGACTTTATGTATTCTCAACCTACACATGGATCATCTTACTTTTCACGGTGACCATATTGCCATCACTGGGACAGGGACTCAACCACTTTTCATTGTTATAAGTGTTCGTTTAAGCCAGACGAGAATCTTCTATGTACTATTACTATTATATTAATACTCTATAGTCTATATATCTAGAGAGGGCCGTTACCGCGACGTCACACAAAGGTGAAATTTGCTTAAAAGTTGGGCAAAATTATGTTTTTGTTAAAACCCACCAACCCGCATTGGACCAGCGTGGTGGGATACCGTCCAAAAACCCCTAATGGGCAGGGCGTGGGCATTAGGGGAGGCCTCTGTTCAGCAGTGGACAAACACAGGCTGATGATGATGATGATTTTTGGTTGTATACAAAATAATAGCTTAAAGTTTTTTTTTTAAATGAAGCTATTATACGTAGGTATTATTAATGTATTTAAGCGTACCTTTGTTTGTAAAAAGAATATAAAAAATAATTTAAAAAATGTGATACGAAAGTATCTAGTTCATATAAAAGATTAATTAGAACTCAAGTATAGGGCTTAGCTTGTCTTTGTTGTAGTCTTCTGAGAATAGTGATCTGAGGATCTGACGAAATTAAAAGTTCCTGAAATAAAGCTTCCATGGTTTGTTTACTGGAAAATTCACCTTGAACTATAATATCCAACATGAGCCTTTGATAGTCCACTGCTGTACATAGGCCTCCCCTAATATACCCCTATACTTTAGGGGGTTTTGGACCGTATTTCACCACGCTGGTCCAATGCGGGTTAGTGGGTGGACCGACTTTTTACACGACCATACGACGCATGGATCATCTTACTTTTCAGACAATTGGGTGATCAGCCCAAATTACCCTAACCAACTAGGAAACAACTCAAATATTGACACACGATGGGATAAGGTTTTTGTCTTTGCATTTCACATCTAGTTCCCTGTTGCGGAATAGAAAATTCTACACAAAAATAGATGGTATAGCGTTGGGCTGCCTACCGTCTTCTTATTTATCTGCCATCTTCACGGAAGACTTTGAAATGAGGGCCCTTAATACGGCTCTCACCGGACAAAGTTTCCATAAGCGGTAGCATTACACGTTCACCGTTATACTATCAAAACAATTTATTGGATTTCTCGATCATCTTAATTCTTTGCACTTCGAAATAAAGTTTACTATGGTAACAGAGTCAAATCACTTTTTAGCCCTTTCAAGATAAATCATCACTCTAACAAGCTCTAGCAATAAATATGTATACGTTGATTCTCATCACAATCCCTCGCCTAATACCAAGCTATTAAAGTTTGACCTCAATGTACAAATTGCCGTCTGCATCGCAATAACCGTATAAAGCCAGCCACAGTTGACAGAGTCCCTGCTGTCTTACCTTACATCATAAGGGATCACTGATATAAATAGATATATCTTCAAGAAAGCCACTTTGCAAATGTCATCACACCATTTTGTCGCATGGCATCCCGGTGTGGGCTGAATGACTAGTCGAAGATCGGAAGCGGTGGCGTGCATTAAAGGAGTTCTAAGTCCAGCAGTGGACTGACACTAGCTGTGGATGATGATGATGAAGAGACCATGCACTATAACGTATTATAATCCCGCCGCAGTTATTACCATCAGTCACTCTTCGTAAGTATGTATGTTCATTCTTCTACATAAATTTTAAACGTACACAGCTGGTAACAGATGTGTATAAACCAGACTGTGATTGTAATCTCTCTTACGTAGGACAAACAAAAAGACGAAAAAAAAGAATAAGCATTGATATAAGAATTGATATTAAGCACCGACGCTAAAAGAAATCTGCAGTTTGCGATTTTCAACAAACCCAACCATTACATTTTTTTTTGTACCAATTTTCCCCTGATATGGGAGATCAGGGTCTTTGTGCTCTTTTATATTATTAATTTCAGTGATGTCCTTTTCGCTTTATTCTTTCATTAGAATACATGCGTTATATATATCTCTATGTTTTCATTTTACGGAGTTGACACTCACGCTATATCCTTACATTTCTTACACTACTATTTATTCTTTTGTATGTATAGTTTTCTCACAATATATTCTGACTCAATACTTATTCTATACGATAGCTTACTTAATACAATTTTCTTTTACTTACATTACTAATTAGAAGCTTACATTGCTAAATTACCTTTTACATAACTATAGTGCCTTATATTGGGTTTAAGCCTATATTAACTTACTATACTAACCATTACATTAGGTGTGACAATAGAATTAAAAAAATATTTTATAATTATAATTTTAATATTGAGGATGGTCGATCTTTGCCACCTGCGCGGGTTTTAATAATTTCAACAATGACGTACAGTGATGTATAAACTACAAAGTCACTTGACTATATAACTTTTTGCTGGAACAATGTTTAAAATTAAGGAAATAGAAACATATGTCAAATTTTAAATAAGGACCGAAGGTTCTTCTAGACACATGAAGACAGAGACATAGATCCCATGTTAGACCGTCGAGAATAAAATATAAAGCGTAAACTCGAAAAATCCGTAAAAAAGGTTATTCAATGAGTAAACATGATGTTTGGCTTAATGTCACGTTTGACAAGAACTAGTACGCGCTAATCGGAGAACACAGTTATTATCACAGAATGGTAACTACCATAATATTGTGAGTTTTTATTGTATGTTTCTTTATCTTTAAGACTTACATGTCGTTAAAATAATGCTTAGGCAATATAAAGATATAAAGCACTGCTTGTCTCTAAACCTAATTTTAGATGTCTCAATGTAATCACTAATCACATCGTCGTATCGGTTCCGTTCAGCGGATTGGTATTTGACATCCACACCTCTATTTGTAACTGCCTCCGTAGCCTAGTGGTATAGGAGTGTGCTTTAGAATCCGGAGGTCGTGGGTTCGAATCCTGCGGGGACTCAACAAATTTTCATTGTTTGTTCCTAGTTGGTTAGGGCAATTTGGGCCGATCAGCCATTTGTCTGAAAATGATCCATGCGTCGGATGGGCATGTAAAAAGTCGGTCCACCCACCAACCCGCATTGGACCAGCGTTGTGGGTCCAAAAACCCCCTAATGGATAGGGGTGTATTAGGGGAGGCCTATGTCCAGCAGTGGACTATCAGAGGCTAATGATGATGATGAACTCTATTTGTACACCATATTTGTGATGAATAAGTTTAAAGGCACTGAAGTCCTATAAAAATCAAAATGGGATATTTTTAGTGTGGACTATTCTTCTTATCGTTGGTTCTCAAGAAACTCTGTCATCAGTAAATTTTGCATCAATCTATTAGGAGAGAATAAAACCTCTTCTATGTGAGTTAAAATTGTTAAATGATTTCAAAGTGATATACCTACCTATAACTGCCTCCGTAACCTAGTGGTTTGGGCGTATGCTTTAGAAACTGGAGGTTGTGGGTTCGAATCCTGCGGGGACTCAACAAGTTTTCATTGTTGTTTCCTAGTTGGTTAGGGCAATTTGGGCCGATCACCCAATTGTCTGGAAAAGATGATCCATGCGCCGGATGGGGATGTAAAAGTCGGTCACCAAACCCGTGGACCAAGCGGGTGGTGGGAAACAGTCAAAATCCCTTTTGACAAACCAGGTTATCTTTCAGAAACCACCTTTTTTCAGAAAAAAAAATTTTTTTCTCATTTATAAATTAAATTACCACGCAGACATAATCGCGTGCAATAGGTATCAATGTCAAAATTCTGTGAACTCTTATGAACGTCTATCTACCGCTGGTTCCAAATTTACTTCCCGTTTAAGCCCTAGAAATAAAAAGCCGAGCATTTTTTAACTATTTATTCCACTAAAGTATACACTATAACTTCCTAAAAATTAATCCGTCTCTTCAACTGGTCGTCCGTCCGCGACGTATTCGCGACAAACTCGTCGGCGGTGACCAGCTGGAAACCGCTGCCCTTGCGGCGACAGGCTGCACTTCCTATCGAGGCCGGATCGAAGGCTGGTTGAACGGCCCACCCCCACTGGCCAAATCCAACCTGAAGCAATATATAATCATTATAATTTGACGACCCGAATGGCGCTATACTACGGGAACAACAACTTTTAAGGGTCGTTTCCTAGTTATATTCCAATATGTCGGTTTTCCGTCCCATCGGTCGATGAGAGTGACGATAGATGTGCTTGCGCGTACCCTTGTTCACTATAATATCTTCTGCGTAGTCTGCTGCTCTTTAAGATCGGTCGGGCGACGTTCAAATTAATTAGAAGGACATTACTATATATATATTTTTCGACAAAAACAAACCTGAAAATATGACAACACTTACCTATCGGCCGCCTTCATCCTTCGAAATTTAATTGACCAATTGCCTGTCGTCTTTAAAGAATCTTCCCCCTGCCACCCAGACAGCCTTTCGCTCAACCCCACTACGGAATCCCAGCCGTGGGACACCCACTCTTTGGAGCCCTCCTGAGGTGAGAAAATTCTAATAGCAATCTTTCGGTATGTTTCTCGTGTCTATTAATAATAATGTAATTTAGGGAGAAATAAACAACAATAGCAATAATATATTTACTTTTCTATTGTAAATAAGTATGGTATATATTATATAGATACAAACGTCTAGACACGAGAAAAAGCACTATGTTCACTATACATATTATGTGATAATCATCATCATCAGCATCAGCCTTGTGGTCCTTGGACTAGGCCTCCCCTTAACCCCCTATCCATTAGGGGTTTTGGGCCGTAATCCCACCACGCTGGTCCAATGGCGGGTTGGGTGGGTGGACCGACTTTTACATGCCCATCCGACGCATGATCATCTTACTTTTCAGACAATTGGGTGATCGGCCCCAAATTGCCTAACCAACTATGAAACAACAATTAAAAATTTGTTTGCGTCCCCAGATTCAACCCGACCTCCGGTTTCTAAACCCACCCATACCACTGGGCTGGAGCGTGTGATAGTGTTTTTAATCAAATCTGACGGTTCTCACAGACTCCATGAAGTACCTAAATAAATATCTGATAAAATATTTAAAAACATAACAATCTAGCTATTACACATATATAGTTTGATTGCCTATATCTATGAAAATTGTTTTTACAAAGTCAAATCATCAAATAATTAAAGTTCATAATACCTTAGGGCCTATAATTAGTATTCTGTACGGAGCTATGGCTTCCGGCCACCTTAGCGCTTTGTCGTTCGCCATAACTTCAATACTGGCAGCCAGTAACCTGGAGTGAAAGAATATGGCTTTAGAAACAATAATTAACTATAATAAGAACAAACGAAATTAATTCGATTAAAATCATTGAATTAATTGTCTTAAAATATAGTTTCGTAAATACTAAAATATTTTTTTTGATATACATAGAGGAAAAAAGGCTATTTTAGCGGGAATATCATTAGCAAAATGAACAAAAAAATTAAGTTTTATATTCGCTTGCATCATCTTTTTTACTATACGGAATTAGTATATTATTAAATATTTTTATAAATATCCACATGTGTGCATTAAGCGCTTGACCGTTCAACTGTCCGGTCTAACATTTCAAGCTGAATTCACCCTCTTGGGGGCGTTGATCCAAAATTTGAACCTTTTTTTTATGGCTCACGCGAGCGGACGAGCAGTCGGGCCACCTGATGGAAAGTGGTCACCGACGCCCACAGGCATTGGCAATACCAGTGGTATCTCCAACGCGCTGCCGACCGTGAGGCATAGGGTGTTCAGTTTCGTTTACCCAGTAAATACTGGCTACGGTGCCCTTCAAACCGGAACATAGCAGTGTTTTCACTACGCTTCCGCGAAATAGGCCCGCGTGGTACCACCAGACAGTCTCCTGCAAAGCTCCCTTCAGGTTGGAGGGCTTCCTTAACATACCTACTACGTTGAAGAGGTATTATAACAAAAAACGCCATCCGGGAAAGAAACAGGCTTTAAATGGCGACATTAAAGTGTATTTACATAAATTTCACATTATATTTGGCTATATAATGTACCCATTACTTTTACTAAGAAGATTAGCGTCGATATTCGAAATGCAGTTTTGTTACTACATGTTTAGCCTTCGGACTGGACTGCCCTTTTGGTTAAATCCGTCATATTATGATGTACGTCTATTATTTTAGGGTTCAAATAACAAAAACTATTTAAATAAACGACTGTCAAAGATGTCGACGTCCGACACGTTTCGTCTTTTAGGAGAGTTAATCATCATCATCATCATAGCCTTTGATGGTCCACTGCTGGACATAGGCTCCCTATACCCCTATCCATTGGGTTTTGCTTCACCACTGGTCAATGCGGGTTGGTGGGTGGACTGACTTAATGCCCATCCGACGCATGGATCATCTTACTTTTCAGACAATTGGTGATCGCCAATTCCTAACTAACTAGAAACAACAATGAAAATTTGTTGGTCCCGAGATTCGAACCACGAACTCCGGTTTCCAAATCCACGCCTATACCACTAGACTGAGACAGTTTGAAGTGAATATAACCTTTAATTAAGTATAGTATGCATAGTAGTTTTCACATTTTTTTTGTACCTAGCAGCGCCATGGTTGTGTTGCCGGCACAACTAAATTCGTTATTTTATTTGCATTTTCCTTCTCCTGGTACTGACGAATATAACAAAAAAAATCGTTTGCCTGTAAAATCGGTATACGGGCGAAAGTTATATGTAACAACGTCTTTTAGTTGTAGAATGATTGTAATGTGAACATTCATTCGTATAGTAGAAGAAGGATCAACCCTCCTTCTATTTCCCTCTCTCACTCAAGCTGGCCAACTGCGCACAAGTAAGAGAGACGCACGCCTCTCACTTTCTCTTATGGTTGCTTACGGAGAGCGTTACGTTAGCGGCGCTGTGACACAGTTTTCGAGGGTTTCTCTATCTTGAACCAATTTATAAGACGTTATTACGTCAAAAGCTGAGCTGTTCTTGAGATTTGATTTTGATTCATTTTTATATTATAGATTCAAAATATATAGACTATACACACCTAGTAATACCGATACCGTAGCAAGACATGATTAGGGGCTTCGAAGATGAGTCATTTGCGGTGTAATTCGCCCGCAATGGGTCGCTGTACCGCGTCCCCAGCACGAACGTGTGTCCCACCTGTAAGGACAATCGATGTGACATTACAATTCTCGGCCATCCAGAGATCGGCCATTCCAGAGATTATCATAGAGACATAGCAAACATAAAGACATACAAAGAAAAATTTTTGTTATATGTACTGGTTAAATATAATAATCAATTTAACAACTTTTCTTTTAATATTACAAACAGACACTCCAGTTTTATTTATTCGTGTAGGTTCCATTGCCAATCTACATTTCAAGTTATCAAGTAATCTTGATACGTCATAAATACGGTAAGTCATAGCACTTAAGTTGATACGGTCCAATAGCAACAAAGTATCCGTCAACAGACCTCACACGCCAATAACTTAAGCAAGAAAGATATCAAACTGTCTAAGCTAAAGAAAAGATAGACTTCTAGTAAACAAACTAATTCATAGCAAAAAAGTGGCTTTATATGATTCGTTTTGTTATTATTACACTCTCACTCAGTAATTGATTGTGATTGACGTCTCGGTGACAATTTATCAATTTAATTTAATTTATTAACTTATTTTATTTATCAATTTAGAATCCTAAATGACGCTACTTCGTTGTTATGCATTGCACCATTTCAAGTCTATTTGGATATGACAGGCCAAAACCGGGGCCCCCAAGAGGGTAAAATTTTGCCCAAAGTCCGCTCTTGGCTAAACACTGCTCTATGGAAGAGTTTTTCCAAATAAATTTAACCTTTTGGACCCAATTAGATGTAATTTTCTATACCTTTTTTTAAAGCGACTTTCATTGTTTACTTTAATTCCACGACTAATTTACTACAGTACTGCTATTCATCATATCCTCTCCACTTGCTCAATATTCTTAAAAATTGTCCTTGCTATAGGAAAAATTTTACTATACAAGTCATACAAGAAGCATTACACTTTCTTAGTGATCGTCAAACAAACTAGCACCGGTAAAGGACGCCTCTGACCCCAAAAAACCGCCGTAAGAAACTTAACAGGGCTTATTTTTCCTTTAATCAAAAACTTTACAAAACCTATAAGCAGAACATCAAATAGTAATATATATATCATCATCATCATCAGCCTGTGATAGTCCACTGCTGGACATAGGCCTCCCCTAATACACCCCTATCCATTAGGGGGTTTTTGGCCGTATCCCACCACGCTGGTCCAATGCGGGTTGGTGGGTGGACCGATTTTTTACATGCCCATCCGACTTGGATTGGATTGGATCCGACAAAATTTAGGCCGATTATCCAATTGAAAAGTAATTAAAAAGTAAGTAAGATATACTTTTTATACGCAGGATTCGAACCCTCGACCTCCGATTTCTAAAGCACACCGATACTACTAGGCTATAGAGGCAGTATATATATATATAAGTAGGTACACATACTGCATTTAGAATAAGATTTAGCTCCAAATGTTTCCGTCGTCCTCACCTCAACACTTTTAACTCTCTCCCTGCCACTGCCACATTTATGGCAGCTACTGCCATCATCTTCTACTCTTGCCACGGTTCCACAGGCGTCGCATACTGCCAGTTCATCCTCCCCAACCTCGGCTGGTAGCTGCCACTCGTGGAGAGGCTGCCACCCATCGCGCCGGTGGGGGCCTCCACTGTAAAGTCAAAGTCAAAGTTAAAGAATATGGTAACCAGAAGTGCACTTTGATAAAATATATTTTGCGAGATAGGCTACCCATCGTAGTCGAGATTGAAGTCAAAATCAAAGATGTATTGTTTGTCTGGTTAATGGTAATATTAAGGTAAGTACATTTGCTAAGATATCCCACCGTGGCATGGCACAGTTGTGGGCTTTCACAATTAATTCAGTAAAAACGAATATATCTGAAATAATTTAAAATTTTAATGTGACGCAATAAACTTAAGGCCATTTTTAGAAAAAGATTTAAAATTAATAAACTAAAGGAAGAGAAAGTATACTGGGACTTGTACATGTCAAAGGTAATACAATAAAAATTTATTTGTTAATCATTACACAGCCTGGCAATAGAATGTTTGTTCCAGTTTCTTTAGGCAATTTATCTCAGCCAGAGACTTCCTATAAGAAGTGCACAAACTTGTTTATTGAACGAAGATATTTAAATTGAACTGGTCAAACATGAAAACAGTATTTGCAAGTGTCTTCCATTTTTTGTTAAATTTATTGGTATACTTATATAGCTGAATGGAGACCTTTTGGGTATATTGAAAACATTTTTATTGACCTGTAACCCATTGTTGGCTGTATTTATAACCAAAATAACTAAAAACAAATCGTTACCATAACTATGTTTCAAGTAACCACCATTTTTTAATTTCTACTAAAAACTGCCAAGCAATAGACAATAAACCATCACCTCTATGCACGGGCAGTTCCAGTTTCCTAAACAGCTCTCTATAAGCCTCGCTTACTCTATGGTATGTGTTTGATGCACAGTCAATATCTAAATGGGCCCCATAAGCATCCATCATTGAGAACTCCCGACCTAAGAAGACCGTGTTTGGGTCGAGGTTCGTCTCGGAACTTGCTGGTTATCTGAAAAAAACCTAATTGTTAGTATATTGTAATGTAATGAAAACCAACACTCTCAAGATAAATTCAACATTTAAGTTTACTCTTCTCATATTTAAATAAACTTTAAATAAATAGATAATAAGTTATAATAATACTTTTAAAGTAATAAATACCCTTTTTCTATTATGTCATGATTTCTACAAACATAGAATAGGGCGAAAGAAATAATTATTGAAAAGATTTTCATCATGTAAAGCCAAAGAAGTATTACTTATAATGCAGTACAAAAGTACACACAGACTTTTGTGTTATAGCATCTAGACAGGCAGGACATTCACCTGATGGTAAATAACACACCCTGATCTAGAAGCACATAACATAATGAAAGAGAATGTTGTACAAATAATAATTGTGCCCGACAGCGCCTTCAAACCAGTATCCTGAAGTGTTCCTAGACATACACAGGCACAACTGTGGTATTTTTCCAGTCACATGGATTACAACAACGACAATTACATATCTTATAACTAGAACTGTGTAGTTCAAATATAAAATTACTTTAAACTTATTAGCTTCTCAATTTGAGTAGACTAGTATGTTTATGATATTTATTTATTTATTATTTTTAACACTTTATGTACAATAACAGTACAATGGCGGAGCTTAATGCCAAAGGCATTCTGTCCAGTCAACCATTAGAAGGTGTGAGAAAGTTGAGTAGGTGCTAAATAAAAAAGGAGATTAATATTCTTGAATCAAGTTTCAAAATGTATTTACAACAGTATATTATAATAAATAATACACATATGATACTACAATATACATCAAGCATATTACAATACTATATATACATATGATTTATATATAACATACATATAAACATAAATACAAATTCCAAATGATAAGTTTAGCTCTTATTGTTATATGATATTCTCAGCTTTTAAATGTGTTACATACTTGATATAATAGCAGAGGTAATTGCTTATATGACAGGGGTCCGACATCTGCCAATAAATCTGTCACGGCCTCTTCATGTGTCTGAAATAAGATCAGTTTTGAGATGACAAAAATTTAATCAATTAATTAATACTTTAAAATGGAATGAACTTAAATTTTTAAGCGAAGGTAGAGTGTGCATTTAACCAATGTTAATATAACTTACATAATTTATGCACACACCTGTGCTGCAAAGTAGGATACAATAATTGTGTGGGTTACCTATATTGTAACCTCCCACATGATTAATTGTAATTTATACAAAAAAAAATTAGTGTAACTTAAACCCTTTTTTCAAGTAAAAAATCTAAAAGGATTTTATTTTACATAATACCATGAGTATAAAGTCACAGACAAGAGCTGATAACAAATAAAAATTCAATTAAACATATGTTTACAGACTTAGGTGGTTACACATGCATTATTTGTTAGTAATTAATATGCACTGCCAATAAGAAATGCAGTGTAAAACGCTACAATTGGACTAAAGCCTATATATGGTATGTTACAGCCCTATAAAATGGCCTTATCTAGTTTGTGGCCTATTGATATTGTCCTTTGGCCAGCCATATCCCAATAGTACACTTTTTTTTATAATTGTTAACAACCATTAATAAGTATAGTCTAAAAGAAGTAACTAACTTAACTAGCTTGACTATAGTGAAAAGGGAATAAGGAAAAGGGAATAAGAAACAAATTATACATAATATGCAGGTGGATCAATTTACCAATAAAGCTATAGAGTAGTCAATCATATACATTGATTACTCATTACAATACAACACTAAAGTAGTTAAGCCTTAGGAAGTAAGAACTAATTGCTTTAACTAACGCAGTAGGGCTGATGCAAAAAACAATTGGTCAACTGATACCAAGACTATAAAAATTTCACATAACAAACAATTATTGTATTGTTTGTTTCTTTAGATTGTTACTAAATTTATAATTCTAATGTTTTTTCTTATTTAAAATTTCATTTCTATTTAATAGAAAAGTCATGAAAAAGTGGCATAAATTACTTGTATTTATGTATGTTAAAAAGAAGGCGAAAAGCAATTTTTTCACTACATTTTTAACTTGTGGTAACAATGTACAATGTAGCAATGTGCGAATTTATTGGCACAGGCACATTGAGAAAATAAACTCACCGGACCTAACAAATAGTTTTTTCCATGCCTGTCCTTAACCTTCAACAATTCAACGTCCATTTCCTGCAGCCTTCCAGTCTTCTCCCATAGCTTTGCGTTAGTCAGTGACGGAAGAGACATCCTTTGGGCGCCAGCTTCTTCCATGCAATGTCGCACCAATGTTTCTAGCTTGTCCAAAGCTTTCCGAGCTAAAGGTAGTAGGGCAAAAAGACCGGACGCTGTTGGCCTTACGAGACCACATTCTAGAAGAAGCTGCGGAATAAAGTTAGGCTTATTCTTGTTCCTTAATAATTCAACAATTCTGCTTTTCTGTATAATGCTTACCTTTTGGCTTTTGCAAGTGATTTCTGTGCTTTTGATAACAGCGTCCTTTGGTATAGTCAGGACTGGATGAAATATCTGTGATAGATATTTCATTATGTGTTTTCAATCTTCGGTTTTACTTTTATATTAATAGCCGGAGAATTGTTTACAATTCTTATTTGTAGGTTATGTTTTATTTGTGACAGTGACAGCTGATACGATTGACAGCTTAAAACAAATATACCTAACTTACGGTAGGAATAAGTATTCAATATACGTTTTTTTAAAACTTTAAAAAAAAAGCTATTGTAAAATTAGCAACCTTTATTTTATTCTTAAATAATTGGGCAATCTATTTTTTGTCCTTCTTACGTACTTAGTTATGAAAAAAATGTTGGACCATTTTTTTGCAATTTTAGTAAATAAATAAAAAAAAAATGATTTTTATTTATTAATAGTTCTAGGATACGCTGGTTACCTCAAGATATTTTTTGAGGCTTTATGGAGCAATAGTGACGATAAAATACTTCAGGTGGTGTCCAAATCTTTAACTTACAATTTTGCAAGTCTGAAGCCGTTTTTTTAATATTCTCTTTACCATTTGTTAAATTTCTTTTTACCGTTTGCACAATATGTTCAGATCCAAATTGTGACTTATATAAAGGCTTATTTTTTGGAGTCTTGATTTTTTTATGTGTATGCTATTAGCTTTGCTTCAAATATCTAAAGAACTGTTTTGTAAGTACTAGTTTTTCATTCTTTAAAAGCGTCTAATTTGTTCATTTGCACATGTTCACCCATAAGACCTTGCATCTCGTGGTATATGATCTTTGATCAACAGTAGGTATAGTAAAGTAAAGACAGAAATTTTTTCAGTCGTTTTTAAATAAAAATTATATTTAATTATTTCTTTTATTTACTTGATTATACATATCAAATCCACTTATTTACAGATTTTCACGTTATTTAAATATATTTATTCCCGATGTTTGATTCTTTTCAGCATCCATGATCACGGGCAGACTAAGTTGCAGATTCTTATAGCGTCGGTGCTTAACATCAGCTATATGTTCTTTAAAATCTGCAATTTGCGACCATGTTCTAGACAAGCCCAATCATTATATTAGATTTGATGAACCAAAATACTGGCTAATGAACATCGATTTATACCAAGGATGATTCGGGAAGCAATAGAAATTAAAAAATATCCAAATTTTAATAGAGAAGATGGTTGGTCTTTGCCACCTTCCTGGGATCCAATAATTGCAAAAATTAAACGCAGAGTATAAAAAACTACAAAACCGAAGAACAAAATAAATACTTTTTTGTCAAACCAACATTAAAAATTAAGAAATCGAAAGATATGTCAATTTTTTAAATAAAAACTGACGGTTATTCGAAAAACATACAGAGATACAGACATATACCAACTTAGTCTGCCCGTGATCATGGATGCTGAAAAGAATCCGAAACGTCGGGAATAAATATATTTAAATAACGTGAAAAATCCGTAAATAAGTGGATTTGATATAAAATTATATTGTTTTATTTACCAAAAATTACCTATTGTTACTCCTATGCACATCGGTTATCTTCCATTGAAAATCCCTTTAGAATCCGACTAGCCATTCTAGACATTAGCCACATCAAACAACAGAAGATGGACAGACAAACAAAAATAAAAAAAAAATTAAATAAAAAAAATTTTTTTTGGGGCAAAAGTAGTCTGTGTAACTCATGTTGCAATATAGTTATTAAATGATATTGTAAATCGGTACAGCAGTTTTAGAGTTTATTCAATTACAAACATACATACGAAAATACGAACATTTCCTCTTTATAATATTAGTATACACTAAAATACAATGTTAAAATTGTAGCTTCAACTTTAATCTCCCATGTCAGGATAAGAGAAGACCTTGTCTCATTCCGTGAAAATAAATAAAAATGTCAATAATATAAGTTTCTGAATAAGCGAAATGGTCCTTTCTTGCCTAAATCACGGATCATAATTCATTTATATACACAATAGTGCATTTTGTAGTACAACGTGGAGTATTAGCCAGTTTAATTTGCACTATATTCAACCGCAGATTATAAAGCGTCACAAATCATTTGGCGCACAGATAAGTGAGATAGAAAACCATTGAGTTGTGATTTGATGTATGGTCCACGCTCATGAGCGTAGCGATTATAAATAATTAATTTGTAAACTAAACTAAGCACTAATGCCTTAATTGAAGTATTAAGTACCTACATAAATGGTTTCTTTTAATAAATGATTTTAAATTTGCCTGCGAGATTTTAAGTATCTGCTCAGTGAAAATGCTATTTACCGCACTTTCACTTGACGGTCGTCGAGTACGATACTATGGACACCTTCAATAATACCCCCAGTATTGTCATGTTGATCTAGTAAGTATATATCATCGATACAAATAAATAAACATTTTGCGTCTGATTGAAACAGCAAAATAATAATTTTTAAATTATTACATTGATACATAATCGATAAATATAACAATACAGATTTGTTCCTATAGCCTACTGGTAAGGGCGTGTGCTTTAGAAATCGTAGGTCGTGGGCTCGAATCCCACGGGGACTTAACAAATTTTCATCATTATTTTCTATTTAGTTAAGGCAATTTGGACTGATCACCCAATTGTCTGAGAAATAAGATGATTCATGCGTCGGATGGGCATGCAATAAAGTCGGTCCAACCTACAACCCGCATTGGACCAGCGTGGTGGGATACGGTCCAAAAACCTATCTCTAATGGAGAAGGCGTGCATTCGGGGAAGCTTATGTTTAGCAGTGGACTAACACAAGCTGATGATGATTTGTCTGTTTTCCTTGTCGGACTTTCGCTGTAAAAAAGCTAATGTAACAGGAAGGAAAATTTTAAGATTAAGGTGAAACTCTAATTTAGAATTGTAATCAACAACGTCATTATTATTAAACAATTAGTATTTAAAATAAAGCGGATCCATTTTGGATGCAAAAGGAACGCTTGTACTTCTTTTTTGTGGGGAAATGCCCATACTCGAGGGGAAAGGACAGATAATGTCAGCCTTACACCGAATAAAAATCTCCTCCAGCCGCTCGGAGCAGCCTCCATCACGGCCGGTCTTACATCACAGGCTGGCTAGGTTCCTCTTAGCTTCCTCGCGGTTGACCAAGCCTCTGAGCTCCACCGCTACGACAAAGTGGGAACAAATGGGATGAATGTCATCCGAGTTAATATACACTATGCGTGTCAGAGGCGTTCTTGATTATACCATAACATTTGAACTAGTGTCTGTAGTAATATATAATAATGTCAGTAATAAATTTCTGTTTCGGTTTCGGCCAGAAATAGAGTTTCAGCGGCAGTTTCGGTTTCGGCCGAATATGGTCGAAACTTTTGCCGAACTGAAACTGATTTCAGAAGTTGATGTGTTATCAAAATTAAACTATTTCAAAATTGCAGCGAATGCTTAGCGTATAATTGCAACAATCGAGCGCAGATCAGTCGATTTTAGTTCAGACAACCATTCCATACCTTTAAGAATTTGCTGATTCTTCTACCATTCCTTTCCTTTTTTTCTGCATGTAGTCATTTGTTTTGCTTTGTGTCGGAACGTATTGTCGAAAATGGAGAAAACGAAGTGCAGGCCGTTATCAAAAACGTCTGTTTACAAAATATAACGACACAACAGATTCACTGCGATTTGAAAGCAATATTAGAATAGTCTGCTCTGCTGTATTCCACTGTCGCTCTGATTCTCAATTGGGAGTAAGAAGAACGAGCTCGAAAGAAGAACATAGATATTCGCCTTTTATTGACGTCTGCCTCCTAAGAAAATGTTGCTAAATTTGAGAAAATAGTATTGAGCGATCGAAGAATTACCATATAATATTTAATTCAAGAAACGGCCATTTTTTATAGAGCTATTGAATCCATTTTTGAACATGAGAAAAGTCACCTTAAAGTTGATCAAGTTTTAACAAGATTCTGATAACATTTTGCCTCGTTTCGTAACAGTGGACGAAACTGGACGAATCATCTTTTTGATCTTTAAATATATGATAATATATCAAATCTACTAATGTACTGATTTTCGCGGTAGTTATATATACTTATTCCCGACGTTTCGGATTCTTTCCAGCATCCATGATCACGGGCAGACTGATATATATATGATGATATTAAAATAACGCTAACGCTCGTGTGACGCGCCATCCGCCCTTGCTATCTCCTTCACAGGTCATTTGGCGGGAAATTTTGCGGCGTGGCGAAATGGCGCCCGAGCCATCAACGGATTTATATGATTAACCTTACACACGGTTTGTTGTTTTTTTAAAATGATTGCAAAAGAAAATGTTGAAACAATTTTTCGGTCATAGTGCCTTTTCTTAGAGTTATACAAATATTTAAAAAAAACTATGTTCCATGTTGTCATACACGCATATTATTATTAGTATTTTTATTATAAGATGTATTGAATATTGTAATATTAGTATATTTATATTATAGATTACCATTATGTGATCATTAAATATTTTTTATACCTTTTAATTAATATACTTAATTAGCAAGTGTGCCATAAAAATATTTTTTAGTTACATTTATTTTATTTTATACGAAGAATTTGTGACATCTTCCGTTATAATATAGTTTTGTACAATCAAATGATATTTCGCAACATTGTTTGATTATTTATTTATTTATCGTTGAAATGCAAAATAATACTTTACTAAGATAAGAATTGTTCACCATACAAAATTAAAGTTAAAATATTGTCCGACTGTCTGTTCTGGCAAATTTATAAATTGTCTGCTTCGATTTTTACTGGATTTTCCCTTAAAGATTGGTGATGTAACTGATTCTTAGTTAAAAATATTGCCGTTGTCTACTTTTTGAAGAAAAAAATATAACGGTTATTTTTAACATCATCATCCGCCTGTGATAGTCCACTGCTGGACATAGGCCTCCCTTAATACACTCCTATTCATTAGGGGTTTTTGGACCGTATCCCGCCACGCTGGTCAAATGCGGGTTGGCGGGTGGACCGACTTTTTACATGCCCGTCCGACGCATGGATCATCTTACTTTTCAGACAATTGGGTGATCGGCTCAAATTGTCCTAACTACGAAGAATAGGGAAGAACAATGAAAATTTGTTGAGCCCTGCAGGATTCGAACTCAAACTGGGGCGCTAAAGCGATCACAAGTTCGACTCAAATGCTCCTCATCAAGACGAGACTTGCACACCTGACACGAGATTATCTTAAGCTCTGTAAGCTGCAACAAGCCGTCTTAATTAATAACAGTGGGCAAGTTACATTAGATGAATAATGATGGCTTCATTTATAACCGTGTTAGGGTACAACCCTTGTCATGGAACTTCTGACCAAATACATCGTTACAGAACATTAATATGTAGTCATAATATAATACGCTGACGTTGCAATGTTGTAAATTTCTGTTATTTAATGAGACATCATTTTTTTTTTTGACTTGGATGTTATGCTTCCAGACTCTTGTCTTTGATAAGCTTCATCCAACACAGAGTTCGCGGGAAGCTTCCGTCCCCACGAACTAGGTGGCCAACATTTTTTGCTAAAAATGAGAGCCACACGTACAGAAGGTACGTGGGTTAGGCATTTGTTTATGTCTCCTAAGGATCGACGATCGGTTTACGAACCGGGACGCCGACGATCTGGCGACTGTATTAATCGGTGGCTGGGGGCGGTGAGAACCGCCATGGAACGCAGGTGTTAGATACACCCGCGTGTATGCGGTGTGTGTGTCTCGCTGTGCTCGTAAGCGAGGGCGAACTACAGGTGAATATGTTCTATCCCTACTCGTGTGGTGTGTAGGGTCTGATGTCGGGACCCCGTTGGTCGAGTCTTGGCGATCCCTTCCTCGTCCGGGTCGAGGAGAACTTTTCGCGGTCTACGCTTTTGACTAGACGCGTCTGGATCGGCCGTATACGTTGCTGCTTTTACCAGCAGAGGGTTACTGTGGTTGACTACTTTATCTTTGTGTTTGCGAGTTAACTTTTTAAATTGTTCGCGGAGTGTCGGCAATTTACAGTCGCTGTGTAAATCTACATTTCGTTGGTGCCACTGCGCCCGGTGGCGCGGCGGATGAATTGGTTTTGAACTACTTGTCGTTGTTTTAGGAGAGTGGAAGATGCGTGAGCGAAAACTTGGCATGCATTAGTCGAGCAATGTACGCAATCTGCGCACACGCGACGCGGTCGATGCATACCTTGTACAATAAAAGTTTATATTTGAGCGACATTTTACTGTGAGAATTCGTTGGGTGATAGAGTCTGGTCAGAAAGAACAAAGCCTTTCTCCTAGCGTCCTGAATATGACTTTTGAACGACATATTGCAGTCGAAGGTCACGCCTAGGTATTTGGCTTTCTTTCCCATGGGATCGGTTGGCCGTAGAGTTTTAGTTGCACTTGTGTCTGGTGTCAGGCCAGCGCGTGGCTTTATCCTGACGCCGGTTGAGGACCGAGGTATCGTGAATCATGACGTAATCTAGACCGATTAAAGTGTATTGCTACACTTTTATCGGGATTGACGTCGATTCTCCATTTACGAAACCATTCGCCTAAACGATTGATCGCGTTCTGGAGCTTTTTAAAGATAGTTCGGTCTAAGCGTCGAACAATAGAGGGCGGGGTCATCGGCGAAAAGTGCCAGATTGGCATCGTCGGGCTTTGGAATGTCGCTCGTGTAGTGCGTAAATAATAGAGGTGATAGGACCGATCCTTGAGGGACGCCCGCTTGGAGCGGTCGGCTCGTGGACAGGGTGCCCTCGACTCAATATCGAAAAGAGCGATTCGACAAGTAGGCTTGGATGATGTGAACCAGCCTGTCCGGCACTTTGAGAGTATAATAATAATAATAAATAATAAATCTTTATTTTATCCCTCATACATTTGACAGTGATAAAATTTTATTTGATTTATTAGTTTAGTTAGTAATACTTATATCTAATTAAATTATTTTAATGTTAAGTTAATTGTAAGGGCCGCCTAAAGCGGTAAAAGCCTCGCAAACCGCTCCAACAAGATCTGTCTTGAGCCACTGGTGCCTAGTGTTCCAGCTACTTCCTCTATATCGTCGCTCCATCTTTTGACGGGTCTGCCTCTTCTTCTTTTCTTACATATGGGATGCCAATTAGTAACCCTTTGAGACCATCTGTTGTCAGTTACTCTTTGTAGGTGACCTGCCCACTTCCACTTAAATTTCATTATTTGTTTAAGAATGTCTCACATTGAGAGTATACAGCGTCAGGCGATAAATTTGGTCGAGACACGAGTGCTTCGGACGAAAACCAAATTGCTCGTCTGGGATGAGGTTATTGGAGAAGGCGTGGTGTTTCAACCGGAAGAGAATTATTCGTTCATATAGTTTGCCCAAGCAATTGAGCAAGCTAATTGGACGATAACTCGTGGGTAGGTTAGAGGGTTTGTTTGGCATGGGAATACCGATGACGATGGCTTCTTTCCAAGCATCAGGAAAAGTACAAGTCGATAGAAATACGTTGAAAATGTTGACCAAAACACAGACAATAGGGCCTGGCAAGTATTTTAAAGTTCTATTTGAGATATGGTCTGGGCCCGGTGCCAACCGGGGTTTAAGATCCTTAATAATATCGCGGGCCTCCTCCGGGGTCACTGGCTTTAAATTATCGCCCTCTGGTGGTAAGGCAGCCCTGAGTTCAACTAGACGGTCCACCTCCGATAAGTGGGCCGCGTCGGCGTGTGCGCTAGATTGCGTACATTGCTCTTCTAGCATATCGGCTAAGCATTCGGCCTTTTCGAAGTCATCGAAAGCTAACAAGCCCCCGGTTGGCTTTGATAATGACGGCATGGCGTCGCGGGGATCTGACTTCATACGTCGACCCAACTGCACATAAGCAGTGTGCGATGGCTCTAAGTCTTCCTTCAGAACTAACCAATGTCCTTTGCAATTTATCCTTCAACTGAAGTTTCCTAAAGCGAAATCGGTTTGACTCGGACGGATAGCGAAAAAACGCTCGCTTGAGTGTATCTTTCTCTCTTACCAGACATCGAATACTGAACGGTAAGCCAAAGTTACGGTCACCCGAAACCTTGACTGTCCTTTCGGAGTATTAACGTCCGGTAGGTTAGAGCAACTTTGGGGGTCCATAGCCTTGAGTTTGCGTTCAAGACAATGTCGTTGGGACCGCAACGGCGCCTTAGCCCAATTTGAAAAAGACCGGCAAATGGTCAGAGTCTAACTTACAGATTGCCTCTATCGATACGACATCGAGCGAGACGTCTCTAACTAATAGCAGGTCTATAGTGCTAGAAGCTCCTATGCCTGAGTCGGAGTATCTAGTCGGGGTCCCGGGAGCTATTATATTTATGTTGAGTGGCTCCTCAAGTCGTCGTATTGCCGTTTGTGTTTGGCGTACTGCAATTCCAGTTGCGATGTTTACTGCCTCCGTAGCCTAGTGGTATAGGCGTGTGGCTTAGAAACCGGAGGTCGTGGGTTCGAATCCTGCGGGGACTCAACAAATTTTCATTGTTATTTCCTAGTTGGTTAGGGCAATTTGGGCCGATCACCCCAATTGTCTGAAAAGTAAGATGATCCATGCGTCGGATGGGCATGTAAAAAGTCGGTCCACCCACCAACCCGCATTGGACCAGCGTGGTGGGATACGGTCCAAAAACCCTCTAATGGATAGGGGTGTATTAGGGGAGGAGGCCTATGTCCAGCAGTGGACTATCACAGGCTGATGATGATGAAGATGATGATGATGATGTTTACTGTGAAAGTCACCTGCAAGAATGGTCGATTGGCCTAGGTCGAGAAGCAGCTCTAGGTCGGATCTAAGTAATTTCTTAGTAGGAGATAAGTACACGGAAACAAGTACAAGCGGCCTGTGGCCGGTAAGTGCAATGTGACATGCCGTCCCCTCTAAGTTTGTCAATTGTGGAATGTCTAAAGGTGCGATATGAAGAGTCCATTTTGTAGTATATAAGTGTGTACCCAGCGGTCCACGACTAGAGAGCGCGGTTTTACCCTACCTAAGCTGGTAGCCATCTTTGAACGGTTTACCTACTTGTTTGTCTCTGTTTCGGTTTATGTGAAATCTAGTTTGCTGAGTGCGTCTAAGATGTAGCCGTGAGCGAACAAGACGATTATCTTGGAAATCGGATCGGTTGCTAGGTGCATATTATAGTCTAAGTCATAAAGCTCAGACATGCTTACCGATTTAGCAAGCATCATGTATTTCATGAATACGTTGCCGGGCGGTAGTGCGACGCGATTGCGCAGCGGGCCTAGGTAATAGCGCGGGCGTTGGTTTATTACCCTTTGTTGTGTCACCTACCTGGTCAGTCCCCATTTTAAAGAAACTGTCGGAAGGACAGCGTTGACTTTTTTAATAACTACAGGCTTTGTCCAAGCGTTTAGAACCGGTGCAGGTGCAGGGACATAACTTTGTTTTATGTCCGCTAGATTCGTGGAATGAGCGGCTGATGGCCGCGATTGTTTTTTCGGTGCTTTAGAGCAACCCCTATAGCTGACCGGGTGTCCTACGTTCTCGCAATTTGCGCACGCGGGCGGCTCGACGGAATCTTTCGGCCTCGGGCACTCCGGAGTGCTATGATGGCCGGCACACTTCACACAACGCGCACGTGCAAAGCAATTGCGCGTTGTGTGCCCGAAGTTCTGGCAGTTGTGACACTGCGCGACTAAACTGTTTTGCGCGGTGTTTCGACACGCAAGCCGGTTAATTGACAAGTTGAGCGAATGTTGAAAATTGATTTTCCTCAGGGGAAAGATCTAATTCGACCATTAAGAGGTCCATTTCAAATTTAAAACGCGGATGGTGCATACGGCGCACTCTGTGAACAGGATAGCCCTGTCTTTTGAGGATTGACCTCGTCTAGTTCGAGTTCCTTAGGAACTCCCCTAAACTACGCGGAGAAGGCGATCCTCCGGCAGAGCGAAGGTACGGAAGGCGATTTTATTTTCGCGTAGGTATTGCGTTAAGTCGCGGAAAACATCCGAGGTCTCTACGTTGACCCGGATGCCTATACGCGTGTTGGCCGATCTAAAATTCGAAATCTTGGCTTTCGCTAGCCAAGTAAGGACACGGCTCCAGTGACCCTTGTCGTGAATCACGACCGGGGGTGGAGCCTTGACCTTACGTTCGGACATGAAAACCTCCGATGTGTCGGGGGTGGCTTGCGGCTCGGCGGCGGGCTTTTTAGCCGGTGTCGCGTTTGGGGACGAACGCGGCGAATTAACGCGACTCTCGGAGTCGCTTTCTTTACGACTTTTGTTTCTTTAGCGTTTTTGTTCTTCTTCCGGTGGTGAAGCCGTCCGAGAAGTACGGTTTGGATCGTCGCATTTGCGGAAAAAAACACTAAATTCGATTGCGTCTAAGGCTTCCTCCCAGTTTGCCATTGGGACGTTCCCTGCAGGCATGGTAAATAATTTCCTAGCCTCCCTCTCTCAGTGGGAGGTGTGTGTCTAAAACCACAAGTGTAAGCGCTTTAGCAGCGCTAGGTGAATGCCTAGCTGCCACCTAATGCAGCAAGCACAAGTTAATTTTAAAAGCTAAACGCCACGTGGGCTCTTTGTGTGTCGTGAGTTTTCCTTACAGTAATGGAACCTGCCTGCGAGCACTACTACACTAACACATATCTAACAGCAACTGTCGGACTCGGCTTTGACGTCAAAGTTTGCCGGACGATACACAGCACTTATTGCACTGGCACTTGTGTCTAACGCGGCAGCATTATCACGCCGACTGTTTGACTTCAACTTGGGATACGCTTACGCGAGAATAACGCATCTGCGGGAGCGCAGAGAGAGAAGTCGTTTTTTCTGTCACTATATCCATATATTCCTAAATCTTTTAAACTACGCAACGGATTACGATGCGGTTTTTAATAGATAGAGTGATTTAAGAGGAAGGTTTATTTGTATATTAATATTGAACGAATAGATAAGACATAATTGAAAGATTTAATGTGACCTACTTTTCTTCTTTCAAAAATTAGAGGACAAAATAAAAATTTGTATTAACAATTAATATGACTCAAATAAATATATATTCACACATAAGTATTTTATAATTATAAAACAAAGTATATTTAAAAAATTCAAACGATAACTAATTTAACATGCATAAATGTTGCATTGTATTTGGTGTTATTAAAAAATTGTTATATGAACATTTTGAATTGTTATTATTATTTGTCCTTCCTTCCTTCTTCCTATAATACGAATGAATATTTACATTTCAATCATTCTACCACTAAAAGGCATTCGCCCGTATACTGATTTTACAGGCAACTAATTTTTTTATAAGAATATTTATAGGTATTACTAACTTGGAAAAAGGTTAAATATCACGCTTGCATCAAAAACAACATTAGTTCGTCATACAACATGGCGGGATCATAAATTTTGTCATGGGCCTTATCGCTTCATAGGCCATTAAACTCGCTTAACCAATTGCCCGTTCGGCGGGAAAAATGATTACGCTGACGTCTATGGTGACGTTTATTTTTTTTTATTTACTTTTTAGCAGTAGTTGTGTAAAAATCATAATTTAATATTTTTATCGCTTACAATTTTTATGATTTAAATAATTTTGGGTTTACAAGTTTTTATAGAACAGAGTACCTGGCCGCGTCTGTACGTCTGTCTGTACTACAGCACAGATTGTCACATGGTTTTCACTAATCGATAGAATGATTCTTTCGGAAGGATTAGGTATATAATTTGTATGGTTTCTTTGTTCATTTAAGTAAAATATATTAATATTTGTTAGAGATATCGGAAATAAATTGCTTAACTGAGCGCTTTAAACGAAAATGCTGCCGAAACCCTATGAGATATAACAGAACAATGTATGGAGGATATTATCTTCTTTTCTAGAAGTATAAAAAAGTCCGCAAGTGCAAATAATAGCTGGTCCGATTAAAATAGGCTATTTATTTTTTGGAAAAGGCCATTTAACCATAGGCTTTATATGGCAGACATCGTGGGTTCGAATCTTGCAGTGAACTTATACATGTCTGGATTATTTTAATACGGCCAAAAAGAAGCAAATTTTCGTAAACCCTTGATCCTCTGTATTGGTTCAACATCGCGTGTCCATTAAACGTAGTGACTGTCAATAACAATACATTTGATTTTGGTGCAATTAATGTGATACACTTGGCTTTGCTTATGGAAATTCCATCACTAATTTAGGCTGGATATAGCACAATGTGTCTCAATGAATAACTGCCTCCGTAGCCTAGTGGTAAGGGAACCCAGTTTTGTGTTTGGTGAATTTCCGGTTTCCAAAGCACACGTGCTTTAGAAACCGTGGTCGTGGGTTCGAATCCTGCGGGGACTCAATAAATTTTCGATGTTGTTTTCTAGTTGATTAGGGCAATTTGGGCAGATCACCCAGTTGTCTGAAAAGTAAGATGATCCATGCATCGGATGGGCATGTAAAACGTCGGTTCACCTACCAATACGCATTGGACCAGCGTGGTGGGATACGTTCCAAAACCCCCTAATGGATAGGGGTTGTAGGGAGGCCTATTGCAGCAGTGGACTATCACGGACTAATGATGAAGAACAGTCCTAGTTTACAAGACCATATTTGACAATCGTTATAAGGAATTAGTGCTTAAAATATACTAGCATATCCCACGTTCATTGAATTTCATTCAGGTACCTGTTTTCGCTGTCAATGTCAGATGCCCGCTCAAAACTCTACGCAAACTCTACGTTAAACTGAGGAAATATCGGAAAAAACAACATGTTCATTGTAAATTGAATTAAACTTTTAACCCTTTGATAGTTAAGTAGATGTAGTTAACATCTAAGCTTCTTTTAATAATTGGAGTTGATAAGTTTATTTTTTCAGAAGAAATTGTTTTATTACAGTACGAAATTTTCGTAGGAATAGTTAAAAAAATTAGAAAATAATTTATTATTTCGTAGGAATAGGTAACATTTCGTAGAATAGTAGAAATTTGGTAGTATATTTTAAATTATAAATATTAAGCGTATTGAAGTACTAAATTTATGTAAAAAAAAACTTATCCAGTAATCTATATGTAGTGATAATCAATGTATCAAATTTAATAAGCGGTATGATTTCCTTATGTATGTGACCAAATTCAAAAGAGAAAACTGTCGTAAACGAGCGCTAATAATATTTTACCTATAATCTAAATATCTGTGATTTTTACCATGTTTTATTAAATCTTTTATTTTTTTTTTCATTGTAACTTCGCACAATTTTCCAAATCACTGGCTCTATGTTCAAACGTACCTCTGTCTGTGACATTTGAACAATTTTTCCCGCCAAGCGATGTCGTGCGTGTAATGTGTAATATGTCAAAAACATTGCCAAACTCGACTTAGGAATTCGTTTGTGATTATTTTAAGCTCGATAGCAAAATAACTCTAATTTTGTAAGAAGAACTGTTTTGAAATTAAACTTACAAAAACTAACTCGTAAGGAAAATCTTTACATTACTAGTTGAGCCCGCAGACTTTGTACTACCGCAATAGATAAATAAAACATCTATACGTTTGTATAAGATTTGTCAATCTATATATAAAATCTGATCGATAGTTAACAACTGTGACATGTGCTAATCTTAATTATGTCCAATTAAGTTTATTTTTCACATCTTAAGAACAAATATGTAGGTAGAATGATATATATTTTTTTATTCAATTCCGATAATTTTTTATATTTATTAACCTTTTATACCTTTTCTTGACTGCCACAAATAATTCACGACAAAATCAAGCCAAATCGGTTAAGCCGTTCTCGAGTTTAAGCGAGACTAATGATTTTTATAAATATTGATTGATTGATTGATGATTATAATGTATTCTTTAACGAAAACTAGTGAATTATTTTCGGATTATAATAGACGCACCACTAGTAGTATAAATGCGAAGTTTTTTTGCATCTAAATAAATTATAAGCTATATATTAATAAGATTATTGCAAAAAATTATTCAAAATATAAAATATGTTTTATGCAAAAATCTTTTCAAAAACCGGCTACAAATAGGCGTTTTTCTGATCTGATATAGGCATTATTATTCCTAATAATATATTGTTATTATTCTGTTTCGTTTTTCTATTGCCACGTTAAATTAAAACCAAACAAACTTACTATATTAATTGTATGACACGATTTCATATAGGTGTATTTATTACGGACCTGATCGTATTAAATAAAAATCTCCAAATATCACTAACTTCATTGATAAAATAATCTTCGACAACACACCAACCGTGTATTACATTACCAATTAAGCCAAAAATACCAAAGGTATTCCTCGTTAACGTTAAACAAAATTAATAAAAGCATTGCACACGGAAAACTTTCCACATTCCATTACAAATTGTTTCCCCCGCGTATCTAATATGTCACAGATTATGCATTCTGCGAGCGCGGAGTGACCGTCTAATATTTTTCATCTGTGGCCGTTATTAAAAAAACAAGAGGCAACGGCCGAGGAACGTGCGAAGCATTTTTACGTATGGGACATGTTTTTTAGGCGGTATGTCGTATGAATTATTTCCATTGTAAACGGTTTTAATTAAATGCAAAAAATGTCAACGCTTACCTAAAAATTACGTTAAAACACAAATATTACAATTATAAAGTATAGAATATTCACGATACATAAATAACACATTATTTAGTCATTGGCCATCTTAAAATAAGTTGTGATAACAATATTAAACCGTTTGAAGACATTTGACGACTGATATATTATTAACTAAGTTTAACATTTGTAAAAACTTATAGAATTTAACATAAGTTTTTTCTTAATGTAATCCTGTATTAATTTACTTAATTATAGGAAATGCGTTAATCGTTTATATTATAATAAAATTATAGTTCGGAACTAACGCGAAAAATCCGTAATATGCACTATATTACGAATTTTTCGCGTTACTTCTATATTTTATTCTCGACGTTTCGGACTCTTTCCAGAATGGATAAATATTAATTAATATTAAATAAATGACAGGATTTTTCGATCAATAATATATGTCGTCACAAAATTAATATACTGGCACAATGTAACCGTGTTCACTTCTCTTCGTCCGTTAAAAACATTAAAAACGGAAAGGCGCACAGCAATTATGGCGCTCGAAAGCGAACGCCGTCCACTAAAAGAATAAAAGAGGCAGCGCTTTACGTTACGTGAGATGTAATCGAGATGAGAAAATGCTTTTGTTTTTCCGTGGTCGCTGGCACAAAAATCGCATATGGAATCGTATTGTTTCTTTTAGTTATCCTTTCCTATTCACCCAGTTTTATTTCATTGCAGGCTTTACACAGAGGGACTGACATGTGGTCTTCACAGACCTAAGGGTGAACTGCATTAACGGCGATTTAGATTTGCGAATGGTTAGACGTAAGAAAACTTAAGGCACTGTCGCCCTAAATTTACTGCCAAAGTTCATCCTGACAATAGAAACCCTATTTTTAGTACACTCATACGTCGCAACATAAACTACATACATCATCAGCCTTTGTTAGTCCACTGCTGGACATGGCCTCCCCTAATACCCGGTGGGACGCGGTCCAATGCGGGTTGGTGGGTGGACCAACTTTGCATGCCATACGCATGGATCATCTTACTTTTCAGGCAAGTTGTGGTTGTGGGGTGATCGCCCATTGCCAACCAACTAACTCAACAGAAACAACAAAAATTTTGCTCCGTCCGAGATTCGACCACGACCTCCGGTTTCTAAGCACGCTTACCACTAGGCTACAGGCAGTTCCGTCGTCGCATATATCATCTTTATTTTAAGGCATTTGTGTGATATTACCCTAATTGATCAGTAAACAACAATGGCACAACCACTATTCCACAGCTCACACTGCGTTCAGAATTTATTTACTTAATGCTAATATTATCAAAGTTTACAAACAAAAAATATTGAAATACCATGATGCATTCGAGTAAGCATAAAATAAAACACTTACAACTACTACCATCTTTTTATTATTAATACTTTCTATCTATATATATGTAATGTCATCTTTACCACCAATTAGAACCTGACTTTTATTAAAATTGCCCCCAAAATAATTATTTTTCCATTACACGATCGGCCATTTTGATTTAAAGCGTTCAAAATTTATAATTTTCGCCGTCAATCATTAGTGCCTAACGGTTAATTCGTAATGATTATTCAGACGACGACGCAGACTATAAATAATATTTTATGACGCCATTTGCGAAATAAGGAGCATCGTTACACGCTCTCCGTAAACCCTCTCCCGCGCGTTTAAATCGTTTTCGGGACGAAACCAAGAAGTTTAGTTAAATTTTTTACAGGTTATGAATAAAAGTTTGGCGTTTGCACTTGAGTCAAATAAGGCCTGCATTTGTCTGGAACCCAAACTCCAATGGTGCCTTAACACGTTCGCCGCGGCAACAATTATTCTTCCTTTCCATTCCTGCTGTTCAAGGAGGAGGTAGAACTTCTCGTAAAATTGTTTTTGTGGCTGTACTGGGCCTGTAAACTAAAGAGCTCACGAATATTCGAGTATTTTGTATTCGTCATTCGGCCAATATATGCATTGCATATTTCGACCGAATACTCAAGATATATAGTAGTCATTATCAAGTTACAAATGATTTGTAGCAAATCTGTAGTAAGTAAATTTGATCAGTGATAAGTTGTGATGGAGTGGTGTGTTTTTTTAAACATTTATTGGTACCAAACGACTTTGCTTGGCGTCATAAATGTTGAAAGCTTCAAAAAATAACCTCTCTCATACGCCTTATTAAAAAAAACTTTAGCGAGTGGTTATTACGATCGGTTGCGACTTTTGCTAGTCCCGTAAAAGCCTTAGGAACATCCAATATTCGGCGTTAAGGCGTTTTAATCATAACAAAAATATATATTTTTTATTGGTAGAATATACACGATATCAAGCTATAGCCGTACTGCAGTTTCAAAGAATAGTAAGAATTGTTAAGGTGCATATCGATAATAAGTTAGCACGACAGATGTGCTCAATTATGATATGTATTAATAGGAAGAAGGTTTTGCTATTGGAAATAAGAGTTTTTGATTTATAAGATAAAATGTTCGTTTCGTTTCAATGTGTCACCACAAAAAATATTTTATTTACAGAAAAATACTAATTAGAAATCAGAAACTAATTAAGATCGCGATGACGCATCGCTTTACGTACGTTTTTTATTTTATGGCCAGTGTTGAGGTGATATTATTAATGGATTCTTACACTTGGCTTTGCCGCATATGTGGTCAGAAAAATCTGCAAATAACTGAACAACCAAACATTGTATAATATCTTATGGCATTTCTCTGTGGGTAACGTGGCCGATAATATTACTATCTTCGTCCTACAGAAAAGGGCTACTCATGCAGTACATAACCTAGGCCCAAAAGAATTACTTGGAGATTTGTTTACAGAAATTTAAATTATAATTAATATATAATAGAAAATTCTATGTATGTAAAGAAAAATATTTAAGCCATAGTAATGCACATCATATAAATAATACGAACAATGAACAATTCTTTCAGCAACTAGACTATGAAGAATAACTACAACTTTTAAAACAAAATCTTTGAAAATGTTTCGAGATTTGACTATAAATACATTTTAAAATGGTATCGGAAGGTCATACGTTTTTTATTTGGTATTAAAAGATAACAAAAAGGTCCCGCTGAGTTACTTTGCTGGTTTTTCATGGGTGATAGCAATGCTGGCCGGTAGTAGCGTTTCTGACAATCAATAAGTATGTCATCATCATCATCATCATCAGTCTTTGATAGTCCACTGCTGGACATAGGCCTCCCCTAATACACCCTTATCCATTAGGGGGTTTTGGACCGTATCCCATGCGGGTTGGTGGGTAGACCGCATTTTTACATGCCCATCCGACGCATGGATCATCTTACTTTTCAGACAATTGGGTGATCGGCTCCAAACTGTCTAACAACTAGGAAACAACAACGAAAATTTGTTGAGTCCCCGCAGGATTCGAACCCGACCTCCGGTTTCTAAAGCAAACGCCAATACCACTAGGCTACGGAGGTAATTTAAATATGTATCTTGAATAATTATATTTAATTTTTAATGAGATCCCCTCTTTGTCTAGTGGTATTGACGTTTAGGAACCGTTTTTAAAAATCAGAGATTGTGGGTCCGAAAACAGTGGGAAAACTTTGATGGACGGCATGGGTAATACGGGGCGATCACTCCTAGAGCCTATAAAATAAGATGATTGCTCCTTTATACTTGTTTTTTGACCTTGATGTAGTCTCTACTCAGACTTTCAAAGCGTTATAGAACAATACAAGGTCCCGGCTGTCAATACCATGTTAGCTGTCTTTCTATATCACCGAATGAAGTTTATATAGGATAGGTTTTAGGTAGGTTAAAAAACTCACTAATGGGTAGGGGTGTATTAGGGGAATATCACAGGCTGATGATGATGATGATGTTTAGGTAGGGTGGTGCGATTAGGCACCACTCGTTTGCTAAGAACTGTTAATCAAGTAAATAAGGGTGCGTTATAAGCCGATCCCATGATAACGTGAAAAAAAGGATATGCAAGTCGATGCTTGCGGTCGACTGGTCTTATCTGCTTTCCCTATTCCATATTACTTCTTATTAATTTATACTTGCATGGCGAAATTCAAAAAGGAAATTTGAAGAGATGACGCCTATTGCGAGCTGCTGGTATTATTAGATTGTTTCGGCTGGAATCTCGCTGCTCCTTGGCGAGGCTAAGTTCTTACGTTAATTAATTTACAGTGAAGCCGTGGTAGCGATCACCGTTATCTAGTCCCAAATTAAACAAAGCATGTACTATAGAAAATAGATAACTGATTAATTCGTAGACTTACTTTTCTTTTGGAAATAAATACATGTTATATAAGTACAAAGCCAGACACGAGAAAAACACTATGTTCGTCACACAATATTATATTATAATTTCCCGTGGTGGGAATCGAACCCAAACCTTTTGGCGTTGCTGTCAGGGTCACTTAGCACTGGGCAAGCGGATAATTTATCGCTAATGGCGACCATTGTATATAATAAACGGGCTAACAGGATTAGATTATAAGATACGTGAGGCTCTTTAAGGTAGACGTATACCAGGCTAATAAGATCTGTAATGTACCATTACATGTCAGATTATAATTAAACTTTGTGAATTTAATTCCGGATTTAAATTCTGGGCGCCCGAATCGAGCAGAGGGTATCGAAGTGATGAGCGCCTAGCCTTGGGAGCCCACGGTGCTTCAAAAAATGATTAACCTCTTCACAAGCCTTTAAAAAGCTCTTGTGTATCCCTACGTATTTCGAGAATTGAACCGATTACAATTTTTGTTCTTTTAAGGACAATGCCCGTTTGTACCACCAACGTTCTTTGTTTCAAAGTTTGTCATTCAGTATTAGAAGAAGCTCCATCAGAAGCACTTGACTATCATAATTTTCATAGAATACTTTACACTTCAGTGAGTGATTATGTATGCCCAACGTGAGTTTTGGTAGAGCATTATGCAATTAAATATATTCGATTATTTTTGTATCCTGTGAAAAATTGTGCTCTAAAACTATTCTATTTTTGATAAAGTTATATTCCATAGTATTTTATAGAACTGCCTCTGTAGACTAGTGGTAAGGGCGTGTACTTTAAAAACCGGAGGTCGTGGGTTAGAATCCGGCATCATCAAAAATTTTCATTGATGTTTCCTAGTTGATTAGGGCAATTTGGGCCGATCAACCAATTGTCTGAAAAGTAAGATGATCCATGCGTCGGATGGGCATGTAAAAACGTTTGTCCACCCACCGACCCGCACTGGACTAGCGTGGTGGGATACGGTCCAAAAAGCTCCTAAAGAAGAAGAATTGTGTTATAGGGGGGGCCTATGTGGCAGTGGACTAAAACAGGCTGATGGTGTATATTTACGGAATCATTTTCAATTTAATTTAATTTTATACCTACTTGGTCTTTTTGAAACGATAACATTAACGCACTTCTTTTATTTTTCCAAATTTTATTTCTTTTATTAATCCATCAGATTATTCGTTATAGAATTAATTATTTAATTCCCACCAAAACTCTATACATTATATACATTTTAAATGTATATAAAAAAAAATAAGACCATCTAACATACACTTTGTGGCACTTTTTAGGTAGTACTAAATATCATCTGACCCTTCCAGCGACCGTGGTAGCGATAATTCACTAATAAGGCGTACGACACAAAGCTTTGCTCAAATTACTCTGATTCGGGGTATTGTCCAGCTATGGTAACAGCGTCATGGGATAAATAAAACCACACAATCGAATTGTAAACCATTTATTTGTCAAATAACCGTAAACCGTTTCGAATTTGCACAAGGCAGCGGCGGCGCGGGAACCCGCCGCCGTCCGGAGGCCGACGCTCCAAATAGGCCGTGATAAATATCCAAAGCTAAGAACTGTCAATACATATATCTTCATATTTAAAAACTACGTTCGACTAGTTAAATAGAACCTTGTTTGTGCGCGCGGGAGATGTGATCCGACTCACGGTTGCCATTATCCATAAGCTGTCACTACTTTAACATTACAGATTAAATATAATCGGGAAAACGATACGATTTATACGAGAAAATGCAAATGTTCCTTTAAAATATCGCTTAATACTAAGATTAACAATGCATCAATTGATTGAAAGTGTATTAAAAATTCTAAAACGATTGAATAAATTTAATTATATGAAACGATCACATCCCCCGACTGCGATATGGCAACACAGCTTCACCCCCATCTGTCGGGAGCTTGCGCCGTCATATCAATACGATATTGATAAAGTTAATTAATTACAGTAAAAAATCTATACATTCCCGATAAAAGGATGAATTACAAACCACATTCTACTTCTAAAATGTAAATATGATTTTCGGTTATGGTCTTAGAGTAAGGTACAAATTCGTGGGGGCACTTTAGTTAGTAATCTTCGATGCCTAGACGCAACGGATTAATTAAGTGCGAACCTAAGTAATAATTCATTTCTATTTCTTTCCTTCGTGATATTTAAACTTACACTTAGCGGTTACATGCCATACACACGTATTGTTGCAATTCCATGATACAAACGGCTCGCACTTCAAAAATCCGATGCATCAACAACGAACAATGTCGCTACATGTAATTCATAGAAAAGAACTATTATTCAAATTCCAAATATCCAAACAAGAGAGACAAGAGAGAAAGTACCTAGTCTAAAGTCACCCCTAATTAATAATGCATCTTTAAAATACACTCGCACAATATGCCAGAATAATTTATTTTTAAACTATTTATATACAGGATGTTACAAAAACTAAATGCCCAGAATGTCTGCCATTCGTACTGAATGATATCGAATAGGCACAAATAATTAGCATCCAATCTTATACAACTGGCAAAGTAAAATCAATTACTAAACTATAATTGCTGGGAAATAAGAGGTACAGATAATAGTAAGTCTAAAACTAACTGTAATAACAAAGAAAAATGACTAGAAAATTTCTTTTTTGATATGTCATCGCGATGATCACAACAATTGTCATTAAACGATATTCAGAATCACAGATTCACGTAAATGCTATTACCACTAGATATATCGATTCGTCGTCTGTCCTACTCGTTAATATGCAATCTGTCCCGTGTAAAAGTCAAGAAAACCGAAGTGGTAAGAACATATGCGCCGATAGTTTATCGTAAACTATGTGATCCAAAGATATTGTCACATTGAGGCACTCTGAAGTCTTGTACAGGGGGTTTATTCTTCATCTACTGAACACTTTCATATCTACTGTTTTGTGTAATCAAATCGTTTATTGAAAAAGCACTTTTTCAGACCACGATCTGTCGACATACGGCCATAGACAATTTGTGACGCGCGCCAAATCTGACACATCAGGTCCAAACAAGCGCTCTTACATCGTCTATGATTACTTACCTACATAAATCAAATCTAGTGCATCCCAGCAACGGGACATTAAATGAGAAATACACAAGTGACCAAAACCAGTCTATCATTTTCATATATCAAGGAAGACACGTCAACACTGACATTACAATTCGATTACAAAATACTTATTTTTTACTTTGTACTACGACAGAAAGGGTTCATCACTACACGTTACTATTTCACGTTTCACAAATATTCTCCTCTAAAATACAGTACCGTTCAAAGGAATAGACAACGTGTCATCGTTCAACCAACGCCTCGACGCGGCAGTTTCAACACAATGATAAAATTGTACAAAAAATATTGTCTCATTTTCCCAAACTATTCGTTCATTGGTCCGTATTCTAATACTAGAGATTCACTAGCGTTTCCATAGACAAAGCAATATTTATAACGAATCAAATCAAATAAGGCACCACACGTTCGTGTCAAAGTTACCGGGGTTCTCATGATATGTTCTTAAATTTTGATCTAATATCTCTCAAGCTACTCGACACTACACTATGCAAGATTTCCGAAAGGAATACCAAACTAAAGCGTATCAGGTGAAACTCCATGGCTATGGGTCGTAATAAAAAAAACTGATTCATCCAACTACGTTGTATAATACCACAATATGTAAACCCAGCACCCAAAGTTAAGTCTATTCCTCTACAAAACTAATATACTGGGATGCACTTCTATGAAAAACGGGAGACGAAATTTTACAAAGCGATGAGACAGCGCTCCCCTGTGAATATGCAAGACGATACTGCCGTGTCATAGCCTTAATCATTTTCATACCGCATAACATCAAATTTAAAGACCGTTCACCACTTTTAAAGTTATTTCTTGTCCAGCTATAGTAAATGTATAAGGCTAGACACCACTGTATTGTCCCAGAAAAAATATGACCGGTCAATCTTCAATCTTCAGCTCGACGCCGCTCCACTCGCCAGCATCATGCACACCCCGTGGCGAACGCTGCGTACTGTTTAACGATGTCCATGCATCTATGGGTCCAATAGTCGATGCTCTCCAAACAGTGTATACTTGTGCAATAAACCTCTGATGGAAAAGGTCGGAAATAATTTGTCCGGTCGATGACCAAGGGTAAGGGTATTCATTCACATGGCACCGAAGACGTTCACTGAGCAAGAGGCATCTCTAGTATACACTGAAAGAATGTATCTCACACTATCCATCGCTAGAGCTACTGAGGGTAGTAACTAAAAACTTTACCGGGCGCCGATGTAGCGCCCAAAGCTCTACGGATTCGGTTTTGAAAAATATAAAACTAAGATCGAGGTACGAATAAGCGATAAATGAAAGATCGGCTGTGTTTATTACCATTTATTTCTAATACTCAACTAAGTGAAGATGAACCATAGAAATAATCATTTACTCAAATGCTCCAGAGGCGCGGCCTGCAGACTACAGCGTCGACTAAGGGCCTCTAGGAAACCCCGACTATGTGAGATGAGCGCCCCTTCAATAGAAACTAAGCACAGTGTCACTATGATTCAATTCTTGCCCGAGGCGCGTAAGGTTACATACCGGTTACCATTACAAAAAAATAAACATTCAAATATCTTAAACAAACTTAAGCCACCCTCGTTAATAATCCCTTCGCATAGAGCATGCCTCGCGATTCACAAATTTTAAGCGACGACACAAAAATATTTAATTGCCATTTAAACGTGTTTTTACAAATATGACATGTTCGTTAACGTTCAATATATTTTAACAGCTCCCATGAGACCGATTATTGTCCCCAAAAATAGGCCGAATGGAAATATATATATTTAGAGAAAATAATACAAAATCTATGCTCCGGGACATTTTCAAGTATATCGTAAAATAAGAAATCTACACACCTACAACCGATTCCGCCCCTAGCTACGGGTATGTCAACATTATTATACATTGAAAAATCCAATATATGGCACAATATAATCATTAGCAATCAGTGTAGATAAAATAAAAGTAAAACAGCCCATATCTACTATTCTATTTTCAAAGAAAACTATCTTCATCGGTACGGTTAAACTACAATAAATAAAAAATGCGAATACACAAAAAATATACACAAAGGAATGTTTATTACAGCCTCTATTGCATCGTCTGTTTAATTTTTTTTAGGTCTAGCTTCACTTTGACATGTCGTGGCGCCAAGATTCAATCAGTGTTACCAGCTACGCATATTTCAAAACAGTGTTCTCAACACAAATTTCAATATTCAGATCATAACATTAAAACAGCAATATCCATGAACAAGTGGATTATATTCCAACACCACCTCTGCTCAATTGTTAAGCCTAACTATAAAGTAGAACAGATAAGCAGGAATATATAGATGTAGCGGTGTACTTTAAGATTATTATTAAAAATCAACACATTTACTTATCCTAAACTAAGTTTAAACCGTCAAGCGTCAAGCTGCGGAGGCGGTGAGTGTTCAGATTCGGTATTAGAACACCTTGTATCAGGAACCGCATCCTTATAAAGTATTGGCAACACTGACAAGCGTTGGCCGCACGCCTCAAGCGGCGGCGCAAGGGGCGCCCTACGTTGCAACTCTCGAATTGAAATCACCCGCAGGCGAGCGTTTTAATCATCACGACGTTCCAAAATTACAAATACCAACATGCTACAGAGTACACCAAATTTCTATTATACAAAAATATTTTGTATGCGCCAGTGTATATATATTAACGACACTAGTATGCGCGCGCTGCCCGGTTCGTTGTTTCTTAATCTACCCTCCATGTTTGCAGAGGCCGACCATATTGCCGCCGTCCGCACAAAGCGGCGCGCGCTTGCCGCATCGGCACAGTTATAATAATTAAAACGTTATTGCTTTCGGTTAGTTATACTTAAATCCACTATAGTATAATGTATGTAAAATCTCAAAATCGCTACACTACTAACTACACTAGCGTCTGCCGCCACGTTTTAACACACAACATAGTCATCATATTTTTTTTTTGGGGTATTTTTAGTTTTTCAACATTGCTCTTACACCGATCCAAAAGTTGTATATTAATCCATGTATATCATAACCTTAATATTAAATAGATGAGAGTACAAATGTAACATTTCCGTTCCATATTGGTCCAGATGATCTGGATTTGCGAAGCAGTGGAGTGATCTTGGCGAAATCATTGTTGCCGTGACACTATAGTGTATGGCACATGCGACTAACTATAATAATAAGCTGACATTTCCAATATAAATGAACTTCTACTAGGCAAGAACGAGTATTGAGCAAGATTAGAATTTTAGTAGTTCCCACCGTCGCATCGAGTCAAGGCCCTTAAAGTAATTCCTAAGTTACACACGAGAACAAAAAAAAATGACTAGAAAGGAATGTATCTTTAAAATGGCAACCATAATGTCAACATACGAGCTGACGTACGCCATTTTGGTTTATTGTCACAGCTTCACCCTAATGGCGGCAAGGAAGTGGGTAGTTAAACTTTTGGCAAAATTCGACTCGTCCTCGGTCCGAATAGACGTCGCGCGCAGGCTTAAAACTCCCAACACTTAAGTGCAGTCACCGGTAGACCGGGGACGCTTGAGCAAACGATAGCAATACTTTGGCGGGTGGGACTTTTGGCCAACGCGTTGGAAGACTGGGCCTCAAACCAAGCGTCACTAATAGGTTTACACTACGTGTCTACAATCCAGCAGCGATGCCACCAGAGTCTGCCCGGTCAAACAACACGCGACCGGCTTTAATGGCAACACTCTAATAGCACGTTTCACAACCAACGTGTGGCAAACGCCCGTCGAATTGACAGAAAGCCCGCAGCTGATGCTGCTACGGAGCCGTTATGGTGGGTGTTAGTCACGTATGTACAGAGCGCGTTAGTTCAGTCTACGCAATACATTGTACACGGCTCATGTACACATGCCTCTGCCTCTACATCGACTTACCTATACGCCGGCGGCCGATCCATCTCACCCTCCCCCGCACTCCCTGATAACCCTCACGCAAAACTACTAAGAAAGTCGACTAAACAAACAAACCAACACAGGGCACTAGGGAGTCAGTTTCGCGGCGAACTTCGACGCCCCCCTCCCCTTCACATACAGGATCCAAACCCGCACACGCGGAGCAAAGCGAAATAAAACACACAATATGTTTGTTCTAATATTAATAATGTAATGACACATCGGGGACATCGCTAGGTGCTCCATTACATACAATCATGTACGGGCAAACACTAATACCGCTAAATACATAGTAACTACAGACTAAGCCTACTCTGCCCGACTCCGCCGCCCTCACGCTGCAAGGGTGTTACGAGCAGTAGGGCTGCGGACTCCGGCTCGAAACCAACGTTACCATTCGTAATCAATTACAGTTTCGGAAGGTGGAAAACAAAAACGCCTCAAACGGCCGCGGGACTTCCCCGCCGCGGCGGGTGCCTCCCGCGGCCATACAAATAAATATATACGTGTATATATAGAAAAAAAAATTAAGTACACATTTCGCGGGCCAGCCCCGCCGTGGCGAACGGGGATCGCCGCGTGAAACATCACACAAATCATCAACCTCGCTAATACTGAGAATTTCTTTTATAGGAAAAACACTAATATACAAAAGGTGTTAACTTCGGGCGATTACGTCCGCTGCGTCACGTCGCGCTCATAGAGCTGCATTTCGTAATGGCAAGAGTGCAGAGGCATTCAGCCGTTTGTCTATAGTCAGGGAACGCGCCGTGAGGCGGCGGACGCTGTTAATCTCAGGAGGCACTAACCTACTTACATATTAAGAATACTGCTATAATAATAATAAGAATAGTTGTGTACAGATGTGGTATAGCATTCGGTAGCCCAGGCGCGTGGAAACCACCAAATTGTATAAATCCAAACACATTTCAACTGCATAGATATCAAATAACCACATGGGATGTTGTGACACTGGGCAAAAATAATTTCGCAATTCAAGATACGTTTAAATATTAACGACATCGTCGTGTCTCAATAAAATATGCGGGTAGTTACGAAAAACTTTATATATTGGTGTCGGTGTCCACGCGCAAAGGTTACATAAGTGCGCCGGCCGGCGTGGGAATGGGGGCCGGCAAAGCTACCGCATGCATCTGGCTCTACTGTCGCCACGCGCCTCCGCCTGGACTATGGTGGGATACCCTACTATAGAAGTATCTAAATAAATCCAGTGGCAATGAGCCGTTACGGCGTCAAAACCAAAGTCACTTCACTGATATCAATATTAAAAATATTTTTACTGTTTAGAAAAATCGAACGCGTTTCTATTCTTGCCAATGGTATTTTTATCTGCAGATAAGGTGTAGTATGTTAATATGTTGTTGTAGTATGTAGTTTGTTATAAGTACATACTAATGAGGCAAAGTGGGGAGAAAGTGTACTTTGTAAGGAAAGACAGTTTCCATTCGGGCTTAAAAACACTCCACTGAGTCTTCAAATATTGAACCGTCTTTGTAAATCACGATATATGTATAACGTATGAGAGCTATTTGTCAAATCAGTCAATGGATCACGCAGGATTAAACAAAAAAATATAAATGTGTCAACAGTCGTACAATTACCCAAATGAACCCGCTACATATGCGTGTGCCGCTGAAATAGTTAAGTACAAAAAGGGAAAAATTAAGTACGCCACGCCCAACTTCTAGGCGTCCCCCCGTCACAGATTGGCCGCGGGACCGACCATGCCGACCCCGCGCGAAAGAATTTCGACTTAAACCTACGAATTGCACAAACACAACCATCATAGTCCACTTACTATAATTATTGTATAATACTCGTCTAATCACAGTCTGAAAGAATTAAGTATTGCTTTCGAATGATATCTAAAACACTATCTAACACTACGTAAGTAATAAAATAAATGCGCTCGCGTTAAAAACGCGATATAAATCAACAACTAACTCAACGATTGGCACATGCTATCGAAAATCGCATGCGATTCGGTGTGGGTAGCCGGAGGATTGGGAGGGTAGATGTAAAATTATAAGACAGGTCCAGGCGTAGGCGCGCGTCTCTAACAAACTACAGCGGCTTAAACTTAGCTTATTGTCACATGACACTCGGGTGTTAGTTTGCATTCCCTCAAACGCTATTCTAATCGATTAAATTAAGGATCGCGGACGGCGCAGTCTAGGCAATACGACACCAAGTTCCAAATCGAGTCGATTGCAAGTCTGAAAATCACCAGTAGGCTTCCCGGAGACTAAATGATGTGACGCAAAGTTATGATAGTGATTTTACTTGAATGTTTAGATAAATATCTGAAGTGGGTTTACGCCAAGACTGCGCCGACAGAGATACCAATCGTAAAAACTACAAGTCACAAATAATGCTACATGAGATTGCTTTCAAATCGAGTTAGATATGTATGGGAGTGAGTGGGAGGGCCGTGGCCTCCTAGACGCGAGCGGACGCCAAGCAGATCCACAGACAATGACAGGGGTATAATATATATGGGGTGCTCCAGTATAAATGTTATTTTAAACAGATAAGACGTAACGTTATGCAAATTTGGTTGAAAAATCCTTGCAGCGCCGGCTCCACGGTGGAGAATAAAGTCATCGTCTGTGGAAACTGCGTGAGCTGCACAAACGCTGCATCCAAAAAGATTTTGGCACAATTTAGTCGTCCCCAGCCGGCGGGGATGGCACCAAATATTTAATACTGATAACGGATACGCCGTTCGGCAGCCCAAGGCGTCCTACAAAATGGCGGCTCGCATCACGGGGCGCACAAACATCGCGTCCACTCGCCTGTTTTTAATAGACATGTAGTAAACGAGTTACCAATAAAAGTAAACTATAAAGGCCGCGATGAGATTCGTCGAGTACACACATGTTCGTCAAAAAAATAATCAACAAACAAAATCTTTAAAAGTAATAGTAATAATAATAAAACCAAATATACCGAGTCCCGGCAAACTTGCGCAAAGCTAGCGTCGGATCCGAGGTGACGATGCGCGGGGCGCAACGTAGGCGCAAACTAATTTAATAAAAATCTGAGATCTTCGCCTTATATCAATTTCTCTTCCGTGCCGTCAGTCAGATACTAAGGAGGAACCACACAGATCACAAAAACAAGAGTGGGCTTGAGAGGGGGTAGTTGGCGTACGAGTTTCTAGGCTTGACGCCCACGCATAGGAACTATAGGGAAGAGGGGGAGCCGATGATGGAAGGTGTCGAGGAAGAGGGGGGCAAGAGGAGCTAGTAGGAAAATGGGAGGTCTGTGTAAGAGTTATCCGCTCCGCTTAAATGTACATTGGCAGACCGTACATGGCGCTCCAGTCGACGCCCTGGAACGAAGACATGTCCACGCCGGCGAGCGAGTACGCCGCTCCAAACTGGGGCAGCGCGGGCGCCGGAGCAGGAGCCGGCGGCGCCACCAGGGTGCCCGGGGCGGGCAGGGCGTAGGGCGCATAGCGGTAAGCGTGCGCACCCACACCCACCGCCCCGACGGTGCCCACAGCTGGGACTCCACCCACTCCACCCACCCCACCATACACCAATCCACGGCCCGGTCTAAGCACGAGGCGCTTGCCCAGAGCCAGAGGTGCGGCCGCGACCGCCTCCTTCGGCTGGGCGCGCTTACACTCTACCTTCTTGCTCTTGATTGTGTGGAAATGAATATCGCACACGCGTTCCACCGCCTCCTCAGAGTGGAACGTGACGAAGCCAAAGCCCCGGTGCCGCTTTGTCTGCTGGTCCATCAGCATGACGGCGTCCTCGACGAGGCCAAACTGGGAGAAGTAGCCGCGCACCTCGTCTGCCGACGTGTCTTGGCCGACTCCGCCCACGAAGATCTTCTTAGTTTTGGCTGGACGCGGGGCCGACTTTGGCGTGGCGTGCTTGGGGTCGATGCGCTTGCCGTCCAGCGTGTGGACGGGAACTGCGAGCACCTTGTCCACGGAGGCCGCCTCCTGGAACGTGATAAACCCGAAGCCGCGCGAGCGCTGCGCGCGGCCCCTGCTAAGCAAGCGCCCGCAACCACCCACCTAGAACCCCGGGCAGACCCTAGGACTTGAACAATGATGGAAGCCGAGAAATCCTCCAAGGTCAAACCCTGCTGTGAGGAAAGATCCCAGGGGTTCAAATAGTCCTGGGTAGGGTCATACCCTGGGCGATATTGGAGACTAGTGGCGGGCCAAACTACAGATAACGATCCCGCACTATTCGTGTTGCTACAAAGCTAAATGGGTCACACAATACGGACAAGTACATGGGACATGTTAGGTGTTCATCAATAATGACAATCGAAAAATTATCCACTCATGAAATGTTAGCCAATTTATTACTCGTAATTCATATTAAATTATATAGATAAAAAAAATTAAATATATAGAAATGTCAAAATATATTAAATAGTATTTACATTAAAACCTTAATAGAAACATACTCTACAAGAATATCATGATTAGGGAATGTCAATATATCGTAAAATATGGTGTAGGAATTACGTGAAACATTGTTGTGTTGCCCTACTTTGCCTTCTACAAAGTACCAAAAAACTCAGGCCATTATTTCAATGGCAACATTTAACATAAATCTAGAAACTACCTTTGTTACAGTTAGTGACTATTAGATAGAGAGCAATGCCTATATAGGTACGAACTTTGTGTCTAGATTGTTAATATTGCTAGCATGCCAGTCTGGTTCTAGTCAAATTATTGTTAGTCCTCCTAAATACTTCAAACATAGCTCAACTGTGGATGTACCATAAACAATTTACGATTTTTAAAAACTAAACTATGATATAAATAAAAATAATATTGAGAATGTAAACTTTAGTCACATGATTCCATGATTAAGTCATACATTTTAGCTTTGTTAAAAAATTTTTTTCATGTTTACTGGGAAAAATTTTAAATACTTAAAAGGCTTGGCTCAACAGTAAGACTTTGTGTTATATATGTTAAATATCCAGGACATAGTCACAATAACTGTTTTAAAAAAAAAATCACTTTTGCCCAAATTCCGGGAAATTACAGCATGGTTCTGGCAACACCAAACTAGAGATAGGGTAGTCCGTCTGCTATGCAATAGGAAAAAAATTAAAACTAGTTTATGGTACAACAGTTTATCTACATTTCAGATGTTACACGACCTACATACTATAATATTCCAGACAACCTAATGCCAGAGATGTGGCTTCATCTAACACTGACCGATGAGTGTAGGGTTCCATCTTCAATGTCGCCTACTCGGCAGTCTTTGAAGAAACAAAACAATCTTGTACTATATCGTTTTATGTTCAGTCATAGCATATTCTGTGGTACGTATTCCACTGATTGCTGCCAATTATAAAATGAGCCATCAGTAAAACCACTCAAAATGTTCAGACTATGCAGGTGGTATTCACTTTGAATAGAAACTCTTAGTGGCAAATAAAAGTATAAATATCAAATTAAGTATATCTGTCTATCGATGTAACTTAAATGATCATATACTGTAGGTAAAATAATATTTCATCAACCATATTTTAACTCCCCATACACTGCCATACAATCACTTTCAAAAACTTGTAATATATAAGTCAATCTGAAATCTATATAACATACTTGATTTTAAACAAAAATTTAAGGTCTTTATTTGGCTTTGGTACAGAAAGATGACTTACAAACAAAATCCAAGTTAGGTCTATAGATTCCAGACAAAAAACAGTACCCCATAAACTACCCGAACTACATAAAGAGTTCCTCACCTGTGTAACTGGATCCTTCATGATCAGAACATCAGTGACAGGCCCAAACATTGCAAAGTACTCGCGCAGCTTTTCAGAGCTTGTCTGCCAACTAAGGCCGCCGACAAACAGCTTGCTCGGTGACGGGGAAGTGGTGCCCGTTGAAGTGGTTGTGCTGTTTGCCGTTGCCGTCACTGGGGTGGAACGCCCCGAGGATGGGGAGGTCTCTGCATGGTGACAATGGGGGGCAGACTTAGTCAAAATTCTATTAACCATACCAGAAGGGCTTTTCAATATATGGGGCAATCAACTTTGTCAATACCATAACTTCTTGATTAAAAACAACATAACTCTATTCCGAATTGCTTTTTAGATACTATATATATATGACATTTGTTTTCTTTTATTTTTATTTTAGTCTTATACAAAATCAGATTTGAGAGTTATATAGCTTTTATGTTCAAAAAGAAGTATTTTAAAAGCTTTCAGAATAGAAAAAAAGAAATTACAGAACCAAACAAACTTGGAATACAGACAATTTAAGTATAAAAAAGTATCAACACAAATAGTGTAAAAGCATCAGGCTTTTAATTAGTCAACATGTCCACTTAAGTTAGCTACTGTGCCATGTTCAACCAAAAATTGCGCATGTTACATCTTATCTCATCTCATCAGCCTGTACAGTCCATCTGGAATAGGCCTCCTAATACACCTATCCATCAGGAGGTTTTGGACTGTATCCCACAGTATGGTCCAATGCGTGGTGGGTGGACACATGTTACATAGCTACAGTAAAGTTTTTATAATAATCAACTGTCAAGCATGAATTTTTAATATAGTTTTCATGTGCATGCATTAGTTCTGTTCGATTTATATAAGGCTGTTATTCAATAATTGTAGATTTTGTTAAATCAATAAAGAAGGTAAGGCAAAACCTTTAGAATTAAAGTAAACCAATAAAACCCCCTAATGGATAGGGGTGTATTGGGGGAGGCCTATGTCCAGCAGTGGACTATCAAAGGCTGATGATGATGATGAATAAAACAGAAACATTGTAATGACAGAAATTAAATTGTTCACTAGAGCTGAAAGCAATTCAAAAAATTACTTTTTGATCATAACTTTAACATATTTTATTTATTACCGTTATAACCAACAACATTAGAAGCATACATACAAGTTTTTAATTAAATATTACATGAAATTAGTTAAGAATCAGTTGAGTGTTGGCACGATTGCATTGTTTCTCCTACACAAAGTACTCTTTCAACTTTTTCCATTTTCCATCTTGTTCTAGTAATTGTAGGCCACAATGGGCCAGCTATTTTTTACTTTAACATATAATAAAAGTAATTTTCCTCATAATATTCTTTTCATTATAATTGAATAAAATGAAAAAAAATTATGATCAAAATATTTATCTTTTGAATTATATATTTATTTTTTGTCTATAATAATTTGTATGATTGAAATCTCTGCTACAATTCATGAATAACAATGTATGATGTTACTTGTTTTTTGGGCCACATAATCGGATACAGGTCTTAAATTTTTGATTGGTAAAGTTTAGATTTAAATAAAAATAATATACTTTCAGGTTTGCTCTTCCCAGTCTTAATACAGAACCACCCACCTACACAAACACTATAAGCTAAACAAAAGGCTGGAAGATTTATTGAATTATTTTCAGGTTTAGGGATGAGGCATTACATCATACTGTTCTACCAAAATAGTTTGCTGTTATCCAAACATTGTTATGAACAAATTTTAAAATTAAAGAATGAAATCATAAAAAATGTTTAGACCATAAATATTTTGTCAGCAACACATAGTTTAATAATTTAGGAATCAGCTGAATATTTTAAAGCTACTGAATGACTATGAAGTACTGCCACAGTCTACCGCAAAATAGTAGAGGACATACTACTGTGTTCTGGTTTGAAGGGCATCGCAGATGTTGCATCTATAAAAGTTTATGTCAATACTTATTGTATCATGTTTCAAGGAAACAAGGTGAGCTTGTTGTATTACACATTGCATTTTTATCAGACGGCCTATCCATTACAAAAATAAGAGATATAGGCTTCTTGGATGCTATTGCAACTTAAACAACCACTTTATAACTTCGGAAGTTATGGTGATTTATCAATTTGTGCTTGTAACTCTTATAATAAAAATACCACAGAAATAAGTTATATAGCTATGGATTACATTGTTTAAAGTAATGAAGTAGATTAGAAATCTATTTGGCCATGATGTAGTCTCTAGAGAAAAGCTATTAAAACAATATTGTGATAATACTAATTGAAATAATATTTACTAAAGTAGGATTGTATTTAATATTCAAGAGATAATTGAAATAAAATGATTAATGAAATAATAGATATTTATTATAAGGTTTTTTTCTTTAATTATTACAGCTATAAAACAGCTTTAGATTGTAAAATATAGTAGAAAACAACCAAAATGCTTAAGGATTGTATCCATCCGAAGATCATGGAAATTATGGGAAACTGGGTAATATGAACAATACTTTCGATTATATTTTCCTGAAATAGTAAGTAATAAAAATATATCTAATTACAAGTAATCTGTGTGAGATAAGAAACTGCTGGATGACTTCAAAATGCAGTGAATAAGCACTTTAAAAGTAAGCAATAAGAAGATGGGCTATTTATGACTGAAAAGTATTTACCTAGCTATAATTACAAGTTAAATCAATAATTAGTAATTACTTAATGCATTTACAAAATATTATACAATCAAATCGTATCTGATCTCAAATTATATAGTTTTGTAATCAATCACATTTATTTGCAAATTCTTCAAAATGATGTCTAATAGCCTTCAGATATTTTACAACTAATTTTCACAATTAACCAGTCGTAGATCTAACAAAGAATGTCAACAAACATTATTTTTAAACGTGGAATATGTGTCGTAGTGTGAACTTACTGATCTGCTGGACAGCCATTTGCTGTTGTTGCTGATGCGCTGCCGCCGCGGCCGTTGCTGCAGCATGAGCGGCCGCCTGGGCGCTTAGCACGTGTGCCGTCAGCTCACCACCCACCAGTCCACCATCCAATACTTCGACACCGCCAAGGGCACCGCTGGAATACAGTCCCATCATCTTAAACCGTCCGCCGAGTCTCAACTAAACAACTAACTAGACACGACCGTATCGCAGACGAGATTTCGGCTCAACAGGCAACAATCCGATACACTTTCACCGTTGACGTTTCGTTAGTTTTAAAACAAATCGAACAGAAAAAAAGTTGAACTTGAACGGTAAACAAATGACGGTTGCAATTTCAAACCAGTATCCGTTATTAGTTTACGCGAAATTCTCTCGATTAATATTGATTTGCTTAATTACATAGGCACGATGGCGAGCATTTCAATTATTTTGATAAATTTTTGTTTTTTCTCATTTAAATATACTGACAACGGCCATTAGAAATTATTTATTGTTTTTACTTTTTAATTGTCAATGGTAAGTGACATTTGACGGACGCACGTTTTTTGTCTTGTTGTAATGTCATCAATATTTTTTAATTCATTAAAAGAAACGGCAGGGTAAATAAGTTACGTAAGATAATTTTCGATTACGTAGCAAATTGGACAGTACAGCAGATAATGCCGTCGCGCCTCAATGCTTTAAAAGTTGTGCACCTTTAAAATATTTTGCGTAACATTTAATCAGATCTCTAAAGTTTCTGAATGGATTGCTCTGATATTGAAAGACAGATCGTAATGTAACCCCTCGACAAATTATAAGAGCGTGACTAAAGCGGTTCATAGCAATTTCTTTACGAATGCTTCAAAATAATGATATGTCTAAATAACTGACACTCGTTTGTTAATAAACCTTCAAATATTAGTCCTAGTATTATACCAGAACTATTAGTCCTAGTATATTTAAAACCTTCATTTTAAAAATAACGTATAAAATCTAATAAATCTCATTCATTTTACTACTTTTTATGTTGTGAAGTTTTTTTAAATTTAATGTCACCTTGGTAGGTATATTTAATCGATGCAATAAAGTTGTTACAGCGGATTATAATATGGTGTAGACTTCTACTTATCAACGGGGGAGTTCTAATTAACTAAGCGTATTGTTTAAAATACGCCACTACGCAAACTTTAGGTCAATTGTAATATGCTCGTTGCAGCGCAACTCAGCTGTTGTATAGAAATTACTCTAGTGCCTGCCCCGTTGCTCATTTCATCTTCAAACAATTCCAGCATTCACTTCGTCCCGTTCTCGCACGTACATCCCTAATATAATCTGTACCCTCCCCTAGCAAGAATTCCGTCTCTATTCTGCAAATAATTTTTCCGATATAAACTCGGCGCCCAACGTGTATATTCCCATCCCTTTCTTGAGGCATGTGTTAACAATTCGGCGTCCCTTGCCCTCTTAGTGGAACAAAAACTCTCGCGGGTTATGCGCTCCTGGTACTCAGGCGGTTTACCCGGTTTTCTGCTCACCCAGTTCCTACATGATTACTAGAAGGATAAAACGTAACAAATACTGATAAAGAGATAGTATTCCTTCATTTGTTACAATAAATAATTTAAAAAATATTAGAAAAATACAAATATTACAAAATAAATCATTCCTAATTTCTTTATTCTTTTAGCAATTAATATTCACAAAGAAAACAAATTAAAGGCATTAATTCGTGAACAAGCCGCTTGTTTTTTTTTTAATCCGAAACAACATCTGCGTCCCCAACTTGCTCAACAATTTGCATAATAAATGTTGAAAGAATAAAATCTGGCTCGCACTAATCCCCAGTTAGAAACTTGCCAAGGCAAACGGTGCGGTGGAAACGTATTTTTCAATTTTCACGGGCTCGAATCTCTGTCCAGCAATAAATCTGCAGCTGGGCAATTTATCTTTATGTGGACCGTCCTCCCAAAGAATTCCTTTCTTACACTATTTTCCCGTATAGTGCGGTTTCCAGTGGGATTAAATTGTAAACGTCATTAAAATCACATAAATAACCTAACATTCACCGTAAAGAATCCTCTTCCAACCTAAAATATATACCTCATTTCTGCTCACGACAGTTTAAAATTGTCTTGAATGAATTGTAATGTAGGTTACATAAGTTACACATATAATATCCTCAGAAATTTAACATAATGTATAAAATAAAAAGAAACATCTTGCTCGCAACAAAAGTTACATACCAGATGTATAATTTTACGTAAATAATTTTTTTAGACTTTTGAACAAATTGAATATCTTTAACAAATTTAGAATATTTTCTTTAAGTATTTTGGATAAAGTTTTCTTATACAGCAATAAGCATTTATTACTCGAAAACGTTTATAAACTTTAATAATTGTAATTTCTCTTTATCTCGGTGCGTAGGCGTTTTCCTTGTGCTACAAGGAGGCACTTGTCAACGCTGATTAAACTCTTGTGAGGTTAATATAACAAGAATATAATTTTAACTAAGCACACTAAAGGTCATGCTGACTTATAATACATTCTAAAACCAGATTTGTATGAAATTGTTACATGACTAAAAAACATAGTCTAATAAAATTCTAAATTGCTAAACAAAAAATAAATCGTAAATTTTAGTTTGTTGTAGGTATATTTTAAAACAATTATTCTAAATATAACTGCTAAATTATATAAATAATACAAAAAAACTAATTTGAAAAAAGTTATAGTCGATCTTTTAAATATTTTTTACAAAAATAGTTTTGTATTATAATGTGGCAGAAATAATTTAAAAACTAATTGCATTATAAGAAATAATGTCTGGTATTTTCACCTTTTACCCAGTTTATTTTTGTAAAATGTTTGTGTTGCTGGATTTTTAATTTAAGATGGTTAGACATCAATAAGTCCAATCAATAAAAAAAAGTGAACACGCCATGGCATTTCATAAATCTAGTCGTCGAATAATTTAATTGTCTTTGATCAGCGGCGGATTTTGGGCAAATTGTCATTGTCATTCGTCAAATTGTCAAACGAAATAACGCTGCCGATTATTCGGTTTGAATGCGAATGGAATCTTAGCCACGAATTTGTTCATAAATTGAAATGCCAGTCGGCAGTTTAAATAAAAATCGAAAACTGTTTATTGCCGCTATTTTTAAAAAGTGATATAATAATTGCAACGATAGAATGATTTAACTCAGTTTTATAAGGAATATACTGCAATGTATAAATAGAATGTAACGTTTCGTAAAAGAAGACTAGAATATAACGATGATATAGTTCCGTTTTCTTTAGGTACCTACAATGAAAAAAATTAAGAAAATCTTCGATAGAATCTAAGTGTTCTACCTATACGTTTTTTACTTTAGTAAAAAGTGACGAAATTGTTATATTCAATTGATGTTATTGATTAACTCCGTTATTATACTATGATCTCATAACTCGCAATCACTCAACGGGTGTGGTCTAAATATTTGCAACTACCAATTGTATACGACAATGTAATTTGCTAGAAGCATCGATCTAAAATGTTTGTAAATAAGTATGTACGACTTTTTATGTAAATATTTGTCGCTAGTATTAAAGGTACTCGTACTATCTGTTACATAACTGTTTGTTGATCCGTTAATATACCTCGAGTACCGTTATTTATTTACCGTATATTTGATTAATAATTTCTTACATTAATTTATTTAATTATTCTATGCGTAAGAAAAATCGATCTTCATTGCGTCTGTGGTATAATCATGAATCAGCAATTCCTATCCTAAATTAGTTGTGAAAAAGAAAACTTTTAAAATATAATTTTACCTATGGTTTCCACCAAGACGTGTTTTTGTTTTTAGTCTACATTTTACTTGAATCGTAACATTTTATCAATATGCGATCTATAAATTACGTAAGATAATGTTAAGCAATAAGCTTTTGAAAATCGTAATTAAAATTTTGTAATTCTAAGTTATTTTTGATTATAGATGCAGTCGTGTTTGGACGTTTTTACAGTAAACTATCAGTTGTTAATGGAAATTTATGCGAAATATTTAACTGCTCTCTTTTTTGTCTTATTTTTCTTTTAAGATAGAAAAAAAGATTATAAAATTGTAGGGAAACTATATAATGTTTAGTTAAGCTACGTTTAGTTATTTCAGTAGAACTTAATTATCTTGCATCGTGCTCTACAGCTGCGTAGAAAAATTCTGTTGATTGCCGATCAGAAATGTATAATTATTAAAATAAACTTCTTTTTAGGATCAACACAAAATAAACATTTGAATTATATTTTTAACGAAATTTGTACAGACTATTACTTAGTGCTATATTTTACGATTACTTAGAACATTTTGTCATTCATAAGGCTACTTTTAAGAGCATCATGTTAAGTATATTTCTATTACACAAAAATATTACTTATATCTATGGATTTGTCTTTTAATTCAAGGGAAATGTAATAAATAAATTTGTGCGAAGAAGTCTCTTTATAATTATCGGAAGGATTCGTCGCTCCGTTTGCCACACCAGATCTCCGCGCGTAACAGGGACTCGGGTCGATGACCCGTAACCTAATTTCGCCACAGACTGTATACACACTGTGTATCACTTTTTTAAATTTGCAGAAAGCAAAGACATTAAGTGTGTTTATGTTAATGAATAAAAAAATATTTTGGAATTATTTTTTTTTTCGTTCAAGAAAAATCGATAGTTGATTGAGGGTGGCGTTCATTGAGGGTGTGGAGGGGTGATGTCGGAGGGGTAGCCGGCGAGGGCGCGTGCGCGGGGTGCGGCGGGCGGGGGCGGGGAGGGGAGGGCATACGAGGGGCGCCCGGCCATGCTGCCACGCTACCTCACACGCCGACCGACGCCCGCCGCCGCCGCCACGCTCGCCCCCGCCATATTGTCCTGTCACAGCAGTACGTACTGGCTACTGCTGCGCCGGGACAAGACGGCGGTGGTGCAGCCAGTTCAGCGAGCCAGTGAGCGACGTGACTGTCTACGCCGTGTTCCTCTATTGTGCCATTGTCTATGCCCCGTCTCAGCTGTCCAGCGGTAGGATCCGCGCAACGCTTAGCTACCAACCCTTCGTAATGGTTCACTATCTAGCCGAGTGTTGTGCAGTGTTGTGCTTATCGATGTTGCAGATGCCGGTGGTGATGGACTGTGGGATCGCCCGAGGGTGCATATCGAGCGGCCGACAGCGCATGCGCGCGCCATCACTGCATCCGACCGGCCATTTTCTTTTAGGGGTGGATGGCACGGCATCTCGCCCTCGGTTCAGCTTCAAGCCCACGCTTCGATTTTCTTTTTCATTTTCTGTCATTTGTATTCCTTATTAATCTGTGCACGAATAGCATTCGTTGCACTCGACGTGTCATTTACAGCCTTGACCACGATGTTTTGTCTCCTTTTATGTGTTCGTAAGTTTTTAGCATTTGATTTCGTTTAGTATATAATTATTGTTTTTTTTTATATGTTTCTTTACAATAACCCAGTATAAATTATTGTAATTATGAACTTATTATTATAAGGTTATTATTTTTTATTTATTAGAATTTAATTGTTGGCTTTATGTTTTAGTTTACTTTTCAATATACGTATTTTTTTACAGATCAAGAATGTTATTTGACGCCAAAGACAAGATGGCGGAATCTTTTAGGCAGAGTTTTTCCTTTTTAGGTTAATTTTTAGATATCTGTAATGTAGTATTATATCCATTATATTTAATGATACTTTATTACTAGTTATACATGCTAGAAAGATATACATGTAAATTTAAATGAATATATGATTAAGTTGTAACAATAACGTTATTTCAAGGTAACTTTCTTTATGATGGCTAAAATACAAAACAAATTCTTATAAGGTGTAAAATATAACGTAATCATTACCAAAATAAAACACACGTTTAATACATTTCGAAAAGTTAAGGATTGTTTCATTAAATATAAAATTGAATTTTCCAAAAGATGAAATAAAAATGGTGAAAACTTTACAAATTTAAACATTACTATTTACACTTAACGAATAACGCAAAATTTTATCGTAATTTTCCTAATGATTAACAATTACTTATCAATAAATCGAAGAATTTAATTAATATTTAAAAATAAATCTATTTATGTACGCAAAATATAATTTTGAGTCAGGATTATAATAAAGATTGTTACTGATATCTTTTACTTTGAGTCAAAGATTCGTTATACAATCCAATTAGACGTCTCTTTAATCCGCACAGACAAATGTCATCAATATAATACTGCAGTTTTATCCCTCCTAACAATTTTCCGAAGCTACTGTTCGGCTTTTCCTACAAAATTAGGTAAACGGCCATATTTCCGTAATAAGCGAAAAAACAACAATTAAATTTAATGCAGAAGTAAAAGCGCGAAAAGTTCAGAGTCTTTTTTGAAGGGAGATCGACTGACTTTCGATATCAACATGTTCTGGTTTAAAGGGCGCAATAAATATAATTACTAAGAAAACGTCCCGTGTCACTGGTCAATGAGCGGGTTTGTGGCGCCTTATGCTTAATTTCTTAAAGGCGAGGAGAATTCGTCACTATCAAGTGAAAGACCCGCCCGTTACTTCATTTCGTCGAACAAAATTATTTATTTTAAACAAGCGAACCCCCTGCTTGCACGGGGCTACTAATAGAAATTTACCTACAATATTAAGCACGTTTATACATATAAACCTTTCTCTTCAACAACTCTATCTATTAAAAAAACAGCATCGAAATCCGTTGCGTAGTTTGAAAGATTTAAGCATACATAAGGATATAGGGACAGAGAAAGCGACTTTGTTTTATACTATGTAGTGATAAGGCATTGAGAGAAACTGTCAAATATACCAAGTGAATGCCTCAAAGGTGAATGAATCGAAGGCTTAGGTTATAGAACATAGTATCTGCAATCCGCAGAGAAAAACTTCAATTTTCAATTATGAATATTGAATTTTAAATTGTAAAGAGTTAGTCCGCTTACAGGACCATCTGGGTGGTACCCTTTCTACATGGCAAACAATAGTGTGTAAACATCACTGTGTTCCAGTTCGAAGGGCACCATATCCAGCGTATTTACTGAGTAAACGAGACTTAACATCCTATGTCTCACGGTAGACAGCGCATTGCTGATACCCCTGTTATTGCCAATATCTATGGGCATGGGTGACCACTAATCATCAGGTATACCGACTTCTCGACTGCCTTCGTAGCGAAAAAACCAGATGAGATAAAACTTTTTTTTTAAAAACAAGTCTATAGCCTTATATATAAATAGCAACCCCCCCGAACCCCCCTTGTGGGTGGAATTTCGTAAAATCCGTTCTTAGTTGACCTCTATTCGGCGAAAGGAATATTCCTACCAAATTTCAAGTCGCTACGCATTATGGTTCCAGAGATGACGTGATGAGTCAATATATAGGTGGGATTCTCTTTTATATATATATAGATTTAAACAACACTCAGATACTTTACGTATTTATTTATCCACAACGGATTAAGACGATTGCAAAAACCCCGTAAAAACTGATTTGAAACAAATATATTGCTTTACAAATACATATTTGCTTAACAAAGCCCAATTTTCATAAAAAATGGCGCCAGAAAAAAGAAAACTGTCACTATATATATTAAAAAAAATATACATGATTTCTCACAGTTGTATTAGTTGGCATTGAGAACAAAGAAAAAATTATAAATGTTTCGTTTGTACATCGTTATATCTATGAAGTTGAATTAACTGGTATAGAGATGCAATACAACGTTAAATAAGACTAACCTTAAATAAAATAAAAAATTGTACATTACCTACTTTAAACAAATAAAATAAAAACGTTTCTATTAAGAGTGTTTAGAAATGTATTATTTATATTAAAAACTAGCCGTTGCCCGCGACTTTAGCCGCGTGGAAGAAGAAAAATCTTTGAGATTAAACAAAAAGTAGCCTTAGTCACTCCCAGTTATATCAGTTATCTATTAAAGTCCCGTCAAAATCGGACCGAACATTCCAGAGATTAGCCACAACAAACGGACACAAAGACAAAAAATTTGATAAATCATGTACTGTCACATGTATCGCTTGTTTATCACTATGTAAACATTTAAACACGGTCATTTCGCCGTTACAAACGGACATTCCAATTATTTATTTGTATAGATATGTTCTATGTAAATCAAACTTTATGAATATTAATTTACGGGATGTACTCGTATTTTTGGGAAATAACATTGTGTTACCCAATTCTCACAAAATTACGCCATTGTTAAAGACCGTAAAATCACAATGTTAAGTGCCCACCATATTTTTTTCAATACGAACAATTTCTAATACTATTAAACAGAACAAACAGACACATTATACATTTACGGTACGTACGTAACGTATAATTTAATGTCACAAACAGACACGCACACACAACACAGCTTCCGTGCTCTAGCGGTATTGGTTCATGCTTTACCAACCGGAGATCGTGGGTGCGAATACCGCATAGAAAACAACTTTGTGTTATCATTGTCTTCTGGTTGGTTAGGACAATTTGGGCCGAGCGTTGGTGGGATACGGTTCCCAAAAACCCCCTAATGGAGAAGGCGAGCATTAGAGGAGGCCTATTCCTGCAGTAAACTAACACAGGCTGATGATGATGATGATATATGTGGTAGAAGAAATACAGGCCGCTTATCTAGTTTACTTAAAATATTAAAAAAAAAATAAAGAGCCAAAAATATTGATATAACAGCTTTATACTTTAATTAATCATCAGCCTTTGATAGTCCACTGCTGGACTCTCCTATTACAGCCCTATCCGATAGGGGGTTTTTGGACCGTATCCCACCACGCTGTTCCAATGCGGGTTGGTGGGTGGACCGCCCTTTTACATGCCCATTCGACTCATGGATCATCTTACTTTTCAGACAATTGGGTGATCGGCCCAAATTTTCCTAACCAACTAGGAAACAACAATGAAAATTTGTTAAGTCTCCGCAGGATTCGAACCCACGACCTCCGGTTTCTAAAGCAAACGCCTATGCCACTAGGCTACGGAGGCAGCTAAGCTTGTAGCAATACATGAAATTAAATAACCCAAAAGCCACCCTAGCGTTATAATGAGTAACGCAAGCAAGTTTCAACCCAAAGTACATCTTACAATGTAGAAGGGTGCTAAAATCTTTAATAGGGAAGGATTTAATAAACATCTTCATGAATTAAATATTTTTTTCATTACAGACTTTTAGATAAAGGTATTGAAACTATATTGATTAAATATATTAATATTATAATTATGAAAATTAAAGTCGAACCACTATCATAGTTTTTAACATTATTAAATAAAATCTTTTTTAAGTAACTGAATGATTGTTAATCAACTTTATCAGTTTCAAACCAATTTTAAATAATTATTAAAAACCCAATCTCAAATACGGAAAGGAGAATCAATTAAAAAGAAGTTTGAATCTGAAAATATTACATTTAATGTGCTTTTTTTTTTTATGTTATGCAACAGATAATAAACTGAAAAAGGGCTGTAAAGTAGGGCCAATTTACCGCCCTTATTCAATTTAATATCTGTCTAATGTCAATTCAATGGATTGTTACAATTTGAAGTGTCATATTTATGCCCAAAAGTTACGATAATGTCGATTCAAATTGCGCCAAATTACTAAAAAGAAATTTATTAACGATGCCATTTGCAAAATATTGACTCGGAATAATGATAAGAGTTTTTTGTTGACCGATATGCATATGATTTGTTTATTCAGACAATTTTTTTAAAATATTTTCAATAAAGAGACGAAGCATTTCACTAAGGCATGTAAAATTCGGTCCACCCTCCAACCCGCAATGGACCAGCGTGGTGGGATACGGTCCAAAAACCCCCTAATGGAGAAGGCGTGCATTAGGGGAGGCTTACGTCCAGCAGTAACCGGGTGACGATGATGAACATAATCTGTTCACGTGTATGGCTGATATTATCTATATAACACGTATTTGTTTATAATAGCAAAAGTGTAATGACATATAAGAAATTGACGACCTATTATTTTTTAATTTATACAACGAGACAAAATATCCCCTGTATCCATCTAACTAAAGATTTACTAAAAGTTGTGCCCTATAAGAGGCAGTGAAAGGTGTATATAAGTATATCGAAGTTTCTCATGTCACTGTACGAAAACAGCTAACTAAAAAAAGCAAAATCACCATGAACACGTCACGAGAGTCATGTACAGTGAAACAATTTGCAGTCTGTTCGTTTATAGACAAATATAAGTTGGTCCTTCGGTGCCGTAGGCGTGGTCGCCTAATGAACTATGTCAGGGTGCGGTTATAATGGCAGGGGGGAGCGGAGGCGGGAGCGGACGCGGTAATGGACTACGATTTTGATCGTCTTATATACGTAGGTTTTTAGTACCATCGCATTAATTGCAGATAATATAGCTAATAGTCAACATTTATAGCCTCTTCCTCGAATGTCGTAAATTCCTTAATGTTTATATTATTATTGTACAGCGATTTTACTGGAAAATTTTAAAGTTATGGAGTTTTATTAAATAGGAATTTCGTCATTGATTGGAACATAACGTTTGTTAATTTAATCAGTGTATAAATTAGGTGAAATATATCACACCTGTATAGCTGCAAAGCTTTAATGATAATTGATATTTATTATATTCTTTAACTTTCCTGTTTACTATTATTACATTGCAAACTGGATCGATATGTAGCTGTTATAAATTATACATATTTTTTATAATTCTAATTATGTTTAACTTGTATAATTTGTTTGTTTGTTGTTTAATAGAAGTTGATTAAATTAAAAGGTAGAATGCATTCCTAATAAAAACAGAGAGCAAACAACGTGTAATATTTTTGCATTTATATATTTTTTTATATAATCATACCTTTAAGTTTTATTTTATTTGTGGTAACACCACGAAAACACAGCCAGTGTTTTTTAACATTTTTTTTTAATTTATTAAAAGTATTAAATTTAATTTTCATTCTGGCAACCACCACTAAAGCGTACACAGTATTAACGCACCCTTACATCTCACAATGGCGGCCCAATTTCCCAACAGAAACCCGCCCCCGCCCGAGGGACAAAAAACACCGAGTGACGTAATTCCTGCGAAGGCATCAGACTCGCCATTATCAAGTCGGCTATAAATCACCGTGGAAAAAGTTGGCGGCAAAAAAAAAATCACTCGTTTTTTTCCCGCCTTTTTGAAACGTCACCGATTGATCAGTTATACGCCTAATTGAATGTGACTCGATCGTTTTTGAACGGCCTCTACTGGTAAATTGTTGTGACTCGATTCTTTTCTGTTACGTGCCTGTTTATGACTTAAATTTTTATTTTTTCTTTATCATGTTGCATTATGTTTGTGGTATTTTAGTGTTTTAAAGTCTAAAAATAAATTGATGAAAAAATATTTTTTATTGCAGCTTCCTACAAAACGAGCTAATTAAAGTGTTGAGGAAGCAACTGTTAAGTGTTAAACAATTTTAAATATAAAATATATAACGATTTTTATTATTGAAATCTCATTTATTATCATCAACAAATACAGGGACGGAAACAGTATCTTTTATTTACGTATTAAAACGTGAAGTTTATTTAAAGAAAAAACCCTAAATGAAAAATTATATTATTAAAAAAAATTTTAAATGGTGGTACTTTAATTTATTTTACAAAATAACAGCGTAGAAAGAAACGAATAGTGCATTTCAATAAAAATAGATCATCTATTTTATATAATGTACCCACGCCAAAAATAAAGAGCATAGATAATGAGTAATTCACAGATTCAACTTTCGCGCCCTTTCCGTATAATTTTATAATCTGTGCACATCGACGGGGATCCCTTTTGCGCCATTAATTCGCCCATCAAATGCAGCCTATGATAAAAACGAGGGTGGCAATATTAAACAGAGAATATTATTATGTGTATATTAATATAATATATTCGACTACATTGCGGATTAGTTTGGAAAAATACAGTTAGTATATACAAAGAGAGGGTATATTGAAGTGTTTTATATTTTTTAGTTAGTGAGTTTTACAGGACTCTAGAGTTTTGTACGAAAAACATATCGACGAAAGAAAACGGAAAAATCGTAACTGGCAGAAATGAAATTGTTTACCAGAGCCGAAAACAATAAAAAAAAGTTTTTGATCATAATTTTGGTGTATATTAAAGGTTATTTGGCACGGGTAGACAATTGTATTTTTGTCAGTTACGTAGATAAATCTTATAACATATTGTGTGCTTTACGTTAAAATATATAATCACGTGAAAATTATTTTATAAAATTGAAATTATGCTATTTTGCAGTTAACTAATAAGAGAGTACAACATTTTTTCGACAATTATGTTTACGAATACTCCATCTCTCATTTTCTTAGGTAGGTAGGTTCACGTAGATTCTATTTGTGGTTTTGTTGGGGTATGATCCTAGCGCTACACAATCCATTCTGATATTTTAAATGCTAAAGTAACTCTGTCTGTCTCTACTAACTGAACCATACTTACATACTTAGAATAGATTCCAATTGAAGTGGGTATGAAAGTCAATATGGAAATCTGTCAAAAAAGCAAAAGTCATAAAACTTTGTGTCTAATGCCAGACATACACAATAAAACACCTCGTTTATTATGCTATACAGTATATTTCATTTCTCCTATTCCACTTGACAAAGTCGCGGTTTATAGCTAGCCAATACAACAGTAAGGGGCAAGACCATTCCGCCAAATTCCTAAAGCGCGGTCACCCTACACAGCGTTATGATTTACAACCGTAACCTGCCATAGCCAGGATAACCATAAAACGCAGTCTGAATAGTACTCCATTGGATGGGCCATAATGGCCATTGTCTCGCGTCGGCGACACCCACGTGACTAATAGCTTTCAGAAACGCCCACAGATTATGAAAGGAGCCACCGAGAGATGTCAGTTGTGACAGATAAATAATACTGCGTTCAGTGGCATGAGTACAGAGTAATACCTATGTTATAATGCCTATTTTTGAGTTACATAAAAAAAAAATATATAAAATTACAAATTTCTTATTTCTTATATTAGATAATACTATGTTTACAAAAGAAATAAATTTTGATAGACAATTTTAGCAATACTCTAAGTATTGTCTGAGTTTAAACTTGCTTATTGAAATCCTGATTCCGAGCGGTATGTACGTCGGATAAACCTAACTGCTTGTGTGAATTTACTAAACTCCGTAGAATGAATATAGTTATTAGAAAAAAAAAACATAGAATTATATTGTTAATACTAGGTAAATTATCATAAATCTTTTTGTACATTTTTTATTGATTCATTATTTCATTGTTTTGAATTAAAAGTAAATTAAGAAAAAATATTGGACAATCACGTAAATTAATAAAACAATGCCTACTTTTGAATGTCAGCCTAAACTCTTATATATTTTTATGACCTGAAAATGAATCTTAAAAAGCTTGTTCAAGTTTTACACATTAAAAGTTGAATGTAGGCCTTAGCAACGTTTAAATAATGGGTGTGTCCAGCCTAAGTTGCTATCTGCGCTGGGTTTTTCAACTTGAAATTAGAGGAAAATCTGCGGAATGAGCGGACGTATCTGAAATTGCACTGACCTCCATAGAGCCTAGTCAGATTGAAAGCTTGGGTGTTTAGACAAGTCAGTGGGTTTTTAGTCATGAAACTTATTTGAAAGTTGCCTATAGTACACAAATACATGACTAAAATATATATTGATTTGTAATAATGAATAGTCAAATTTTGATCAATTTTTAAATGAGTCAGGTTTATTGAATCTAGTACTGACATAGCCATAATTGAGCAAAGCTTTGCCTCATACTAGAAAATAATAAACAAATGACGGGAGAAGGAGATATCAGACTCTTGGATCGAGGTTTTTAAATGATCAAGATTAATAAGAGTATTTACCACCGCTAAGCCATTTTTGCCGATTATACGTTATTAAAATGTTGTTTCCATCACACTCCAAACGCCATATTGTAAATTAAATTAATTTATTCGATTATATGATAATTCAATCATATTATTAATACTTATGTCGTCTCATGGAAAATTCCTTTTTGCTGACTTTAAAGATGGCTTACAGATTCTTAGGTAAAGTTCTGATAGATGGCGATGGTATGTTAAAAAATAAATCAAAGGAGCATATCAGTTTCTATTTTACAACATTTATTATTTATGTTAACGTTACTCGTCAAATTTTGTTTTACTTTAGGGTTGGCGAGTCTTGTGCATACCTGAACAAGGAGAAATTCAATTTGGTAAACGCCATCTACGGTAAATATAGATGAACCACAGTCCCATTCGTCATAGATTGCACCGTCCGCTAGATGGCGCTATCGTTAACATTCTGTAGTCACTCGAAATATTGATTTTAGCTGGGGCGCGTTGGCGGGGCTAGCCGTTGTTGACGGGTGAGAATATTTACTCGCACATTTATATCGCGGTTTTCATTTATGGCGATACTTCAGCGTGTCCCATTTAGCGTTTTCAATACATAATTATGCACCGCTAGCGAATGGGGCTGCGACACAAAGATTCGTAATGCCACGCCGTAGCGTTGGCGTAGAGGATCGATACGCGTAACAGGTAGCTACGGAAATGCGGAGATGAGTTCTTTTTGTGTACCGTACTTATGATACACCTTTATTACTGAGTGCATACTGTTATTTCAAACCTAGAGCAGTTTTCTTTATTTGTGAAAAGCAACTACAGCATCGACTAAGAGAAAATGATTATAATGTTCATTTGTAACATAAACCCCAATCATAAGCAATCGGTTCTAATGGCCGGAAGGTAACACTCTCCCGTACCCTCGTGGTGACAAATAACACACCTGCAAGCCCTTTCATTGAGGAAGGGATACATCCGGTAGGACTATCTGTGTCATTCGAAAATGCGATTCCGTTTTAAAACATTTTATTATGGTCGTTTATTTTTATTACCTACTCGCTGACCGGTGTGACTTATTCTACGTAAAATAAAGAGAAATTACCTCCATTTATAGAACATTTCATTGCTATTTCGATCTTTCGGGTGTTGCGCAATGTTACATAATAAATTATACATTAAAATTATACCCCTGGGCTGTGGAGGTCAGATGCCAGTCGCTCTGCTGAAAAACTATCGTATAAGTAAATCTGGATGGTTTAGAAGCGGACTTGGAGAAATGGTTGGAAGAATCAATACGAAAATTTCATAGTAAAAATCCATTAAAAAACTTTGGAAATGAAACAATGATAACGCATATGCTGTTAGGTTAAAGAATAGACAAGCTAGACTTTATTGATTCCCGCGCAAAATAGTTTTATTTGTCACATATTCGGGTAGGAAACACGTAGTATATATAATTATGTAATATACAATTACTTAGTTACATCTTACAATTACATAGTTAATAATTATGTAAAAATATCATATAAGCATATACCATTTTTGGGTTGTTATTGTAAGCTAGATAAACTGCTTTGTAGTTCAGTATCCTCCCGTAAATGTTAAAAAATGGTTATTATGAAGATACAGAATCAAAGTTATGAGCGTTTGATATTAAATTTGCCATTTTTCAACTCAATTGGCTTTTTTGTTTGTTTCTTAGAGTCGATCTTAATATAGTGTTTGGAAAAGCTAAGCAACTTAAAGTCATGCAAGTCTACAAAAGAAAAGCTGTTACATATATACTTTTGTAACCAACAGTGTAATTGTCCAAAACTTCGAAATGTCCGACGGAATTTTAAAAGCAGAATCTTACATCTGCGACGTAGAATCTTTATCCCGGCCTACATACTTTAAGTCATCACTTCCTTCATATCTCTACGCCTCTATATAAACGTATCTCTAGCCGTAGAGCTATTAGACATCCTCTACGCCTCTCGTAGCAAGAACTAGAGCGCTACGACTCCCTTAAACGTATGAAAGATATTCACATGTGCATGCTCGTAATGGGAACTTTATAAAAGACTGCTGCAGAGTGACACAATTATGCCCTTTTTCTTTGCTTTGTTCGTATGTAATGTCTTTTAAGCGATGATAAATAGGTTATGTTCAAAGTCAGACCCTTTGAGTCTATTATTCATTTATGGTAATATTTCTTAAGCGAGAAATTGAAAAATTGAAATTGGTACTTTAATTCTTGCAACACTTATTAATATGAGGATAATGAGTGATCTCTTTGTTAAACAGTCACTCTGTAAATGCACGTCCTATAAACTGTAACATGATAGTCTTTTCTCACTATACTGCTTTGCTTCTGGAACACTCTTTATTTACCTAGTGAGTTCTATGTGAGACAAGACAACTAGCTGTATTTTCAACTAACCATCAGAAATAAATTATATTTCGGTTGGTTTACCCTGCGTTGCATATTCGAAAAGTAATCGAAGGCTTTTCTATAACTCATCGAAGAATATTATATCCTTTGTAAATAACTGCTTTATTTAAAACCAGATATCAGATTAGGCTTCGTAAGTATTACAACCTGTTGCATATGGACAGTTTTATATTCTGCAATTTAAACTAAATTACTGTAAAGTCTCATCAAAATCCTCAAACTAGTTATTATCTAGTTTCCCTTCATCCATTCTAGTACCCATCCATACAAACAAATTTATTGTATTTCTATCCTACTACATTATATTATTTGTATTATCGGTATGTATTATTCTATTTATTTTACTATAATTATATTCTGATATATAAATATTAACTGCCTAAGCACACGCCTATACCACTAGGCTACGGAGGCAGTTGGAAGGTAGTTTAGTTACGTTTAATGTTTAAAACTCATAGCTGAGACTTCTTCACCATTTTTTTGCTGAATTTTATAGTTTTTTCTTAAACTATTGTGTATTTTTTTTATTTGAATTTAAAAAGAAATATTTAATTTAATAATAATTGCAGAAACTTCGGGTCTTAAAAAATCAAAAATCGCTAACGCTAATTATCTTTGTAACGACAATAGATCAAACTAAACAAAATATAGAACCACCGTCGGTCTTGAACAAGTTTGCCAAATTTATAGTAATCCGACGCTTTAAAGGGGTTCAAAATAATGTTCATAAATTATGCTTCCAACTAACCAACAACTAATATACGCTTAAGGCTTTAAAGTGTTTTAAAAACTAATAATTTTCGACTATAAGTTGAAAGATGCGGCAAAACTATTACGAAATTTTAATTGAATTCACGAATCGCTAACAGTATCTAATGTTAACTAAACATCACTCAAACAACTCGTGCCGCGTTTACGTTACTCGCCATAAGAGAGGCGTACTCGTTCAATTCGCTCAATAATCAACAATTTTGATCGGCTATTAAACTACGATTATTTAAGGATAGGTAAAACCTTATTATAATATTTTAGGGGAATCCCTTCTACATATATAAAGGAAATCCCGTTTTAACTCACTGATTACAATATCTCTGAAGCTTTAACGCCGATTGACTTGAAATTTAGTATGAACATTTCTTTTGCCAAGTAGAGATCAGCCAAGAACAGGTTTTATGTAATTCTACCCCAAGGAGGATTGCGTTGGCGAAAAACAATGGAAACCTGATATCTCCGAACTACAGTTAAAATAATTAAAATTAATTATGTACGCGAACACAGCCGCGCGCAACATCTAGTTTATATCACTACATAAACTAATATATATATATATATATATATATATATATATATATATATATATATATATAATATAAACAGACTAAATATCAGTAAATTTAAAATAACGGACACCTAACTGATAGATGGGGTTTTTGGCCCATGTTGTCGTTACTAAATGGAAAACATAATCTTAAGGGTCCGTTCACACAGACCGGCTCGGAGAGGAGAGCAGATTTTTATCACGTTGGAAACAGTGTTTTGAGTGATTGTAGTAAAGTTTATTTTTGCATTTGCACCTTTTTTGTCATTAAAAATGCCTGAACGCGCTTCGTGTGAAGTAATAAAAGGAGCCGACCGGCTCCGCTTGCGTGCCCGCTGCGGCCGCGCCGACCGCCATTTTGATAGCAACATTTGAACGTAATAGTTGTGCGTACTTGTACGAAAAGATGAATGATGAAAAATTAATAATACTCGTGTCAAAATATGAGTGTTTATTTGACATAACCAAGCCATCATATAGCGATCGGATAATGAAAGACAATGCATGGGAGGAAATTAGCAAATGTCTCAGATCTCTTCCAGCCGGTCGATGTGAAATAGTTGGCGGCTCCGCTCCGGCCAATTCCAAGCGTATACGACCCGGTCTGTGTGAAAAGAAAAAAGCAGGCCGATGCTCTCCGAGCCGGTCTGTGTGAACGGACCCTAAGGGATCTGCTTGCAGGGCAGGACCTTGTAATCTGTTTGGGTCAAAAACCGTGGGCCGATTTAACTGTAGTGTGTATGTGGAGTTTTTTGTTAGTACTAATACTATAGACAATATTATAGAATAAAGGTCAGTTTGATTGCGGAGATTGCAAAAAATAATAAAAACTGACCACATTTACAATATTAGTATGATTTTAATACTTTTACATGGTAACCTACCTATCAAGTTATATTGAAAAATAAAAAAATTTGGCCAATGATATTTTACTTTGGAAGACTATTGGAGAAAAGATTGTTAACTTTGTTTCATCTTTCAGATCCTATTAAGGCTTTCACGCATTTTTTTAAGTAATGCAGATATTCAAAATTATTTATCGTATATGAAAGTAAATATTAAAAGAAGTATTTTGCTACTTAAAATTAAAAGACTGCCTCCGTAGCCTAGTGGTATGGGCGTGTGCTTTAGAAACCGGAGTTCGTAGGTTCGAATCCTGCGGACTAAATAAATTTTCATTGTTGTTTCAAAGTTGGTTACGGCAATTTGGGCCGATCATCCAATTGTCTGAAAAGCAAGATGATCCATGCGTCGGATGGGCATGTAACAAGTCGGTCCACCCACCAACCCGCATTGGACCAGCGTTACGGCTCAAAAACCCCCTAATGGATAGGGATGTGTTAGGGGAGGCTTATGTCCAGCAGTGGACTATTACAGGCTGATGATCATGATGATGATGATAATGATGATCAAAAATTTACAAAGTCTGCTCTAATAATGTAGATTTTGTTCCTAATTTTAATATTTTGAATTCCTAAAACGTTTTTACAAGAGCGGGGTACTCATATGACAGTAACATCTAAATAGTTTCGCTCTACCCTTAAAAAGCGTTGACACAAGAGACCTAAGACGTATGCCCTATTTACCCAGTAATAACAATACTAATTCCCCAGACAGTGACGAACAAAACGAAACAAAACCTTTCTATCTAATAAATAAAATATTCTATTTCAAATACGGGTTAGTCCACTAAGCATAGATCGAGCAAGTCAACTGGCTAACGTAAACACGCCTCAGTTGTCAGACTGCGGGGCACGCGCCCCCATATACTGTCTCTATTGGTGGAGCGTGACGCTCTATTAATAGGAACTTTGACGTACGATGTCACACACACATAACGCTTGATGTTTACGAGATTCCATTATGGTCCGCAAACAAACTACCAAATAAATCGACAAAACTCCTCAAACAAAGTATTGGTATGGTGTTGAAAGTGGCACGCTCTTAACGGAAGCTACATACACTAAATACATCAAATAAGTTTAAAAATGATAATGGGGACGGTAGAACTAAAAAGTTGTAATTGATTTTGAAGTGTCAAGTGAGATAAAACAAATAGATTATTACTTTGTTTTAAGTATTATAATAAAAACAGCAATGGTAATTACAAATTACTTTAGACTAAAATTGTATTAAATTCAATTTTAGTAAAAATTTTGTAATTTTTTTTTTAATTTTTCACGTTCCTTTTCAATATATCAAAATGTGATGAAATAACTTATTATTAAAATACGTTTAAATTTAATAGCTTGTTACAGTTTTTAGCTAAGTCTTGGTTGCTAAAACATATGTCATTGCTAAAAAATTAAGAAAAATCAAACTTTTGTTACCCTTAGCGACATTTCCATCGCCCATAAATCTAATGCTTTTTTTTGCTTCTATTATAACGTCATTAATCCATTAGGTTCAGCGATCACGTGGCGGTCATTAAAACCCTTCACGGGAGCCTTTTTGGAATCACATCAACGCAGGTGTTGCGTCAAAAATCGTTTTGGAAAACGGCCGGTACATTCATCAAGCCGATGGGCCAAAATAATTAATATTCCGCACGTGTCTGGCTTCTCTATTTATGTGCGCTAACGGTTAGCATGAAAGGCCTTTTGATTTTGGTGTCGGGTTATTAAATAACCCGGTCTATATCATGTGAAAGCTTTAGTTTGGAAGGTATAATGGAATATTTATTCTAAAATATAGTAAAGTTGATATTTTTATATTTAATACTAAATTTGCGTGTTGTTTTGTACTGTATTGATGTTCTTTTTTGTTGCATGTTCCCTTCGCATTTATGTTTAACATTTTTATGACTCGATATTGCAATTGTCGCATAAGTTCACTTAAAGTTTTTTATTTAACAATTTCTTACGCAAATAAAATTTCTTTAATCTTAAATGATGGTGATTGGTATTCGAAATTGATTTAAATTGATCGTCATTATTTTTTTTATGTACCATTTTTCGTGTAACTTATACTCTTCCTTACTTTAGCGATATCCATATCCATATGGATATTAAAATTTTCAATAGAATTTTTAACATTGTAAATTGAACAATACCAATTAACGTCACTTGCATAATTGATATGTAAAACGACACTAGAGCTACGAGTAAATAAAAGTATATAAAATATTGTGTGTCTGTCCAGCATGCGTATCCAGCCTCTGTGAAAAGATAAAAATAGACGCTCTTAGCGCGTAGCGGTCCACATCCCGCGCGTAGCTATGGCTACGCCGAATCGATCGTAGACGGCGCGGCGCCGGCTCTACGCCTCGTAGACGCCTTCTACGGGCGGCTCTAATGAACGCGCGTTTTATATAACATGCGTACGTTGCTCTGTTATGTTATTTAAATGTCGAATAGTGATCTGTGTAAAAAATTAGGATTTTACGAATTTGGAATATTGAAAAGCAATAAAAACAAAAGACTAAATGATATGTTACCGTAACGTTACCGATACTATTATATAATAGGATATATATATATAGCTAATATAATAAATAATATATTCGTATATACTACACAACATATATTATAATAGACATATTTGAAACTATTATATATGTTATTATATATAAATACATATATATATATATATAATATATTATTCTAATATAATAAATAAATATCTTACTGAAATTGCGTTAACACACTATTTCACGAAAATTGGTTACTTTATAAATATATAAGTAAAAGCTTTACATTTTAATTATTTATTTTACTTTGCTTTAAAGATCGAGGTTGTTTAAAACTATTGAATAAATCTTTCATCTGCAGTTGAAAATAAACTCTGATAGATTTTATAAGTGCTTAAAAACCTTTATCCATAATCAATTATTTTATTCTAAGTAAAATGTATTTAACTGCCTCTAGCCTAATGTATAGTGTTATTTGACAGTTGGTTAATAAGTATCAAAAATTTCATTGTATAACTTTCATTGAGTTAGACGTAATCTTTGTCATCATTGTCTGAAGTTAGTATATTCTCTGTGGATCTTTTAAGTAAGTCATACCTAAAATCTCGCTTTTATCCAGCTAATTCTAATCGTTAAGTATTGCTACAGAAAATGTATTTAGACTGCCTCCGTACCAGTGGTATGGCGTATAGCTTTAGAAACCGAGGTCGTGGGTTCGAATCCTACGGGGACTCAAAAAATTTCCATGGTTGTTTCCTTGTTGGTTAGGGCAATTTGGGCCGATCATCCAATTGTCTGAAGAGTAAAATGATCCATGCGTCGGATGGGCCAAGTCGCATTGGACCAGCATGGTGGGATGCGGTCCAAAACCCCCTAATGTGTATTAGGGGAGGCCTATGTCCAGCAGTGGACTATCACAGGCTGATGATGATTGAAAAATGTATATGATAACTGCACTACAACCATTTAGTTGTAGTAGTTTAATATGTATACTTATATAATCGCTATATATAACTTTATCAGTACTAAAAATACGCATTCCTAACGCAGCTACTTACTGCGTTCAGCACGCAACAATCAAATAATTCAGAATTTTGACTTATATTCAGAAAGTTTCGTTATTTAGTCGTAAATATAAAGTATCAACTTCAAGTTTATAACAAAGCATATATTTACATAAACTGAAGTAGTACTTTTGTATTCAGCTTCAAGTTTATAACATCGTATCAATTAACATAAAGTTATATATAACTTTTATATTGCATAAAATGGCCATGGACGCAGGAGACTAACATGATGTTATGCCAAATCTTTAGCCAATACAGTCAAAGAACAATTAAAAATTTGTTGGCTATATAAACAACACCATCTCGTACGCACTTAAGTACAAAATTTGTTTCTTAGCAACAAGATGGCTGATAAATCCACAAACTTATTTATGTTTTGTTATTTCCCATGCAATGAATCGAAAAGTATAACTGTATAAAGCGCACATCCACTTGTCTGTTTACTAACAATATATTTTGTCTAGTTTACTAATTATTTGCGTTAGCCATAGTGTCTATCAAATAGTCAAGGAACATTGTACCTTAGATCAAGGTGGAAAAACACTGTGAATTTATTTGTTATTATGATTGTTCCAATTCTTTTCTTACCAGATAAAATAAATAATTTCGTTTTCTTATTCTACGAAGCAAAGAGAAACAGGATGTTCAGTTGAGGATAAATGTAACATCCGATCCATAAGAAATTCTGCGTAGGACTCCTTACATCCGCTCTTTCTAAGTAAGGACTCGTAAACTCGGTAATTATATTAGCTACGATGATACTGTTTTCTGATCAATACTATGGTTATAGTTGAACTAACGTTGTTTCGACATATCTCTATACATTAATTATTGTTCCTCACTAGTCTGGAATTTATTTTCGTAATCATTTTGACATGTAGTGCTTAAAAGATTTTTCCTTTTACAAACGCATTATTCGGAAAGACAAGTCTGAAGTACATAACTATACGCTATGACCAAAAGGAGCTTAGCATAAATGGAAAGAGTGTACTCGAATGCGAATTATCTTTCTAAGCCACTGCTAAAGTCATTTATTTCAAGCAATTCATTATCTAATGTATAAAATTCTCGTGTCACAATATTCGTTCCCATACTCCTCCGAAACGGCTTGAAATTTTTTATGCATATTCAATAAATCTTTGAATCGTCTACTATCAATTTTTAGTCATAAAGAGTACCCACCAAGTTTTTTTTATATATTTAATTATTATGTGGCATTGTAAAATACAAAAAACCTTAAATTTTCATTTTTCCAATAACCAACGCCTTCTTTTTAATTGTCATACTAATCATTTTATTTTTTTTATCCCGCTCGATACCATCAATCGTGATGTTTATGGAAATCATATCATATCAATTATTGACATGGCAAAATAACGTTTGCCGGGTCATCTAGTGATACCTAATATCAATAGACTCAAATTTGTACACAGACAGCCTAATGGCACTATTACGTTAAGTGCCTTCAGTGGTTTTTTGCACCAAACATTGTGTTTAACATTGTGTGATTCTATATTAGTCGATTATCTTCTCTAATAGATGAAGTGACAAAATAATTGTCTCGCTTCACTATTCATACGTCTACATTAACATTTCATTGTACTATAAGCAATTACAGCCTTTTAAATTACTAACAACTAATTCAGTTTACCCTTCAGATGGAGGTCAGGTGCCGATACGCTCAGCGTAAAAACAATTATTTAGTTTAAACTGGTTGAAATAGAAGTCGACTACTTAAAAACTTGAATAAAATGTCTCTGAGGGAGAGCTGACTTTATATATATATCATAAAGTCAGCTCGATATATATATATTTATACTTAAAAGATAGGAGATAGAAGTTTACAAATCATAAAAACGACAAATGACTTTCATTGACCCTGTAAAAAGTTTAGAAATCTAAACAAATCATCGTTATATCACTGCCCTGCTACGGCGTAGCGTCGTAGCACCCTTCCTTTGGCACGCTTGTTTACCGCATCGGTTATTTGGCCTGCAGCCGAAAAAGTTCGATATCGCAACATCGCGTGACGTGCTCGCACAGCGGCATGGAAGGCGATATCGCCGCCTGGTGCCGCTGTAACCAGGAAACATGCGAACCGTGGATAATCCTGACAGCGGATTATTGTAATAAATTAATCTATAGTCATGGTTATTTGCTGACTTTACGCGTAATGAATATATCGTGTGACGTAGAATCTTCAAGTCAATGATTAGGCAGCATTTGAATAAGGAAATGGTCATATACAAACAAAATGCTTAGTACATGGGGACGGGAACTTCCCGCGAATTCTGTGTTAGATGAAGCTTACCAAAGACAAGTCTGAAGTCTATGGCCGTGCATAATAATATCTTATTTCGGACACGGTAGTGGCAATAGCGCCGGGGGAGAGCGCTTGCTTATTAACCAATGACAGCGTTCGAGGCATTTTCGCAAATAAACTTTGACAATGGACTTTGTTTAAGTATGTTTGTTTTTAGGCTTAGTTAATATGTTTAATAGTAGTTTTGAGACGATTAAGCATCATGGCCATAAATTATAAAAAACGTATGGATATTTTATTTTAACAACTTCGATATATTGTGCTCTTCAGGAAAAAAATCTTATAGTCTGACAGTTGAGTTGAAAATAAGTAAGTCGACAGCAAAGGAAAATATTTTAATATCAGTGACAATCAAGAAATTACATATATTAATGCACTTTTTTTGGCTAATGACGAACCACAAAAGGCGCAAAATTTTAAAGGGTTCTGATGAAGATATTCTAAAGGTTACCTCACCGTACGTTTCCTACTAGAAATTGAGATTCATTTTAATCAGTCCATGGAATGTATAAAGTCGGTGCAGCGCCTGATATCTCACCGGTTGTTTTGGTTATCCATCGGACTATGAGTGTGAACGCAGAGACAGTGCGCTTGTGTTTGCGCGTACACTTGTGCACTATAACATCACCTGCGCAGTTGACTGAATAGTAATAAAGATCGGCCGCCGGAGTTAAAATCGATTAGGAGGATATTATTAGTCATGCAGCCCTAGTATCGCACGCCAAATTCAACCCCCTGGTACCATCCATTCCGTATAATTGGATTTTATGAGTTTGGAATGTTATCAAATGAAAACTCACCGACGCAAATATATTGTTATTATTCAAGTAATAAAAAGACTTTGTTTTTCCATTCACTTTTGTTGTTTAAGTCGTTTTCAGAATTCAAATAATGTCATTCTGTCACTTTACTTTTTAAAGACCCGTGAATGGAATCTGCCCGTGAAATTTTTAGATTTTTGGATTGGATTTTTCCCTAGGGTAAAAACTAGTCTCTATATTAGTTATTTTTTTAAATTATTTATTGCCTACGCAGGCAGACGAGCAACCTTATGGGAAGTGGTCACCGTCACCAACGTGCTGCCTACCGTGAGATATAGGGTGTTAAGTCTCGTTTACCAACCCAGATGGTCCCCTGTGAAAAGTGGACCTACCACCGGTACTATTTAAGAGTAACATACCTTTTCATTAGTAAAAGAATATTTCAAATCCGTTCGGTAATATATGACCCTATTCGTGACCAACAAACAAAGAATTCTATCCACTTTATAATATTGGTAAAGATTGAAATGGAGTGGTATTTGGGTGATATATATTAAACTCCTTAAATCTATGGACAACTGAATCCGGTCGCTATTGCAATGTATTGAAGTAAATAAAAGTTAAAGTTTATGGATCGTTCAACTTTTTACAGGAGACCGTATGGGGTAGTACCCCCGCAATAACTATTTCCTTTGCACACCATTACTGCAATCCATCCGGTTTAAAGGGAATTCGAGTAAGCGTAATTACTAGGTAAACAAGACATCATCTTAGATATATATATAAAAAGGGTAAATGTCTTCAAAATATTTCTTCTTATGCAGACACGAGGTATTTTCAGCATCCAGCACGTGGTGAATAGATATTTTCCGTAATAATTCATAACATTTAGTTTGGTTTCTCACATAACCTCTTAACGACCAACGCAGAGTCAGTACAAACGTAAACAATTGAAATCGAAAAGACGTGTGCGCTCCTTGACATTTAGGGCTGCCATTTTCAATCATGTCATTAATGAAGTTCGATCAGCTTGTCAGTGTCTGTCAGTTTGACGTGATAAATATTTGTTAGTTAGCCTAAAAATATCTGAAATGCGAAATTAATCAAGCAAAGACCGTCTAAGTATTTTGTAACTCAAGACGACCTTGACTTTCCTATAGAATAATGAAGCTATAGTTCAACCAATTTAGAATCGGAATAGACGTTAATGGTATAGTATAGTCCTCTTGCTAACCGCCTCCGTAGCTTATCGGCATCGGCTCTTGCTTAATAAACCGGAGGTCATATGTTCGAATCCCGCGGAGGAACAACGTTAAGATATTTAAATTATCTAATATAATTGCTATCGTTTCCTTCTGGTTGGCTAGGACAATATGGACCGATCAACCGGTTGTCTTAAAAGTAAGACGATTCGTGCGTCGAAAGGGCATGTAAAAGGTCGATCCCGGTTGTCAAAAACATCTTTGGCAGTCTTTATAGGAAGTCAGTGCCTTCAAATTTACTGAGAACTAATTCATTCTTAGTGTTTAGTTTTCCTTATAGGTTGTGCCCATCGCTCTTCGTAAAAACTGTTATTCATGTAAATGATAACTTGGGAAAACGGCCATTTTGAAAGAGAGTCGTCCTGCTAAGTGAGAGGAAGGGAAACGAGACGGATAGGCGCCGATCCGTTTCACGTAAGAAAACCCTTTTAGTTTTATTCCATTTGCGCGCTCATAGAAAGCTCTATCTATGCCCTATACGAATAAATAACACAGGAGTGTCGTTTGTAACATCAAAATAACCTTTAAATTATAAATAAATAGTATTTTGTACAATTTAACTGGTACATATAACATGTTTTGTTATTTGTCATCATCATCATCATCATCAGCCTGTGATAGTCCACTGCTGGACATAGGCCTCCCCTAACACACCACCTTCCATTGGGAGTTTGGACCGTATACCCTACCCACGCTGGTCCAATGCGGGTTGGTGGGTGGACCGACTTTTTACAAGCCCATCCGACGCATGGATCATCTTACTTTTCAGACACCTGGGTGATCGGCTCAAATTGACCTAACCAACTAGGAAACAACAATGAAAATTTGCTGAGTCCCCGCAGGATTCGAACCCACGACCTCCGGTTTCTAAGACACACGCCTATACCACTAGGCTACGGAGGCAGTTAAATACTCAATACTTTTTTTGAGAATTATGTCAGTCTCTTTGTTTGTCCTGGCTTATCTTCCAAGTTGCTGGTTTGTTTTTACGAGACTTTACTGGAAGACAGCGCATGTAAGTGGGAGTGATTAAGGCTAATTCTGTCAATTTTTTTATTTATATAATTCCACGTGGATCAAGACGCGGACAACACCCTAGTTGCTTAATTAATTAAGAACATACTGATATAGTTAATTCTTTAAAAGTTAGTTGTTAATAAGCCACATAGACGCTAAATAAAAGTTGAGACGCCCTTTGCTACCATGAGATATACTTTGAATTTATTCATTGATTAAATTGGATACTCCATAGGCGTATCAAAGTGTTCAAAATTACGAATATTTATAATTATGCTTACTTAATCTTGCTGAGAGTTTCCAGAGAAATATAAGATTTATGAGTGAATATGTGTTACACAATACTGGTTTTATGTAAGACTAGACCTACCCTAGCTCCGCACGGGAGCAAAAGTGATACCTGTAAAATCTATGGAAAAATATATAAATTTACCAGCGTTTCTCTACAATATTATGCATGAGTTATACACATAAACATTCCTCTTCAATCACTCGTATCTATTAAAAAACCGCATCAAAATCCGTCGCTTAGTTTTAATGATTTAAGCGTACATAGGGATATAGGGGCAGGAAAGCGACTTTGTTCTTTACTATGTGCGTGATGTCGCCTTTAGATATTTATATTAGGTCGTCGCAGTTCCATCAATTTAGTAATAAAAACTTAAAGTTGAATAAAAATCTAATTTGTAACTGATTTCAATCTGTACGATTTAATGCGTACCTAAATATTGTGTTAGGATAAACATCTAAATAAAATAAACCAAGAAAGTGTGTATGATGACGTCGTTTCAACAACAAAATAATTAAATATCTCTGTTATAAAATAAAATGTAATATTTGTTAACTCACAGCTTAGATTAAATATTATAATCGAACGTCATGCAAATTTTACTACTTAAAAAATGTTTACTTAATATAAAAATATGCCATCTACGTTGTTTCCTTATGAGTGTATTTTTTTAATTAAAATTAAAAGGAAAAAAAGCAGACTAAACAAAATCAATCTGTCATAAATGACTTTATTGAAAAGAAGATGGCGGCCGATCTGACAATTCCGCTGTCAGATAGACGCTGTATTCTGTGTATGTTAACCTTTAGGCAGCAGTTATTACGAAGATGCGGCCTAAAATACTGCATTGTCACAAAAGAAAGCGCATAGCAATTTTGGCCCGTTGGCCTGGTTACCTTTCTTCTTCTCGAGGCAAAAATGCTACGAATACGCTAATGAGGACAATACTTGATGACAAATATTCTTACGCGAAAATTTTCTGATTCGGAAGCGATAAGGAATTAACGCCTATTTCTGTCAAGGTAAAAGTGTAAAAACATTACTGTGCTGCGATTTGAAAGACAAAAGGTATTGCAACAGTTTTTATAACCCTTTATCCTTGGAATTTATTTAAATTATCACAAAGTCGGCTTCTAATTTCTTCTTGATTTACTTAAACATCAGCTTTAGGATTAGCAGCAGCCATCTGACCTCTACAGCTAAAAGTTTAGGCTCCATTCGATTGGTCATTAGTTGTCACCGAACAACAGCTGAGAATTGTCGAACTTTTAACACTAGATATACCTAGCTTTTTTCAAACGTAAATTTCCTAGTGAAACCAGTCAAAATGACTGGTTTGGCAAATCTAGTGTCGATATTGAGCTTTGTTGTCCTTTTATCTTAAGTCAAAATCATTTAACGCGATGTTAAATAGGTGTCCATAAATATGACGGAAGGTCCTAAATAAGATGATATATAACAATTAGTAAAATGTGTATTTAGGCTCCACATGTACATGTAATATAAGCGAAATAAGAATAAAAGATTCTAAGTTTGAGTTACAAAAATACTTATACAAATAAATAGGTACCAATTTATACTTTTATCGTCAAATATGTATGATAAAAACGAAAACGAAATAGAAATACGTATTTACGTATTACGTACGTATTATTCATTATTCATATGTGTAATAAATAACACAACTATATAAATCATTAACATAATTATTAAATTTATAAATTAGTATAATTATTTGTGCTGCATAATTTATTCTTAATTCATTTACTGTTCATTTTCGTCACCAGCACGTGAATGTTAACAGATTAAACAAAACAAGATGGCGTCGTCAATACTCAAATCGCCATTTAATGCGACATCAGGCGGAAACTTCGCGAAACTTGACGTAAATCGTTGAATAAACGCGCTTAAAATTCTCCGCGTTTTTTTTAAACAGGAAAACGGGCTCGACATTGCCGCGCAAATAAAATATCAACGTTCGAAAAGCAAATGTTGCAAGTTTGAGCATGTTTTTGACTCCATAATTAATTCATATTTTAAGGATGAATATTTTTTTTTAATTAGATGATACTTGCATAGGTGTTTTTTCATCGTGCCAGTAATAAAAATTTCAACTTAAAATTACTCATTTTGTAATAATAAAAAACGTTCTATTTTATGGTTCTATAGATAAGTTTTATATTTATCATTTGATGTGAGAATTACGTGCGTAATTTTTTAAAAGGGATCTCAATATTATTATCAAAAATGTTCTCAAAAACTTTTTATGTTGGCAAAAAAGATGTTAAATTAGTATAAACAAGTCCCAAGTCAAGTTCATATGTTTTGTCGTAATAAGAGTCATACTGGCGACTTTATGAATGGTATTTTTTCTATTTTCCGTGGGATCAGTCTGACAGTTATTGTAATAATAATACGAAAATTAAAAATGATCAATGTCAACGTTAAAATAAGAGAGATTAAATTAAATGAGATAGGAACAATTAAATTGCTTTAAAGTATTTAATTGCGAAATAATAGTGAATAGATAATTATTAGTCAAGGAAAATTGCGATAAACAGAACAATTAAATGGGAATGTTTGAATAGATTGTGGTGATAAAATCATCAATTAATTCGTTTATTATACAAATTAGTTCATCATGCAGCGGAATGACAGTTTACAAGGATGATTTCGAAATTTTATAAGGTAGATAATATTCCATTTAATAGCGCCCTCTATTGATTTTTAATATTAATAACGATCAGAAAGGCATTAACGTTTTTCAATACGCCACGTCAATAAAGAACGATTGTTGGTTTAAATCAAAATAAATTCTCTTAAATGCATGTCACAAATTAAAAAAATAGTTCTTTTTATTCAGCCGGTGCAATATTTTCGTAAAAAACCATCCTGTGTCAAATAAAAAAAATGTTTTTCATATAAAAATAATAAAACGTTCAAAATAAAGTAACGATACGTATGTGTTTACCTGTGTTATTATATTTTTTCTGTTACAGTCATTGAAACTACCTAAAGAACAGTAAACGGATCACAGATAGGAAATCAAAAAAAGGCGCGTAAGAATCCCCGGCGCGGTAAAATTACGCGCCAAAAAGCGCATCACGGCTCCCAGATCCTTCTTTATGCCGATGGAAATTTCCAACCTTCATCCTTCAATAAGCCGACCTATCCTATATACGGGATTGTCATTTTATATGGCGACTTCTGTCAGGAGGCTGTATTCAAAGTAATCCTCGAAGGAAATACAATTCCCTTCCTTCACCTTAGTAATACAAAAGTAACAGTCTCATTTGTACGTCAAGTTTACGGTAAATAAAAAAAAAAGACATAAATACACGCCGTAAATACAAAAAAAAATTAAAAAGAAAAGGCAAGCTATAAATAATCTGTGCCAACAATATTGTTAATCTGTATTGTACCGACATGCAGTTTTATTCCTTTTTTGTTTACTGCAAAATAACAAAACATTTCATTTATTTTCAACTGTAAATAATAAAGAAAGGAATGCAATAATGAGTCATGTACGCCAAACAATGAATGAAAATATTTATGCCACAGGCAGCGAGGTTTACTTTTCTTTTTTTAAACAGGCATTTACTTGCACAAGTCAACCGAGGCTTATCTCGGAGTTCTCATCACTATTAATTACTTATGTCGAATATAGGCTATATCATACAATAGGAGTCTTTGTATTTAATCTGTGCGAGTACGCGGCAGTACGTTGAATGTCTGTGCCCCGATTCATTAAAAATATACCGCGTATATTCTTTTAATGGCGTCCTACATTTTGACGTTACATTCCTGATGACAGATCTAGTAGTTTTTTTAATACAATGACGCCGCAGTTGAAGGGAAAACTTTTGTGACTGGACGTAAATAGACGTTATGCATTTGTAAAATGTTATTTGCGAAGGAACGCGCTGGAGTATATAATTCTGTATAATTTTCTTTAGCGAAACGTGCAGAAATTATGTTACATATTTGTTATGTTATATATATAGTAGCGCGTTATTAGAAATGATTAAGAATCCTAGTACGATCCAGCGGGTGGAAAGTATCCGGTATAAGTTTCAAATCAAAGATGTTTGCCAAATGTGACATCGAGTTTACGTAATTTTAGTAAGTGTTTGTGTTTGCACCAAAGAATAGATTGCTATAAATAGAAAATAACGTAAGGTTTGTCTATGATGGATATTGCTTACTGACTGTTGCGAGCGACTTCTTAGGCGGTGTTATATATAAAAAATCTGTTAGTCTGTTTTCAAGAAAATTTAGCCAAAGTTACTTTCAGACACATAAGCTATCTTTTAGAGAAAGTATAATAAATATCGGACTAGCCCTTTTAGGGATTCATTATCATCAGCCTGTGTTAGTCCACTGCTGGACATATGTCTCTACTAATGCACGCTTCCTCCAATAGGGGCTTTTTACCGTATCCCACCACTCTGGTCCAATGCGGGTTGGTGGTCTAGAGATTAGCGAGAACAAACTGACAGACAGACAGACAAAATCATCGGAGGTATATCTATATATAACTTTGAGTAAATTAGTAATTTTATTTTAATTGTTCTTTATAATAATATCCAACGTCTCACTAACGTTGTCCCAAAATAAAGTAATATGTATAGGTGAATATAAGTAATATAAATGAATAAGTAAATAACTTAGAAAACAATTTTTAACTTTAATGGTTACAATAAAATACGTGAAGGGTATAGATACATCCATACATTCTTAGAATATAATATATTTATAATAATAATAGGATTATAAGTAAGCATCATCATCATCAGCCTGTGATTGACCACTGCTGGACATAGGCCTCCCCTAATACACTCCTATCCATTAGGGGGTTTTGGACCGTATCCCATCACGCTGGTCAATGCGAGTTGGTGGGTGGACCGACTTTTTACATTCCCACCTGACGCATGGATCATCTTACTTTTCAGACAATTGGGTGGTCGACCCAAATTGCCTTAACCAACTAGGAAACAACAATTAAAATTTGATGAGTCCCAGCAGGAGTCGAACCCAGTACCTCCGGTTTCTAAAGCACACTTCCATACCACTAGGCTAAAAGGCAGTCATTTATAAGTAACCATTTTACGATATTAAACCTTTCACACGACAACCGTGTGGTTCAAGAAATGTCACTTCCATCGCTTTTACGACCTTTTGACGAGATACATGACTTTTCAGACAGCTGTGCTATATATAATCTGTACGGTAAAATGTTCCTTGTGGTTTGGTCTTGATAGACCTAACCGTCAACAGCGTAGCTTTGAATCGAGTTATTTATGGCCAACCGTGTTTGACTGCTCGATATATATTCCATTGTTGTTACTGCTCAGCTCCTATTGGTTAGAACTTGAAGCTTTTATCTATATATGAACTCTCTTTAAACGAAATACAGTCCACGACCGATAAAACTGATCGAACGTGAGATGCTAAAGTATAATTTAAAATGGTATTAAATGCAATATTATTCTTAACAGTATATATGTACTACGAAATTATTACGAATTATTTTTCTTTGGAACAAAAATCTCGGAATGCGATCACAGCGGAGCTGTCAACTAATGATCGTTTTAAATGGGTGACATTTTTATATTCATCAATATGAAACGTTATTGTTTAGTAACAAATGTCAAAATTAATAATACCATTGTATAACATGTAGATGTATCGATACTGAAGCTATTTACGATGAATATTTTTCCGAAAAGTTCATCATCGTCAGCCTGTGTTAGTCCACTGCTGGACATAGGCCTCCACTAATATACGCCTTCTCCATTGAAAAGTCCGAAAGTTCTCCACTATATATATACTTTTATTAAACAATGTGTACTATTCACATAAATAAATGTATCCAGAGAAAAATAGTACAAGTCTGTAGCTATATTTTTACCATAAATAGAGGTCATTGATTCGTGCCAATGCGATATTTCGAGAATAGATAGGCGACTGAGGATTTATCGATTTGAAACCTGAGGTACGCTTTTAAAATAACTGCAACCGCTTTGAATTCTTTATATGCTCTACTAAATGATCCACCTAGCGATCTTACCTTTAAGCTTTACATCCATAGTTAATGATTACGTTTATATAAATTTTTTAAAGTATATATGTATTAAATTACTGCTGAATAAATATTCATCAATGATGGTTTTAAGCAGTGAAGTGAAACCAAGCTAAACGTAGAACGTGAAGCCATTTCGTGCCTAGTAGTGCCAAAACACACACTAGTGTTTTACGGCAGAAATAAGCGCTGGTCTGATACACTAGTGTTTTGCGGCAGAAATAGGCACTATTGGCACCATAAATTCCCTGTATATAGGTTATCTACCAGTGAATTTTCTTCCCGTTTCTTATTTATATTTGTATTAAGCTAACAAAAAGAAACATAAGGTCAAATATATTCCGGTTGTGTGAGAATGAAAAATTTAGTAGGCGCTCGTGGAACAGTCCTGTGGGAAATTTCGATTTTTCCGTTTTCTTTGGCTGTTTCTATTTAGTACAATATTTATTTCTGTATCGTGTAAGTTTGTTGTTTGGAGAAAAACATTGTTTAGTAGTTGAACTACTAATATTATAATGAGTTTAGCAGGTGCGATCTGATCTTAACTGCCTCCGTAGCCTAGTGGTATGGGCGTGTGCTTTAGAAACCGGCGGTCGTGGGTTCGAATCCTGCGGGGACTCAACAATTTTTTGTTGTTGTTTCCAAGTTGGTTAAGACAATTTGGGCCGACCATCCAATTGTCTGAAAAGTAAGATGATCCATGCGTCGGATGGGCATGAAAAAATCGATCCACCGGTGGGATACGGACCAAAAACCCCTTGATGGATAGGGGTGTAATAGGGGAGGCCTATGCTCAGCAGTGGACTATCAGAGGCTGATGATGATGATTCAACTGACGCGAAAACAAAACAACATCTTTTAAAATTTTTGACGGTCAGTCGATCAATTTCTGTTAGTTCTGGCTAATCTCAGGATTGTTTGTATTCCGATTTTGAGAGGACTTTCTCTAAAAGATAACGAGGATTAATTTAGGCTGCATTTTGTCTGAAACAAAGAACTTAAAATCCTTTTTACATATCACCACGCGGACAAAGTCGCGAGCAGCGGCTAGTCTAAAGAAATAAGTCTAGATAAAAGTCTGAAATCTAAGAATAGAACGCTGCAAAGAAAATCCATTCGTGCTCAATATCAGCTATAGGTTTTATTGTATTTTTTACGATCGACTTATCAGCTACCTACGTACGGAGAAAATTGAAATGTAACTACGCGCGTTGTTTATCGTTCCAATGAAACATGTTGCTACACATTTTTAGGACAAATTTTTCGATAACGAAATTTTATATCGACGAAGTGTATATTTCTAAGTATTTGAAGAATAATTTTGATTTATATCTTGGCATTAGCATATATAATAAATAAATAAACTATAACCGTTACATAATAAACTAGCTAACTATTTTCTATCACATTGTCCATTTTCTTTTAATTAAGTGTAACCCGTTTTTAGCTGATCTATATTTGACAAAAGAAATAATCAAAATTCACGTTTTAGCAACATCGTGATCGATGTGTTTAAAACGGTCGCCTATCGATTTATCAGATTACAAGCATCTGAATTAATATTTTTTTATTTCATGACTTTGCACATTTGACATTTTATTCGATAAGAAACTATGTAATCGGAAGTTATATTTCAGTATATTAGGAAAATTTTGTAGACTTGATTAGCATATATGATTATTTGAATGAGACTGGATAACCGTTACATATACGTGAGGATAGCATTTTGACGCATTGATCATTTTTATAAATGTTTTTGCTTATTAATAAAGTTGGTAAAAGATAATAAACATTGTATTTGTTCTTAACATTGTTCAATGTGTTTAAACGGATTACATTAAGATTAAATGTTTTTTTTACTTCTATACGTCCTAATTTATTGAGAGAACGTATGCCAATTCACTATATAGCGAAAGTCAGACTAAGTGCTCGTTTACGATGACGGATACAAATCGTAATATTAAAGGAATTGAGAATATTGTTTATTTTATGTTACTTAAAGTAATAATAAAGACTTGTAGCTTGTCTATTTTTTTTTCGATTATTACGATGACTTTACTTAGTAGTCCTGAAGTGTACTGAAAGGTTCTATTTACTTAACAAAAGTTTATTAAAAATAATGAATTTAAGATTGTAATAGTTTTACTAATTATTAAAATACATGCATTAAATAGTTACATTACTAAGTATATTTGAGCAAAGAATCTTTCAGTTACAAAGTAAAAATAAAAAAATTTTATTTATAGATTATATAAGATTGAAATTTCATTTATGGATTTCAGACAAAGAACTCTTTCCGGACGTCTCAGCATATATGTTTAAAAATATTTTATAAAATAATATATATATATATATATAATTATATATAATATATTGATATATATATATATATATATATATATATATATAATATATATATATATATATATATACATTAGATTAAAGTATGGATTACCATACTTTAATCTAATGTTTATTTTACTTCCATCCATACAGTTATATCTTTTACGTAGAAAATAAATTTAGGTAAAGCGACTTGCACCTAATTTCTATACTAAACTTCATTTAGTATAAGAATAAATATATCAAAAACTAAACTGTTAATGTCCTATAACGACTCTCAAAGATGGTCTAGACAACCAAGACCGACTTTTTACACGACCATCCGACGCATTGACCTCCACATTGCACTAAGCAATGAAAAATAGTAAAAATTACTGCTTTGACTATGGCTTACTTACTTAATTATTGCCTTAACAAACTAGGAAACAATAACATAAATTTGGTTGAGTTCCCGTAGGAACTGCACCCACGACCTCCGGTTTCTAAAGCTTACGCTCTTACCACTACGCACGGACTGCTGGCTGTTTATAACATTGTTATTATAATAGCTTGCAATATATATTCTACAATAACCAACCACGTAGCTTACGTAGAGCGAGTAATAACGTAGCAACGTAGAACCAAGCTACGTCTGTAGCCGACGTTGATTGATGCTACGGCGACCCCTACGAACCAGTGGTTTGGAAATGTGGCCGCGACAGGTTCGATTCCGCTGAGTTCAATGTAATGCATGATTCGATAACACGGGTTAGAGGCCTGCCCTTTTTTACTGTAGAGCCAATTTATCATGAAAGTTGAACGATGTGATTTTTCATGGTCCGTTGTTACGTTCGTTTATTGTGTTAGTGTGTTGTTTTGTTGATTCTTGAGAGATGTTTTTATTGTATAATAAATAGACACCTCCGTGGTCTAGCGGCATTTGCCCTTGCTTTATAAACCGAAGGTCGAGGATTCAAATCCCGCGGGGAAACAACTTTGTGGTATCGTTGTTTTCTGGTCGGTTAGGACAATTTGGGTCGGTAACCCAATTGTCTGAAAAGTAAGATGATCCATACATCGGATGGGCATGTAAAATGTCGGTCCACCTGCCTACACGCATTGGATCAGCGTGGTGTGATACCGTCCTAAAACCCCCTAACTTAGAACGCATTCATTAGGGGAGGTCTATTTCTAGCAGTGGACTAACACAGGTTGATAATGATGATAACGATCTTATAGTGAAAGTCCCGTCAATATGTTTTGTTATTTGCACCGATTATATGTCACAATGTACTCATTTACAAAAAGTAATTTTTATGTTACAAACAGACACTCCAATTTTATAATAAGTATAGATTAAATTTCTCGTAAAAAAATGTATCTGAAAGATAAAATGTTGTATTAAATAGAGATATAACTAAAGTTAGTCTAGACACCACATGTCAGTTCCGAATTTAATCTTGGACTAGTTTCAATTTTATATTGACGTCATTATCTATGTCCGGTTTTGATATTTATTACGAAAAACAAAAACATCTTCAGTTTTTGTTGAAATATTTTTATTTGAATTATATATAATAATTGCCTTTAAATTATAGAGATTGAGAGAAGAATGGATAATCGCTTTAAAAATTCGTTCGATCGCTTAATTTTTTTGAAAAATAGTCAAATCTTTAGAAGCATTGTGAGATTTTTTTTGTACAAACTAGTTCTTACTTCACAATTTATCTTAAATTGACAGGTTTCAGACCATACTTATCATCATCATCATCAGCCTTTGATAGTCCACTGCTGGACATAGGCCACCCCTAATACACCCCTATCCATTAGGGGGTTTTGGACCGTATCCCACCACGCTGGTCCATTGCGGGTTGGTGGGTGGACCGACTTTTACATGCCCATCCGACGCATGGATCATCTTACTTTTCAGACAATTGGGTGATCGGCCCAAACTGTCCTAACCAACTAAGAAACAACAACGAAAATTTGTTGAGTCCCCGCAGGATTCGAACCCACGACCTCCGGTTTCTAAAACAAACGCCAATACCACTAGGCTACGGAGGCAGTTTTACTAATGAAGTTTAGTATACCATACTTATAGTCTATGACAAATTCCGCCTTCGGTAAACTTTTACGGTAAATATTACAATGTGATAGGTTTTATCGTTCATTATTTTACAATTGGTCAGGCGTGGGCATGTAAAGGTCTTTTAGAAAAGTGGAATATAATTTTGAAATAATTGTAAATTAATTGAACGAGACAATCCGTATAAATACATTATGTGCTATGTATAGTAATCGCGTAAGTGCGTTACAGAAAGTATTGATGGAAATATTTATTAATGCAAATATTACAAAGAAGAAAGATTGCTTTGTTTGTTTTGAATGGGCTTCGAAGTTCCGATTTTAAATATTTTATTACTCACAAAAAAGCACTCCGAAAATCTAAAAATGACACAGACAAAGCGGACAGACTGCTAGTATTACATAGTCCTATAAAAAGCCTCAAATAGTTCATAGGCACAGGAACAGACATCGTCGAAGGTTGAATTCCTTATTGCAATTTAGATGCACTAGCTCCTTTTTCCATCACCACTCGTATCCAACCGCGGTGCATTCACACTATCATAATCCGTTAATGGACAATGTTTCAATCCACGATTAGTATAATAACAGTTATGCGAGGCGATATATCAGCGTGAGACCGCTAATGCCTCTGGTCGTATTAATCCATCGCTTAGAGCGTTCACAACACGTGTGTCTGATGGATAGATTTGTCCAATTTGCGTCCATTGCATTGCGTCCACGCGCGTCCTTTTGGTCTAATTCATTAATGTCGGACGTAGACAACTCTTATACTGATATATATATATATATATATATATATCAGTATATATATATATATATATAGCGGCCCCGACAGACATTGTCCTGCCTGCTAAGCGATTAGGATATCAGACAAAGTAAGAAAATTCAAGTCCACTCTGAAGTTCACTTTCAGTATTTATTTATTTATTTAAATAGGTTTGTCAACAATTTTTTACACTAGTTTAATCTTATAGCTAACAGTTACATATATATACAACTAATAATAGTGTAACAATTACGTAAAGATAAACACCACATGCATATAAAGAAAATGCCTAAGAGTAATAGTAGACATTACAATCTACCAAAATAAAACGAGATAAAAATTAAAGAGTTGTGCCTTGGTTAAAAACCGGTTACATATAAATGACATATTGTACTAAATCTCCTCTAAGTAAGAAAACATTTTTGAGATTTTTGCTATTGAGTCGAAGTGTAAGTCAAGACATTCGCTAAACTGTTGAAAACGTAAAGGAATACAAAAACCAAAAGCCTTAATAAATCTGGGCTATTATTTATGTTTTTTTATTAATTTAATGATAAATACTGCATAATTTAATTCCCTACGGTTTGAGACAAAGAATTTAAAAACATTTTAGTATGCTTTCATACGAGGAGACTAATATAATAAAAGAAGCCGTTATATTGACTAAAGATATTTTATTACTACTTCAGATAGAGTGTTGTAGAGTGATTATTACTACGGCGTAGGCCGTAGACGTTCTGCGCCGTGTCTACGCATCTGCTGCATCGTGAGTGCTACATTGATAAGTTATTATAGCTTATTGCCATACTAGTCGTGTACTGCGGTTGTATCCGCATTATTAATTGCCAAGCTGGCGTGCGTTGTCCTGTCTTCAAGTGCGTAGAATGTACAGGAATATTGGCGGTTGAGGTAAAGCTATAAAGTAACACTATAGAGAAACTGGGGAGAAATAAACTAAAATTTATATTTAACTTTAAAATTATATTAATAGGTGTAATTTGAGTTTCTACTCGTCCAGCAATATATATTTTAATTACATTATCTCGCTCTCGTTCAAAGTCAAAGTCTACTAAGGGACCATTGGAAGATTCGAAGATTGTAGTGAGTTTAAAATTATCTTCTAGAAGAAAATATTCTATATACTGTTGTAGGTCGTCGTTTTTTTGCATTTTGGACCAGAAATAGCACCACTTCTGGTGGAAAATAGTAGTGTAAAAAGTCCACCGTGTTCCGGTTCAAAGGATATTGGCAAAAACAGTCGTAATGAATAAACTTTTTTCTCAGAAGAATGTATATTCACTAAATTTTTAGAAAATTTTACATTTACTTCACATATTTGCTTTTCTATATAGCGAAATATTGTCTTTTTCTTTGGTGAATTCAAATAATTGAATAGACGATTGTACGTGATTCTGAAGTATGTCCTGTAAATATGCCGAAACAATTCTAAAAAGTTAGGAATTTTTATAAAGTAATAAAGCGCGTGTGCTTTAGAAACCGGAGGCTGTGGGTTCGAATCCTGCGGGTACTCAACAAATTTTCAATGTTGTTTCCTAGTTGGTTAGGGCAATTTGGGCCTATCACCCAAATGTATGAAAAGTAAGATGATCCATGCGTCAGATGGGCATGTAAAAATTCGGTCCACGCACCAACCCGCACTGGACCAGCGGTGGGGTGGTGGGTGTCCCAGAACCCCCTAAATGGAGAAGGTGTGCATTAGGGGAGGCCTATGACCAGCAGTGGACTAACACAGGCTGATGATGAAAGCGTCATATTTCTATGAAATAGAACATTATTACATCTATAAAGCAGAAAGGAAAAGTAAAATATTTGAAATAGAAGAAGACGAATGAAAAAACGTCGTGTATATTTCCATACAAGTTAGTGACAAAAACTCAAGGTCCATCTGAAGTCGCCCATTAATATTAAATGAGTGACACCTGCTCTATATTCTAGAGTACGGTTGAACGGTTTCGCTTTTAAGCATTCTTGAACTGAAAAGAGAGGCTTTTTGGGAATGATACACTATTCGTAATTGTTCAAAAATGAACATGAAATATTATTTTTGTTCCTCCGTACTGCCTCCGTAGCCCAGTGGTAAGGGCATTTAGAAAACGTAGGTCGTGGGTTTGAATATTGCGGGGACTCAACAAATTTGCATTGCTGTTTCCTAGTTGGTTAGGGCAATTTGGGCCGATCACCCAATTGTCTGAAAAGTAAGATGATCCATGCGTCAGATGGGCGTGTAAAAAGTCGGTCCACGCGCCTACCGCATTGGACCAGCGTGGTGGAATACGTGGTGCGCGCATTTGGGGAGGCCTACGTCCAGCAGTGGCGTAACACAGGCTGATGATAATCAATTTTCTTATTTTTCCTTTTTTTCTTTCTCTTTATCTACATTAGATTTGCAAACTTCCGTGCCTTAAGTAGTTCTTACATGCTAGACCAATTTGGTCAAATTAGATATAAGGAGGGGACGGAGGGAAGAAATAAAACTGCTCTTAAAATTCAGGTTTATAGAATATGCACAGATAATGATAGGAAGAAGAAAAAAATTACTTTTAAGTATTTTTTTTAAATTATTTGTATGCAGATGTATTTTACAAAATACATCAACATTTAAACAAAAACCGAACCGAGTTCAAATCGATTGGCGTAATATTGGAACTATTAATTGTCCATTTGTTGAGTACATAGTTAATGTAAATATCAGACTTATTCAATTTTTACATGGATGCCACTGTCGGAACTGGAAAGTACCAAATTGCTATGGAATCAAACGAGAAGTACGGGCTTTCAAATAAAAGAAAAAACAACCAAATCGGTTCAGCCAGGCGAAAGTTCTGAGGTAACAAACATAAAAAAAATACAGACGAATTGAGAACCTTCTCCTTTTTTTAAAGTCGGTTTAAAATATAATCTCTGCTTTTATGTTTCATTAAGCTTCATCAAAGCAGTAGATGCGATGACTGGTCTTTCATTTAGAAGGAAACACGTTACTAGATACTCCTACATATTTATTTCGATACACGGCCAAGTAAAATGAGAATTATGCGATGTACATACATCCGCCGACAATAAGGTAAGTCTTTTTTATTCCCAAAAGGCATTAAAACAATATTTTCTACACATTTTTTATTATCTTCGAAGCCATACATCGGACCAAATCAATTACAATCCGATAAAATGTAAAATAATAGAACCATACACCAGTTACGGTTCTATATTGAAGAAAAGATGGAGACTTCGGATAGAACTAATTTATGAAGGAGAATTCATAAAACCAGTTCCATTGAATACCTCCCATTTTGTGAAGTCTATTTAAAAAGGGATAAACCGCTCTTTAAACTGGTTGTACAGACGGCGGGGTCCAATTTTTGGGGTCAGTATATAAATTTTTCGACTATTTTTCGTGCCCTGAATTCCTCTCGGGTAGAAGTGAAACAATTGTTTCATATAACAACGAGTACAACGTTTACGTGACAAAAAAATATAAGCCTTTATTATACATACAGCGTATGAATCCAGTATTTTGTTTGCTCGAGAGATGGGATGATACGTCTGATTACCACAGTAATTGCACTATCCATGACGCTCTTGAAACAGGAACGCGGTAATGTTTAAACTAACCACATATATTTTTACATTCATTACGTATTTTTATACAAATTTATATAAAAGACCAGTTTATAAGCTTGACCACCATATCTCAAGTTGTTAATAGCATGAAAATGGGTAGAAATTACAAGCTATCATACGAATCTTTGCAGCTTAGTGCCATTAAACAAACTAACAAAATAATGTTAAAAAATTTTTAAAGATCAAGCCAAAAGATTAAGTGGTCTAAGAATATAGGATATAAATTATACGCAGTCAATCTATGCGTATATTATCTCAAATTGTCAATCTGTCAAAGTTTTATTTCTGTTTTATATGGGTAAACATTTTTTAAAATTTCTTAATAAGTAAAAATATTTTAGCTTTCAAGCATGTTCATGGAAACGCCCGTGGCCTAAAGCACTTTATTTTATTTTTGTATTTGCATATTTAGTTATAGCAGTTTTTTTTGTATTGATATCCTGCTAATATAGTAAATGCGAAAGTTTGTGTGGATGTTTGTTGTTCTTCCACCCAAAAACTACTAAATGGATTTAAATGAAACTTTGCTGTAAGATAGCTTATGCATCAAAATAACTTATAGGCTATAATAATTAGGGCAATAATGTAGGATATTTGAAAATATAATAATAATTATCATGTAGGTAGAAAAAAATCTGCAATCGATGAGCTATTTCGACACGGACCGCAGAAACCTGGGCTTATGAATTTATAATTTTAATGATGTTACAAATTAAAACTATTATGCGGGTGAAATCGCGAGGCGGTGCTATCATTCTATAATATTATAGACTGTTTCATTTTCTCATTAACAGCGCATATTATTAAAGAATTTTGATGGCAATTTTTTACATCTTGAGTAGGTTTTAGTGGTTTTTTCTTATACTCATTGTTTATAAATATAGCCCAGATAGAAATTTAGCTATCGAATAAATAAAGAATTTTTGAAGTTGCTTCAGAAATGCTACAAATTCTTACTTATTTACAAAATATAAATTCTTAAAATCACTGTTGTAGATACAAATCTATCTTCTATGTCCAAATTTAAACAGTAAAAATCTAAAGGTAATATATTTTTCATAATTTTGACTAAGCGATGTCTGTTTAAACGTGTATTTGTTTTCATGATGATTTTTCTATCTTCGTGCATGTTTATAGGGAAACAAGAAACAATTTATAAACTATATTTACTAGCCAACAAGATTTACGGTACAAATATTTGATATTTTCGAAATACTAAAATGTCATCATTTTATACTTAATCAAAATTAACTTTCAAAAAAGAAAATGCTACATTTCCATTCATTTTGCTAAAGATTTGCACGCCATTATAAAAAATCAAACCTAAGTTGATTATAATACTATCAGTATTATGTATCATTTATGTTACATTCAGTTATATAGCGAAGCCGTAGATTGTCCTATTTAGATCGCTCAACAAGTGACCCATTGTTACGGCCGCTAATCGGCTGAAGAAGCCCTCCACTGTAATCCGGAAGCCGTAGAGTCGTAGAGGCTTGTAGAGCGCTTGTAGAGGCTCGTAATATAACGCTATACGTAGATGTGTTCACAATTGTAATGTATTGTATGTTATTTTATATGTTATTCTATACAGGAGTATACGGACACACATTAGGATAATTCTTTCGTCATATTTTGTCACATAAAACAGATATTTTCGACACAAATTGTAGAAATGTGTCTTCTTAATTATATAAATAGTAAGTATGTTGTGTACGCGGTAGTTTGGTAAATAACACGAGCGATAACTTAATTATTAAGATTGCAACAGACTCTTCAAACAGAAAAATACCGTATTAAAATAGCTTTGCTTTAACAAACAGCATAGCGTTGTTACAACCAAATCGAAATTCATCAATCTATAAAATATAGTTATAGAACTGTTTGCATTATGTATAATGACCTAACACTCTTATTCAAGGACGTGTTCCGGTTTTAACACTTAAAAATATGGCTAGCCACGCAATATTAAAAATTATAATAGAATTCAAAGAGGTTCCGATGGTTCACGAGAGCTCTACAGAAAGAGCGGCTACAAGAGGGATGATTCGAGATAGGTGGCGTTCGAGAGCTCGAGGTATTGTAGTCAGAATATTGATAAGGCTGTGCAAGTATATAGGTTCAAGTCCGTGTTTAAAAGAGTCCACGTAGCAAGGGGTTGTTTGCTGGTTCCTTTTTTAAATGGGGGTGGAGTTGAGTACGCTTTGAACGGAAGTAGAGTTAAGTGTCTTATTGAGACAGCTTTATCCGGTTCGAGAAAGATTATTAAAAGACGCAGTAGACACGTTTCGTTTTAAAAGATGAAGAAGTGACTGAAATGTTTGTGTCATTTGTCTCAATATTTAAGTAATAGCAACCATTTGCTGTATTTGTTAGTCTCTCTAGCGTTTTGTTATTCATATTTTTGTGTGTGTTTAAAGATTCTAACCTTTATATGTTTTCGAAACGAATGGAACATCTTGAGGTGGCAGTTTTTGTGTTACTCGTAAGCGATATACTCTATTTTACGTAAATATACACGGATCAACTGGGGAAGTATGTTTGTTGCGAGAACGAATTGTTATCTTATGGTCTCTCTCATCAGCCTGTAATAGTCCACTGCTAGACATAGGCCTCCCTAATACACCGGCGGTTTTGGACCGTATCCCACCACGCTGGTCCAATGCGGGTTGGTGGGTGGACCGACTTTTACATGCCCATCCGACGCATGGATCATCTTACTTTTCAGACATTTGGGTGATCGGCCCAAATTGCCCTAACCAACTAGGAAACAACAATGAAAATTTGTTGAGTCCCGCAGGATTCGAACCCACGACCTCCGGTTTCTAAAGCACACGCCCATACCACTAGGCTACGTAGGCAGTACTTATGGTCAATAAGTTATTAATAATTATACTTGACGCAATATATCAGGTTACAATAGCGATATGCAAACGTGTAAAGTTTTAAGCTGTATTTTGTATTTATTAATTTTAAAACAAATAAACATATTTGACAAACCGATTACACCAATTCTCTAGCACTGTCACCGCCTACTGCCTCTGCTAAAAACCTCTTTGGTTGTACAAATTGCATTTAATTAAAAAAGAGAAATACTTTTGTATTTTGGTTCGTAGTTCTTCATTATATATATTATTTATATACTATTTGATGAATTGAGAACTGCAATACGTAGCGTTAGGGTCACCGTATATTTATTTATTTCTATTTTGCTTTGAAACTAACTTGAAAAAATTTTGTAAACTGGGAAAGATTCCAACTTTTTTTAGTTCCATTCCCAACAAGTTACCCTTTAATAAACTTTTCTTTTTAAAACTTTGTTGTGGCGGATTGGGTCGTAAGTATTTTTGACGAATAAAAAAGAATTATAGTAAACTATTTAAACATTTTGAATTTGCATGTATTCATTATTAATTTAATTAAACATTAAATTCTCAGTAAAGTATATGACTTTGTTGATTAATTTTGGCAATAATTACAATTAATGTTCACATCCCCCTACCTTGCGAGTTATAGGTTACTTTGAGTGGAGTCCATGTTGATGAGAAATTCGTTAGCACGGGACCTTTTCATCAGGAGTAGAGCTGCAATTTACCGGAATCTACTTCCACTTTGATAGCGTTACTATTTGCAACGAATTAAAAAAAATCTGGTTGGTCCTATGTATGTAACATATAAATTCTTTTCACTGTCAAAGAAAAATAAATAACTTCGGTCTTCCGTTCCTGGCCGTTCCTTACATATAATTTTGTCAATATCCTAAAAAAAGTATTTTTAACAACAAAAATATCATTATCAATGCAACGGCAATAGTGCTCACATATAAAAACATTTTATGTCATAAATATAATTTGTACGCGTGTTAGTATTTACACATTAAGACTAAATTAATTAACTACATACACAATTCGATGTATTTAGCACAAGGGAGAGAACAGATATATTTTAAATGACTGATTTTAAATAATAGGTCATCACTACATAGTATAAAGCATAGTCGCTTTCTCACTCCATATGTCCCTATGTATGCTTAAATCTTTCAACGTACGCAACAGATTTCAATGCGGTTATTTTTAATAGATAGAGTGATTGAAGAGAAAGGTTTATATGTGCAACACATGCTTAATATTGTAGGTATATTTTCTATCAGCATAGCTCCCGTGCGAAGCAGGGGCGGGTCGCTAATTTTATAAATATTTTGTTATTTTACTCTGTAAAATCTGGCTGTTAAAAAGTAGGTAAAGCAATATTTCTTTTGTATGTATATTTTGGTAAATCACACCACTTCGACTTTAATTCGAGAAGTCTTAGTAATCCGAGGCCATAAACTTGCAAGTTAAAGGTCTCAAACGTACGTTATTGGAGGCGTTGTAATCACGCGTCCGCGAGTTACGACCTCGTTCGGAGCTACGAAGAAATGTAGAGCCCCGTGGCGCGTAGCACACGTGAACTCTACGTTGCTACGAGATAATTGAATACCGTAGACCGTGTGTAGAGTCGATAAACTTATTTAATTTACTATGGGATGGAAAAGTTTATGATTTAATTGTTTTAGCGTATTTAATTAAAAAAGTATTGAAAGAAATACGTATGGTTTATTATAAGTTGCTCCCTACCCCCTGTTGTGCGTTTGCTATACAAACTGCTGTTATAAGTTAGCTTAGCTAGATGCTTTTCTAAGTTTCCAGTTGGTTAGGGCAATGTGGGCAGATCACCGGATTGCCTGTTAAGTAAAAAATGTTCCATGCGTTGAGTAAAATGTCAGTCCTGCGAAAGTTTATATTTATTAAACTAAATCATCTGTTCATACAACTAAAAATATATAATTGCGGCTTATGTAAACAAGAAAAAATCTTAAAATAACTCTTGATATTACTTGGCATGAACGTTGCTGGTACTTTAACGTCTATGTCATTATTTTTTGGCATAATTATTTTAGTGGCACACACACTAAAAGTTAAACTAAAACATTATATAACAATTTATATACATTTATTTACCCTGTTTATTTGATCGCTAAATAATATATCGAGCTGGAACCCCAAAAGTTTTAGTATAATACATTAACCCGTGCATTTAATGGATGTGTAGAGCAATTGTAGAGTTAAACTCGCTTATTAATTTTGAAACTACTTTAGCTATGCTTATGAATTGTTAGAATAATATTAAACTATTTGTCCTTTTATACTAATACAAAATTAACCTTCTTGTTATATTGTAGCATGTTTTATTGTACTTAAAATCAATAATTTTGCATTATGAAACGTCATAAGAAGATCCTACGTATTATTCCTACTTTCCACGTTAATGATGATAAAGCAATTTTGTTTATTATGTTTAGAACTTGTGGTTATGAATCGCTATGTTTACGAACCACCTCCGTGGTCTAGCAGTATTGACTTTATTAACCGCAGGTCGTGGGTTCGCATTACACGGGGAAACAACTTTGTACTACCGTTGTTTTCTGGTTGGTTAGGACAATTAGGGCCGATCACCCAATTGTCTAAAAAGTAAGATGATCCATGCGTCGGCTGGGCATGTAAAAAGTCAGTCCCTGTAGCCAGCAGTGGACTAACACAGGCTGATGATGATAATGTACATTATGAGGTCTCGATTTCCCAACAATTTATTTTACTAAATTTGAATCAAACACGTCATAAAAATTAAATAATAATGAATCAAAGTCTAATATCAAACTTCGGACTCTTGTTTCAGCAACAAGACAATTCCTTTTTGTTTAACCGATGAAAGCGCCCATTAATCCATTTATAATAAAACACTCTGCACAGTACTTGTACAGAAATTTTGCCTACACTATAAAGAACAGCTAAAAATTTAACCAAAAATCCTTAAAAGACGCGAAATCGCGGATACTGGCCAGTTAATATATACATGTGCACTTTGTCAATAAAGTGAGTAAGATTTAATGACACAAGTGTATATATATATATATATATATATATACATAGCCTCCGTAGCCTAATGATAAGGGCTTGCGCAATACAAACAGGAGGTCGCGGATTCAAATATGACTAAACAACTTTTCATTGCGGGCTAATTTCCCGATGGGTTGTGAAGTAAGATGACCCATTCGTCAAATGGGCATGCGAAAAGTCGATACTGCGCTTAATTTCTCCTGTTCATGTCGGTTTTCCGTCCTATCCGATTGTGAGAGTGATGAAATCAGAAGTGCATCAGTATTTTTACTTGTTCACTATAGTATCTCCTGCACAGTTGGCCGGTCTTAAACATTGATTGTATCACCAAGTTGTTGTTTTAATGTTTGTATCGGCTGATATAGTTGCATCCATTTCTTATTTATGGCAGAAATAACTAACGCTATAATAAAATATATAGCGATATTTTCCTGGTAATATCAGTCTTAGGAGTAAAATTGATCCGCAGTACTAGTTAGTCGATTGCCAATCCGCCTGTTCAGGGTGGCAATTATAAGCAACTTTTTTTTAATGGACGTATTAGGGTTCATTAAAAAGGGTTATGTCCAGCAGTGGGCTGCTAAAGGCTGTTTATGATGATTATGATGATGATGACAGTGTACAGATATTTTTTAGTTAAATAAAAAGAAAGAAATACATTCAAAAGTAATCTAAAAACTTAATTGTATGGCCCGTGCTTAAAATTAAGCTATAACAAGCTAAATGGATGGATTTAGCTTGACTGATTTAATATAAAATATTTGCTTCGTAGAAGGTCAAACTTCATTTGAAGCATACAATTAGTTATTAGTTTCGTTGCCTGTGACGTTTCACTGTCAAGAAACGTAATATTGTATTCAACATGACACCTCGATTGACAAACATCAAAGGAGGTGTCAAATAACTGTCTAGTTTAAACGGTTATAGGCAACTGTCACTGTTCATTACCAATATTGACGTGTCACGTAATATTTTCGAATACTTTCTGTTAAAATTAAATTTCGTACTGAACAAATCGGAGGATATTTCTTTTAAATTTTTTCGTTACGCGTCACATTTTTCCGTTACGCGCCATCTTATATTTATCACGTTACTATAGAACGTTGTCGATATTGTTATTAATAAACCATTAGTAAAACAAATATATAATAACAACATCAATGGTAGTAATGATTCTATTACAATAAATGAAATTCAATAATAATCTTTGTAATAATAAGCTAAAATGAAATTATTGTAGAATTTGTATTTATGTCCATTATAATAAAAGCCTTTTATTAAACTTTATCTAATTTAACTTTATTTTTTGAAAAGTAACGTCATAAAGTATTTTCACTTCACTTCTTACGAGTGTACGCTAGTACACGCACACATTTTTTATTTTTATTATTGTTTACATTATCTTGCTAGTGATGTTAACTTTTTTGATCTTATTGCTTAGGTTAATTGCTCCGAGTTTTCGGTGCCATACAAACCAAGACAAATGACAAATTATATAGTTTTGAGGGTATAGCAAAAGTTTAATTATAATGGCGTCAGAAGTTTCTTTCTAAAGTGTTAAATATCACGTGATAATTGATATAAGTTCATATTATACTAGCTTTGCCCTGAAGTTTCACCCATTTGGTATTTATAATCAGACATAATATTAATCTGTGATATCTATTTTTTTAATTGGATGCTGTGATAAACCATTTCTCCTTAAATCACTTCATGATTGCGGCAGTTTCTTCCGTACAATGAAAAGGATAAAAATTGTTATAAAGTGTTGTCCTAATGTAATACACATACCTACGGGTAATTTTTAGTTGACCTTTTTTAATCGTAATATGGTGTTGTTTATTATTTTCATTATCTCCGTTGGGTTTGGTCAGCGTTTGCAATGTAAACGCAAAGAATGTGTAAGAACGACATTACAATTGATTCTCTCTTAATTTTATATTCAAATACAAATATATTTATTCAATATAGAAGTGTAACACTCGCTTATTGATTGTCAAGGACGCTACTACCACCGGTTCGGAATGGAACTCCTCCGACCTGAGAAGATCCGGCGAAAGAAACTCAGCAATGGAGTCTGTTTATAGTATTATGCATGTTGTATACATTTAAATCTGCCTTTTGAATCACTCTATCTATAAAAAAATACAAATTTAAATTCATTGAGTTCTTTTAAAGATTTAAGCATACATAAGGATGGACTGTTGTAAACGATGACGTGTAGCTAAGCTGTTTTTAAAAAGCGAAAGTGACAACTTATCACTTATAGTCAAGGCAGTTGGGATAATCCATACAAATGCGAAAGTAACTCTGCCTGTCTGTCTGTCCATCTTAACTGTCTAAACCATTGAATGAAATTTCGTACATGCTTAGAAAAATGTTCAAGTTAAAAATTCAAACGTTTAGTACTTTCCAAGAAAATACGTATGTTATTAATTATTACGAATTGTTGCCAAATATTACAATAGAAAAATCGTCATCGTCAAGCAAAAGCCATAAATGATAAGCATATACAAAAATAACACCTCATTAAAAATTTTACCGTAGAGCATACCTCAATACACCTCGAGGATATTTCTCCTATTGCAGGCGGGCGAAGTCGCGAAGTTTTTTAACCGACTTCAAAAAAAGGAGGAGATTTTATAATTTGAAAGCTGGTATTTCCCGTTTGGTCCCATAGCAATTTGGTCCAGTTCTGACGGTGGCATGAAAAAATTTAATAAGTCGAAGAAATTTACATTAACTATATGCTCAACAAATGGATAATAAATAGCTCAATATCACGCCAATCGATTTGAAGTCGGTTTGTTTTTTGTTAAAATTTAACTACATATAAATCATATCGATACAATTACAATAACACAATCAATTGACATCCGTTGCTTATGCCAGAACGCTAGACTTGGACGTCAACCGAATAAATCAGTTAGCACTGCAACATTTGATTGTCTCCGGTAGACAGTTACTAATGTTGGCTGCGTGCGGTCGCGCGTCGCGTCGTGTGCCCGCGTGCCAAACTGCCAATCGCGGGTTCGAATCCCGATAGAAATAGACTGAGGGCGGAACAGACCGTGTTAGTACAGAAATAAACTATATCCACGAAACGTTTATTCGTCGATTAGTTAAGGAACGTTTGATGCGATCGTTTGGATGGCCCACCGCGGCGTTTGCTTGTTATAATTTATTGTCTTGTGATAATGAATTCCGGTTTGAAGGACACGCCATTCTGTTGCATCTTTATTCTTATATTAAATAACATTTAAGATCGTTTAGTTTTAAGGACGCAATTGATGACAGTATGAAATTTTTAATTTTATGATAATTACGATTTGTACTTACACAAAAGTTTTTGTATTGCACAAGAAGTTAATTCATCTCCTTACCTGAAAAAGATAAGAAAATGATTGATTATTCTAACATTCTTATTGTAATTCATTTGTGCAGTTATGACACACAATTTTTGCAAGTTGCTAATTGTTTTTAATGTCGGCAGTATTATTAACAAAAGAAGCAAAAAGTGAAGTAGTTTTATGACGTCATACATCAAATGTAATCAAATTCCTTCTATTATTCTTAGTTGAAGTATAATCTGCGTCTAAGCAAGTAAATCTTTTGTCACTTGATAGAAGATTCACGGGCAACATCTTACTAGAACAATCTAAACCTTTAATGCATTTCTCTTGATACAGAGCCACATTAATTTTACTACCACAATCTATTACTATTATTTAAACTCGTTGGACAAATTCTTTTTCGATTCTGCGTCGAATGCGTTTTTAAAAACACTAACGGATCTATATCCTTTTAAAATGACAGTTCATTTACACTTTAAGCCGTTGTTTTTATAACTTAATCTATTCAGAATTGGAATAAATGTTAACATTGTAACCATGACAACGAAATGTCAAACATGTAGCGCTCTGATTGGTGTATTGTCACTGACACGTCAACCACTGAATGACAATTGGCTAAAAATGGACAAACCGTTTCGTTGCTATTACTATTCTTTTACATTAATTTAAAGTTTAATTGAACTGAACTATATATATAAAAATATTAAATTTATGATGCTTCAAACTGATTTACGGCGACCAAATTATGTATGCTATATTTAAAACTTCGATGACAAATCGCCAGTCAGATACAACCGCCTTGATACGTGGTACAGACGCGAGCGAACTTGCTTGGATTTGAACGATATCTTTACAATCAACATACTATATAAACGGATTAAAGATCTAAATAAACTTTAAAACTATTTATTTATATGGTTAAGGTTTAAACTTAATACAAACAATTCCTTAACGAAATAAGGTATGGAATTAAATTAAACTTTGTAGGTAATGGCGAATTATGTTTTACTAGCGACCCGCCCCTGGTTCGCACGGGAGCTCTGCTCATAGAAAATATACCTTAAATATTGAGCATGCGTTATACATATACACCTTCCTCTTCAATCACTCTATTAAAAAAAACCGCATCGAAATCCGTTGCGCAGTTTATAAGATTTAAGCATACATAGGGATATAGGGACAGAGAAAGCGACTTTGTTCTATACTATGTAGTGATGCGTTCAGCATAAGGGCTATGTTCATGCAACATAATTTATCTCTATTTGAATAGCTATACCGAATCCATATTCCAATTTGTTCTTAAACTTCCCGCAATTTCATCTAGGTAATTTTTTTTTAAGAAAATATAGCCTTAGCTGCTCCCAGTCATGTAATTTTTAAGGGAAAGTCTATTCCAGAGAATACGCTTTTTGTCACATGTGCATTACATTATAATTAATATTTAAATTTATAAAGAAAAATAAACCAAGCTGGGGATAAAATTTAAACAAATATCCGCTAGTTGACTTTAGAAAAACGTGGCTGTACTCGTAACTATAAATCTGAATAAAACACTTCTTTCAATGAAATATTAAAAGCATATTTGAATAACAATTTTTTATTATTGAATCAAAATTTTATCATCGCATATCAATTTGTTAATAATATAAATTTAAGTAAATCTATAGATTTGTTTTATTTTATAATTATTAATAGAGATTTTATTTAGTATTACAAATATCTCAGGTATCATAATGTTTTCAAATTGTATATAAATAATAACCCGTGTACAAATGGTTGACTACTCGCAGTTGTCACAATAGCTTTGCGTGACTAATGCGTGATAACCTACCCATATATTAACACATAAGCTATAATGAAGCCGAATGAAATACGGACTTTATTTAAAAGTATATCAAGGCCATGTCACGTTAAATATGGGGCTTTCACTTTGATACAAAATCTCATTATTGATATTTATCGAAGGAAATTATAATATTAATATTTTGATGACATTTCTGTTAAAGTACCATTCATATTTTATTATTGACTTGGTTTTTAATAATCTTAGTTCCTATTTCGTTCTGTTAATTTGTTAAAAAATGGACCCCTTATAATAGCTAAACACACTGTATATATGGTTTAATTGACTTGTGAAAACAAAACCTAGATATGCGTTTATTGCTGTTAATTTTGGTACGTATATATTGTTCCGTACTGTACAAAACTAACTACATACTGTTTAGTAGTCAAGTTAATAGTATACATAAAATAGGTTTATTTGTAATAAATATTTTATGAAAAGCTACAATTAATTATTTAATGACACTTTAACGCGCGACTGTCCCGTGATAATCAGCTGGCCTGCGCATGATGGATAGTTCAGAGCTGTCACAATTATATACATTGGTCTAATTGTCAGGGCCTTTGTTATGAAATCGACCATGTGATATGTATCAAAGTCAAATCAAGCTAGACAAATAAAGAAACTTATTTCAGTTACAATGAAAATATAGTGAGCTGTCGATTACTAAATTTATTTATTTATTTACACTTCGTGTATATGAAAATACATACATACATACATCATACATCATCAGCCTTTGTTAGTCCACTGCTGGACATAGGCCTCCCCTAATACACCCCTATCCATTAGGGGGTTTGGACCGTATCCCACCACGCTGGTCCAATGCGGGTTGGTGGGTGGACCGACTTTTTACATGCCCATCCGACGCATGATTTTCAAATTGTTGTATAATAATAACCCGTGTACAAATGGTTGACTACTCGCAGTTGTCACAATAGCTTTGCGTGACTAATGCGTGATAACCTACCCATATATTAACACATAAGCTATAATGAAGCCAAATAAAATACGGACTTTATTTAAAAGTATATCAAGGCCATGTCACGTTAAATATGGGGCTTTCACTTTGATACAAAATCTCATTATTGGTATTTATCGAAAGAAATTATAATATTAATATTTTGATGACATTTCTGTTAAAATACCATTCACATTTTATTATTGACTTGGTTTTTAATCATTTTAGTTCTTATTTCGTACTGTTAATTTGTTAAAAATGGACCCCTTATAATAGCTAAACACACTGTATATATGGTTTAATTTACTTGTGAAAACAAAACCTAGATATGCGTTTATTGCTGTTAATTTTGGTACGTATATATTGTTCCGTACTGTACAAAACTAACTACATACTGTTTAGTAGTCAAGTTAATAGTATACATAAAATAGGTTTATTTGTAATAAATATTTTATGAGAAAGCTACAATTAATTATTTAATGACACTTTAACGCGCGACTGTCCCGTGATAATCAGCTGGCCTGCGCATGATGGATAGTTCAGAGCTGTCACAATTATATACATTGGTCTAATTGTCAGGGCCTTTGTTATGAAATCGACCATGTGATATGTATCAAAGTCATATCAAGCTAGGCAAATAAAGAAACTTATTTCAGTTACAATGAAAATATAGTGAGATGTGGATCACTAAATTTATTTATTTATTTACACTTCGTGTATATGAAAATAACATTTTTTAAATGATGACATTGTGATATATAAATGATACATTAACACAATAAAACTTTTAACGTGACAACGTCTCATAAATTGGTTCTAGATAGAGAGGCTTTCGCGAAAACTGTGGCACAGCGCCGCTCACGTAACGCTCTCCATAAGCAACCATAAGAGAAAGCGAGAGGTACGCATCTCTCGTCTCTCGTGCGCAATTAGTCTGCTGAAGTGAAAGAGATACAGAGAGAATAAGAAAGAGAGTTGATCCTTCTTCCTACTGTACTTATGAATATTCACATTAAAAATAAATCATTCTACTAAAAGACCGATTTTACACAAGATTACAAGATGTTACAAGAAAGATTGTATGTTACGGTCAGTGTAAAAAACCTTTACGACAATCTTGTCTAAACCAGGCAATATTATTTGCTGTGAAAAATTTATTATTCTATGCTAGATAACTTTATCTAGCATAGTTTTATATTTCAATAATAATAACTACTTAGTTATTTTTATTTAAAATCTACTGATGACTTTTCTAAATTGAGTTAAATACAATCAACGATCCACCGGACACTTGAACAAATATACAAAGAAGGTATTGTCGCCCGTAACACGCTCGGAAATATTCTAATAAAGGCTCAATAGCACCTTCCGATAGATTTATTGTCCGCGAACAATACTATAGGGATTTACAGCCCCCTGTAATGAGGGGGCCCTTGGAAACGCCTCGTAGGCGACAACCCCACGATTTAGTGCTACGAAGTGCTACGGCGTAGCAGATTTTACAAGGAAGTGAGAATCCAGTAATTGAAAGGAACAAATTACTACTCGTAATAAGAAAGGAGTTGACTTATAGTATTAAACTGAAACGGTGTATGGGTGTCGAACATTTTAAGTGGAATATTTGTAAGGAGGAACGGATATATTAAGCGCAGTGAAGTACGCAAAAACCCGGTGCCTTTTGACATTTAAGATTATATTGGTCTTCAAAATCCGTTCAGAGTTTCCGGGAATTTTATAAATATATATTTTATTTATTTATACTTCTTGTAATAAAACAGTACAATGGCGGACTTAATGTCATAACTTAAGACTCTGGGCAGGTGACATTTATTTTATCTTACTAACTTACACACTTATAGAACAATAACAGCTTCTACCAATAGATTTTTTAGTTAATACATTAGATTAGATACTCGCTTAACAAAGTAACCGCGTTTATGTATAGAGTAAACAATGTATGCCTATGAAATAGAAATATAATCTTATGAAAGAAGTAATATTCCTATCATTTTAGTGTAATAGTATTACATAATAAGATTTAAATGCAAAAAGAGAAATTTGCCTTCCATCTAAATGGTAGAATACAAAATATTGAAGCTCGGCTAATAATACGCAATAACTAATAACATAAAATATTCAGATTTATTTTCTACATGTACGTACCGGAGATAGTGGGTTCGAATCCAGCGGGGACTCAGCAAAATTTTCATTGTTGTTTCCTAGTTGGTAAGGGCAATTTGGGCCGATCACCCAATTGTCTGAAAAGTAAGATGATCCATGCGTCGTATGGGCATGTAAAAAGTCGGTCCACCCGCCAACCCGCATTGGACCAGCGTGGTGGGATACGGTCCAAAACTCCCTAATGGAAGGTGGTGTATTAGGGGAGGCCTATGTCCAGCAGTGGACTATCACAGGCTGATGATGATGACGAAGAAACCAACTTTCTATTTGAATTCATAGTTTATTTGTACTAACTATAAGCGTAAAAAACTCCTCAAAGTGCATAATTTTAAATATAAAATCATTACAGTATAACCATTCAAAAATTGTATATTACAAGTAAACACCACTCTAGCGAGTTTAAAAACGTCCAAGCGATATATTTTCATACTCCATCAACTTAAACGTGCAACCAACAAGTAGCTCTACTATTAAAGAACTAATTAACTTTTAACGTCGAAAATAACATTCATAGTCCTCTAATTGGAAATTTTTGGGCGTCTCCGCGCAGAAAGGACTCCATTATTAAAGGTCCTTTAAGTTTCTTACGGCGCTAGTACATAAATTAGAGCTCAATAAAACTAATACTGAACTTTTACGATATGAACTTAAGGGGAAGTTGGGTTGTTTATGATATACGAGCAGTCAGCTGTTTTGGGAACTACAGAAGAGTGTTATTAGTTTCTCTTCTCGCGAGATTCTCTGTTAAGATAACATATGTTGCGATGAGTGACTTATGTAATAACAAAAATATAGTAGTAAATGATATTTTCGTCAAATGCCCAGTTCTTTTTCGGCTATTTGATAATTTAAAGGAACACTATGGTTTAAAGCTATTTAAACGTAATATCCGTTACGATATATTTATTTTCAAACATTCAGTTAAAAAGTAAAAAGCAAATCTTTTACAATTTAATGAAAAACTAAGTTAAGTACTAATAATTCTTGACCACACTAATATTATATGACACTAATTATGGTTAGGGCTTTGAAAAAAAGACAGAAGATGTATTCAATGTCTGCGATTCTTCGAGGAAGTTTTGTCGAAACAGTAAAAAATCGGCTTGTGGTCTCGAAACTAAGAATGTTTACGAGTGGCTTATCAAGTATTTCCGCTATAAATTGCGCTTTAATAAATAACGACGAATAACGAATACACTACTGTAACTCATTATTGCTTCTACACAATTTCAATAGAAACTTACATCATATCAGAGCTGTCCCATTCTGTACCTTGTACCTTTCACCTTTAAAACGAAATTAAACTCACACAAAGAACCAAGTATTCCCATCCCATTTATACCAAAGGTACATTCCGTACAGCCTACCAGTGCCAACTGTCCGGGCCGTTAATTATGAATTAATTCCCCGCATTCCTGAGGTAAGCTACAGGATTTATTTGGTCCATCCATCATCCTGAACAATGGATGCATACTCATTGTCCCCAAGTTTTACGACTCGGGCGTACAATCGTCCGCTAACCGTTGCCCCATGCCTTGTACGGTGGTATGCTGTTATTAATGCCTCTATCTCGAAATGCTGTTCAAATTGGAGGGAGAATTTATGTAAATAATAGACATTATTATGTTTGTAAAACACAATTGGTGCCAAAAAGTCAGGTACTCATAGGTTAAACATTATCATCATCAGCCTGTGACAGTCCACTGCTGGACACAGGCCTCTCCTAATACACCCCTATCCATATGGAGGTTTTGGACCGTTTCCCACCACGCTGGTCCAATGTGGGTTGGTGGGTGGACCGACTTTTTACATGCCCATCCGACGCATTGATCATCATACTTTTCAGACAATTGTGTGATTGGCCCAAATTGCCCTAACCAACTAGGAAACAACAGGTTTCTAGAGCACATGCCCTTACCTCCGGCTATGGAGGCTTAGAAGGCTAAACATAGCGAAGCTTAGGAGGTTAAACATAGCGCTGGGATTTAAAATTACTGCGGTTTACAAATAAAAACGCTGTCGTTTTTGGCGCCTTTAGTTAGTTGGAATTGACAAGTTCGATACTGGTGTTTTGATTTTGTTTTTTTTTTTATAAATTGTGAAAAGACTACATTTGTAAAAGATCTATGACTATATCCATAAAAATATTCTATTGGATAAAATAAAAAATTATGTAGTTTATGTACGTTAATAATATTTATGTACGTTTGCATAAGAAATTCTTTAGTAGTGTGAGAAATATTTCCAACGACCCTAACTCTATATTTGGTTTAGTCTCTGCAGCTTTACTTGAATTGACAGTAACAGTCGAGTACTGTATTATAGTAAATTGCAAAGAGATATTTAATCTCAATAGAGCAATAGATCAATTTCGAATATTCTACATTTGCTCCGTCTTAATCCAGTATTTGGAATCAAAGTATCAGTAGAGTAGAGTACTTCGATAACTTTGCAAAAGCGTATTCAATCTCAGTAGAGCAGTGGATTAATTTCAAACGTTCCTTACTCTACATTTGGTTCAATCTAACGTTTTATTTGCAATTGCAGTAACAGTAGAGTAGAAAGTAATAGAGCCAGCCATTCACAATGGATCGCGGAAAGGAACCATTACGTGAACTGGCGCAGACTAGAAATTGAAGCAGCTCGTATTGTTGGCGGGTTCGAACCCGAGACTAACGCGGCTATTGCTAGCACGCTCTAACGAGTAACAATAGTGCATTCGTTGGAGTGGGTTACTCCGTGCTGAGGCGGCGTATCGGTCGAGTGGGCTTTTAGGTCTGAAAACTGAAAAGTTTTTTGGACACTTTGCTTTTCAGTGTAAGAAATGAGAGAGCCAAAATTCTTAGCTGCGGATGAGGATTGATTGGACTGAATAATCTCGTTGGCCATTTGCAAGAAGTTGAATTGAAGATGGAACAGATTTTAATCACGGTGTGTCAGCAAGAATAATGTTGTTATTATGAATCAATTTGTAAAGCCTAAACTAAACGTTATTAAGTCTTAATTTTAAAATAGTCATATGCAATGTAATTGCGTATTCTATTATCACCTGAATGAACCTGAATTTTTAATCTATAAGCAAATTATGTACTATATCTTCTATGGTTGCGATGTGATTTACTAGTTTTAAACTCAATTATAATTTATTAATTTAATTTACGAAAGTTGTCCTTCTTTTGGCGCGTAAGTGAAAAACGAGAGTAAACTTACAATGTGCAATAATTTGCGCACACTGTAACGAAAAACTGACACCCTTAAGGCAACTGACAACTAATGACAACGATATTATTTTTTTAAACCTGCAATATGGCGACGGACAAAGTTTTAAAAAGATTAATATCTTGTTACGCCAAAGAGGTATAACTTCTAACGCGTATACGTACACACACATTTTTGTATATAATATTTATATTAATGACAGTCCATTCATATTTCTTCAATTAAAATAGAAACTTTTTGCCCAACCAAATATAAACAAGATCAAATACTTAAATGTAGAGGCCTGTTTCGTTGCAGCCCATAAAGTCTCAAAGTGATATTTTCTAAAACAGCTCAGTATCGCGTATCTAAGACTAGTAATAAAGTCATACACAGTAATTACCCCAATGCTCTCGCGTCTCGTAAACTTGCCATTTTAGCTGGCACTGGTGTTGGCAGAATGCCAAGTGACTTGCCATACACCGTTTAGCATCGATGGGAAATTTCTTAGTAGTTGCAACAAGCTTGTTATTGATTGTTATACAGACCGGATGTAAGCTGAAACATTGCTCCATTGGAACATGCCCAACAGATAGTGTCTTATAATTCACTATATAAAAATATTACATATTAATAAATTACGTATGTTTGTTGCTCTTTCACGTAAAAACTGCTTTTTAGATTTTTATGGTATTTGACGATAATATAGTTTGTAAATCAAAATAAGGTATAGGCTATTATTTATAAAGATAAGGTGTGAACTTTCAAAAATATAACAATAAGTGTCAAGTCTGTAAGAAAAGGTGCCTCGTAACATTATTACGAGAGTAAAACCGGGTGGCATAGTTAGTTCATTATGTTATAAAAAATTTTCGTTATATCAGCCATTTCACAAATTATAATAGTGTCACCTTTTCTAACTAGTATCTGAGCCTGGATTGTAGTTTTTATGGGACTGCACTTTACACTACAATGTAAATTGTGTGGAAACGGTGAATTGATTCTGGATTCTTTGTTCTAGTCGTTACCCCAAGGTTTCTCATTCATCCAGATTTCCTGAACAATCGTTTTTGCTCAAGGCGACTGGCTTCTGACCTCCTCGAACTATAGGGTGAAATGCACTGGATTATTAGATTAGATGTCAGTAAATTTAAAGGCACTTACGTTTGCTTTAACAACGGCTATAGATTTATAACATTTAATCCCTTAACTTATCTGATGCAAGCTTCACAAGCAAGCGAAAGCCCATTGGGACGGTGTTAAATATAATATAATATTACACATATTATATACCATAGTGGATAAATATAAATCTTAACTTAGTTCAGTTAAATATAATTGTTATCTCAGTTACTGGTGTTAACCTACTGTTATATGGAAACTTTTTAATCATTGTAGCTATAGCAACGACATGGCGAAATACATTTTTTTGGGGGAAAAATATTTCATCACATACATCATCAGCCTGTGGTAGTCCACTGCTGGACATAGGCCACCCCTAATACACCCCTATCCAATAGGAGGTTTGGACCGTATCCCACCACGCTGGTCCAATGCGGGTTGGAGGGTGGACCGACTTTTTACATGCCCATCCGACGCATGGATCATCTTGCTTTTAGAAAATTAGGTGATCGGCCCAAACCATTAGGCTGACTGGAGGCAGTAGTAAAATATTAGGGAATGACAATTGGCTCAACCAATTAGAACTCACAATATAAAACTGCCGTTGCTACATCCCATTTGGCTAAAGAAACGTCTTTTTGTTAACTAATTTCTCCAACATACACCTCCGTTAAAACAACATAAATATATATTATCCTCCGTTAAAACAACATAAGTAAATATTATATTACAACTTCATTTTAACTCTATGCACTAACTATGCACGTTCGTATTAGAGTAAGAACAGTATAAGTTATTTCGTATACACACGGCGCATAGGAAATTGTTGCCCAACGAATTAGTTCAGTGCATTTCGACAGAGCATATGTGTTATAAACCGTTTAGAAACGGAGCCAGTGCCAGTTGCGTTTCGACGATTTGGCGTAACAACAGTAACACAGGAAATTACGCTGTGCAGTTAAATATTAATGATTTTACGTGTTTATATGCACAATGGATGTAAAACGGTTTGGCTTCGTGTACAATTCATCGTCATCGTCAGCCGGTGTTAGTCCACTGCTGGACATAGGCCTCACTTATTGCACGCCTCCTCCATTAGGCGGTTTTAGGACCGTACCACCGTGCTGGTCCAATGCGGGTTGGTGGGTGGATCAACTTTTTACATGCACATCCGACGCTTCATGGATCATCTTACTTTTCAGACAATTGGGTGATCGACCCAAATTGTCCTTACTAATTTGGAAACAACAATGAAAATTTATTGAGACCCCGCAGGATTCGAACTCCTCTGGTTTATAAAGCAGGGGCCAATACCGCTAGCCCTCGGGGCTAGCCCTATTTGTTGGCCGCTGATGTGTCCTTGTGGTAATATATATACAAAAAAATTACCAGTTACATCATCTGTACTCTGGTATAAGTCCTGTCAATAACGGAACAGTTATAGATAAGCCAGAACAGACAGACAGACAGACAGACAGACAGACAAACATATGAAAAAAAGTGAATAACGGTTATTTTGATGTTAATAACTCTCTTATCGATTGACCTAACAACACCATCAGTTCGTAGGAAGACGCCTCTGACCGTTGAAGAACCGAGAAAAGAAACTCAGCGGGCATTTACTTTATATAACTAACTTCCAACTGATCTACAGCACGCGTTATTAGCTCGCAAACATGTGTTTATATATATACTGTCTGTCTGTCTGGCCATCGGGGTAATTAGTCAAAAGCAGCTGGCGGATGACAGGATGAAAGCTTGTGTTGTTAAATCGCGATCGGTCACTTGTGTCTGATGGCATTGACAATGTAGACAGATATAGATAGGCCAAACAAGAATCGGAAGTTATATGTATAATAATAATAATAATAAAGCCATTTAATCAGACCAACTTAAGTAACGAGTTACAGAACATATTAAACTATGCCATGGATAACAAGTTATGATTTTTTTTACTTATCTAATTTTAATCCTTTCCATTCTCAAATTTGGTTATACTTTGTAGGTCTGTTTGCCAATCGGCAAAGGCCTTCTCCAACCTTTTCCATTCCTGCCTGTCTTGGGCTACTCTTCTCCAGGTTACCCCTGATACTTGCCTGATATCCTCATCCCACCTTTTCCTGGTCTGCCCCTCTTCCTTCCCAGCTCTTGAATACTACTGTGTTACAATTTAACTCCATTTCTCTTGGCCTCTGATCAAGCTATTGATATAGATAGACCGAATTAGAATCGGAAGTTATGTAAACAATGTTACCATGGCAACGGATCGGTGGCATACAACTAGAGTTCGTGAATTATATATCGGGAATAGTTAGTGACAATAAAGTTTGATAATATTCTATAATTTAGTAAATGTAGAATTAGAATTAATGTAAACACTGATTCCATAGCGATGCACCGGCGTTGTACGTATGTTATTATTGGTCGCTTGTCACCTAGTGATTGACATCCATCATACAAAATTTTTCTGTCTTCAGTTAAGTAAATGTGGAATTGTAACTATTGTGAACACTTCAACCATAGCAACGGACCGGCGTCATACGTATGTTGTTGTAAGTCTAGTGTCACTCTGTGATTGACATCACCGTCTTTAGTTAAGTTAATATAGAATTAGAATTAATGTAAATAAAGTAACCCATGGCAACACGCCACCGCCGTTCGTATGTTGTTATTATTCGACCGTCATTCAGTGGGTGACATCGTAGCGACATTTATTTCAATAAAAATGTTCCTTTATCTTTTATTTAGACACATCACATCACATATCATCAGCCTTTGTTAGTCCACTGCTGGACATAGGCCTCCCCTAATACACCCCAATCCATTAGGGGGTTTGGACCGTATTACACCACGCTGGTCCAATGCGGGTTGGTGGGTGGACCCACTTTTTTACATGCCCATCCGACACATGGATCATCTTACTTTTCAGACAATTGGGTGATCGGCCCAAATTGCCCTAACCAACTAGGAAACAACAATGAAAATTTGTTGAGTCCCCGCAGGATTCGAACCCACCACCTCCGGTTTCTAAAGCACACGCCCATACCACTAGTTTACGGAGGCAGTTTCTTAGAAATCTCTATTAAAGATTATTAAGAGACATAAATATTAAGACATATTGAAGCTCCTGCTTAGCTTAGATATCGGTGATTGTTTATTGATTTTGATTTAACGATTTCATATTTGACAAATCTAAGTCAAAGTCAAATATCTTTATTCAATATGGAACCATTACACTTCCTTATTGATTGTCAAATAAACTATCACCGGTTCAGAAATGGAAGTCTCTGACCTGAGTAGAAGCGGCGTAAAAAACTCAGCGGGATTTTTTTTCCCTTATTTAACCGACTTCAAAAAAGGTAAAAAAGTAAAAAAATACCGACGAATTGAGATCGTCTGTATTTTTTTATGTTTGTTACCTCAGAACTTTCACCTGGGTGAACCGATTTGGATGATTTTTTTATTTGAAATCTGGTGCTTCCCGTTTGGTCCCATAGCAATTTGATCCAGTTCTGACAGTGTATCCATGTAAAAACTGAATATGTCTAAAATTTACATTAACTATGTGCTCAACAAATGGACAATTAATAGCTTAATATCACGCAAACCTATTTGAAGTCGGCTTGTTATTTGTTAAAATTTTGTTTATTTAATCATATTTAAATAGTTTAAGGTAGCCTAGAGCGAACAGTTCATTACCAGGGTGTGCTATTTATTCTATCAAATAGTCATTACATATATAAATATATGTATCTAATAGTCATTTTATACAAAAACATATTGTTAATTTACATTAGAAAAAAATACTTTTTCAAAAATAAATAATTTCTTGCTTTTTCTTGATTACTAAACATTATATTTCCCATTTACGGATTAATCATAATTATTTTAACCTATTTGTGTCATAATAACAAGACAGACTCTATAATAGTCCAGCTTGATGATGATGATGATGAAGTGATAAAAACAAAGTATCCCATTGCGTTTTCATGACATTTATATTCGATGATGATCGCTCACTGACTGACAGCTAGATGACATACCATCAATAAGATTGCAGACGTTTCGTTCAGAAACTGCGTTATAGCTTCAAATTTACAAATAGCCATCCCTGCATACGTTTTTAGACTATTATGATGTTCTATTTACAAAAACATGTAATAGTTTAACATTGTTAACATTGCACCATAGCAACGACAAGGTCTCTTACAGTGATAAATCAATGATAAATTGTCATCGATATGTCAATCACTGAGTGACACACTAACAACAACGCCATAAGTGCGAAAGCCGCGTCGTTACTTTGGTTTAATAGTTTATATTTTTTTTTTTTTTTTTTTATTGCTTACGCAGGCAGACGAGCAGTCGGGCCACCTGATGGAAAGTGGTCACCGACACCCATAGACATTGGCAATACCAGTGGTATCGCCAACGCGCTGCCTACCGTGAGACATAGGGTGTTAAGTCTCGTTTACCCAGTAAATACGCTGGCTACGGTGCCTTCAAACCGGAACACAGCAGTGTTTTCACACTACTGCTTCGCGGCAGAAATAGGCACCGCGGTGGTACCCACCCAGACGGTCTCCTGTAAACAGGGGACCTACCACCGGTATATTTAACTAGCATCCCGCAACCTCTTGCGGGTGGAATTTCGTAAAATCCGTTCTTAGCTGAGCTCTACTCGGCGAAAGGAATATTCCTACCAAATTTCAAGTCATGAGTCAGTATATAGGTGGGAATCTCTTATATATATATATATATATCTTTTTGTAATAACAATCTAACAAAGAGATACGAAAATGATTGAACATAAATAATCCATTCACCAGGTCATAAACATAATATTTACTCTTCGGACGCTATTTTCTTTTTTTTTTTAAATAGCTGTGCAATGAGAATATAGTTATTATTAAATATCTATTCTAAAGTACAAATTGAACTAAAAATTGCGTTATGAGACGGTTAAGCACGATATTTATGTGAACAAGCTATTGTTTTTAGCTTATAATTAATTATAATCTTACAATAATGTTCTAAACAAACAAAAACCAATTCCTTTATCATCACTACATAGTATAAAACAAAGTAGCTTTGTCTGACCCTATGTCCCTATGTATGCTTATATCTTTCAAACTACGCAATGGATTTCGATGCGGTTTTTTTAATAGACAGAGTGATTGAAGAGGAAGGTTTATATGTATAACACATGCTTAATACTGTAGGTATATTTTCTATCAGCACCTCGTGCGAAGCAGAGGCGGGTCGCTAGTTTATTTTTAAAATGCATTTTAAACATAATAATATTCTTGGTTTATTTCTCAGCGTTCCGCTTTATTCCACACATATTTTAGGTCCGCGGCATAATTACCCGAATGCAATGCTATAAACACGTACGGAACCGGGTACCAATTCCGTCACAGCTGTCGACTGGATTCGCTCAATTAATGGATTCCACTATATTTAATTCAAAACAACAGGGCTGGGCTAAAGATCGGCTTATTTTATATCTATTATTACATTTTTAATATATGTATAAGGAACATCGTTTAAATTGTTAAAATATGTATAAATCAATAACTAAAAGATGATAAATTGTGGTTAAAATGGATACTTTCGGTTATTATCGAATATTTAAATTCCCTTTACAACTATTTGGTAAGTACTAAGTATCGCAAAGTAAATTAAAAGCTTAATCCAATGTTTGTATGAGACTATACCTCTATATATTAGTATATATATGTATATATACTCTACTCTATAATATGTGCACGAATTTGCTTAGTAATATAATCGTAAATAAATTATTGACTATAAACTAATTTTATTATTATTATTATTATATATATGTAATAACTAACCCCAATTTGGGCTGATCACCCAATTGTCTTAAAAGTAAGATGATCCATGCGTTGGATGGGCATTTTAAAGTCGTTCCACCCACCAACCCGGTTGGTGCGGGGCAGTGGACTATCACAGGCTGATGATGTTAGTTATGAACCAAGCATGGAGTAATATCGATTACCGTTCGATATATAGTAATTAACATTCAGTGATTAAGGCGTGATTTGTCTGTAACATAAGCCTTTGTTCATATAATTGCCACATTTTTTTAATATCTTTAAAGTTTGTTTTTAATTAAATTTATATTCGAGTAACAACCCTAGTGTGGTTCCGATGGATGTCATAAATCAGCGGAGATGACGAGTTGGTCGGGTGCACGGTTTTAGAACATTACGTAAAAATAACTGGAGTTTCGTTATGAAATATTTACTTTTTCCTTTCTCTCAATAAGATTATAATAAATTAAATAAATAAATGTTTGTTTATTGGTTTAGTTTTATTGTAAAAGATGACAAAAAAAGACCCACTGAGTTATTTTCGCCGGTTCTTCTAGGTCAGAGGCGGTCTATTCCGAAACGGTGGAACCGGTGGCGTTTTGACAATCAATAAGTAAGCGTATCACTCCTATGTTGAATAAAAATATTTGAATTTACATTTCAGTCTAATTTCCATAATCTAAGCGTAATTTTTAACACTAAAGGCGTCAGAAGTTCATTCATATTCGCGGACTGCCGGTATGTTGTAACTGTTCAAGAATGGTCGACGTTTGCATGTCAATAGACCTTATGTCAAACACATTACGTTTTGTTTGCAAAAGATCTGTTATATTTAGCATAAACAAAGGTCTCTAGGATCAGTATAACTAAGTGTATTCAATGTATTTGGGGTTTCTAAACGACAAAGATATTTTTTTTTACTTTTAAACTTTAACAGCATCACTAGCAGATTTTAATGAAAAATAATAATTGCTTAAATATTCGACATTATAAACAAAATTAAAAAACACAAACATTAGTGGAGTTTTTAATGGCAAAGGTATAATTTTGTAGTTTTAACTATAACAGCATCACGTTGAGAAATTTATTAAATTATTTCATACTAATCCGAGAAAATCAATTTTAACATTTTTTGTAAATAAATAGCTATTATATATTTTTTAATAAGTTTCACCCGTAGAAATCAAACCGACACTTTATGAGACTACATCAATCTATTCTGCCTCCGTAGCCTAGTGGTATGGGCGTATGCTTTAGAAAACGGAGGTCGTGGGTTCGAATCCTGCGGGGACGCAACAAATTTACATTGTTGTTGTATCCTAGTTGGTTAGGGCAATTTGGGCCGATCACCCAATTGTCTGAAAAGTAAGATGATCCATGCGTCGGATGGGCATGTAAAAAGTCGGTCCACCCACCAACCCGCATTGGACCAGCGTGGTGGGAACGGTCCAAACCCCCCTAATGGTTAGGGGTGAATTAGGGGAGGCCTATGTCCAGCAGTGGATTATCAAAGGCTGATAATGATGATGATCAATCTATTATTAGTAAAGAATTAAAAATTCATAAAGCAATGTCGTACAAATTCATCTCTCATTACTATCTCAAACACATTATATAAAGAAATTGTATGTAACATAATTTCAAATATATTTCATGTTCTAAAACTTTCTACAGGTGGCCGTAATGACGGGTGGTACACATTAAAAAGTAACGAAGAAATTTCTTAAAGTACACAGACAGAAAATCAGTCTTGTTCCCTTTTAATCTTCAGACAATACGACTGAAAACCTGCCATATATATAGGCTTATAAAACTGCCTAGCATGTCTCAAGAGCCAATCCTGTGGAGGGCCTTTTAAGCATCGATCTGGGTGTTATATTTCAACACTAGATGGCGCTTTTATGCTAGCAGTTGGAATAAGAGACACTAGGGCTGTCATCGACAAATTTTGTATATATATATTTTTAATGATAAATTATGCTGTTTTACTGTTTTATTATTATCGTGTTTAATTACTTTAACGTAACAAAATCATGGTTTAACGCGATAAAATACGTAAAATTGTATTATATATTATTTTGAGTTGTTTTCTTTAATAACCTTTAAAAGTAAATATGTTGCAGAAATGGTATTTGAAAAGAAATTTAAAGAAACTCCACCGAAGAATTAATCCTCCAGGTTTAGTTAGTTAGGGCTGACACAAAATTTGAACCTTAACTTCTTTTTAGTAAAAGAAATATTTATTTAAAACTCTAAAGAATTATTAATACTACACTCCTATTGGACTAATCATATAGACCCCCCCTCTAAATGGGCCATGTAAGGCTGCACTATACTATCAAAGGCGCAGCTTTTCATTAGCGACCTAAAATCGATTATAGTTTTTTTCCGGTATCAAAGATAACTAATAATTTAACACCCTTATTCATAAAACATAGCTTTATTAACAATTTGGGTCCATCACCCAATTGTCTAGATACCTAAAAAGTCGGTCCCGGTTGTCAAGACCATATCTGGCAGTCTTTTTAGGAAGTCAGTGCCCACAAATTTACTGACAACTAAATCATCCATAGAGTGCAGTTTACCCCTTGGGTTGAGGATGGTCAGATGTCAGTCGCTCTGTGTATAATTACGCTATTAAGTAAATCTGGATGGATTAGAAGCCGACCCCATGATACATTGGGAAAATGGCTAGGTTCTACACACACTAGGCTAGGTTGTACACAAAACTGTACCTTCCTGATATTAAAGTACAAAACAACATCCTCACCCGAGCTGAAAATACCGTGCGAAATCGCCCCAACGTAATTTTCAATCGGAAATTGAATTATATAGAGTAATTAAACTCTATTCCAGAGCAATTTCAATTAAACGGATGTCGTAAAACGTTTTGATTCTTCTGCAAATATTAATTAAGACAATAAATCTAAAATATCTTTCATGGTAAATCAGATTACTATATAGGTCACCATAGATCACCCGGGGTTAAATAAAATTCATCGCTGTCCCTATATCCTTATGTATGCTAAAATCTTTCAAACTGCGCAACCGAGTTCGATGCGGTTTTTTTTAAAGATAAAGTGATTGAATGGGAAGGTTTATATGTATAACATGGTTAATATTGTAGCTATATTTTCAATTAGCATAGCTTCCGTGTGAAGCAAGGGTGGGTCGCTAGTATGGCGAACCAATTGAAGGCGCGAAAATTCACCAAACACAGAAGTAGATCAAAAAAAGATTATTTAGACAATAGAATTTGTTTTCAGCAATTCAGGGATATTATTGATATTCAACTTCAGTTAACGCCAGCACTTCTTCCTCGTATTAACACCGCAATCCCTTTGGGATGGAAATTCGTAAGACCCATTCTGAGCTGATCTCTACGCCAAGTAGGGAAATTGTAAAAACGAAAATTCACCATATTTCAAGTTATTCCGCCTTATATCTTCAGAGATGTTGTGATCTCTCATGTACTTATTAATGGATACGCAACAATCACTATTTAAGTTTAATTATAATAAGAATAAACATTTAATGCTATAAGACAGTACTGATAATTAGAGATACGGACCCTTTTAAAATTGTCAAAGTATCATTATTATCGTTAAATATTTTCGGTCAAAGGATGTTTATTGGCAAATTAAATTCGACAATATTTACAAACTTACTGTATAGATCTTTAATACGTGAAAATACCACAACAGTAAAATACTACAACAAACTATGTAAGTTTGTGTGTGTGAATTTATTTTTTCTTATGTATTAGACATCGAAGTAAACATAACTATTCTCGGTAGATTTATTATGATAAAAAACATGCTTAGTGATATTATAATTAGCTATTGAAATTATACTTTAATAGCTTACAATGTAGTTTGGATATTTGTATATAATCTGTGTACATGAATTTTAATTGTCAATGACTGTTTCTACAAATACGGCGTTCTAACACTTTTTAGTGAAATCTTTACACTTAATTACAGATATAATTATTCCAACTAAATTATTTGTAATTAATATTTGAGGTGCCCTCTTGCCCGCTGAGTCCTGCTCTCTGTATATTTTTCGATTCATTATAAACTTCGAAAGTGTTTGACCTCTTTCGATATTTCACGTTAATGATATACATACTATACAAAAGAAAAATATGACTAGTTATTTGTGAAACAAGTCTAGATTTTAGCCAAATTTATCATGGAATAGATGTAAAAAAAGGTGACACATTGCAACATAGTAATGTCACACATCTGTCACCAAGTCTTATTGATGTCTATTGCGGTGGATTATCTCAGCTCATTATCAATTCTTAGTCGTTAAATGTGACCTTGTTCATTTACGAAACCTGTTACATATAGCAGAGTCTAATCGAAAAACTTGACGTTGGCGAAATCTACAAGGAAACGCCATCAAGCCAAAAAACTGAACTGAACTTATTGATGTCACCTAGATGTCATCAAATTTCGTTTAGTTGCTATGGGTTACTGTGTTAAAATCTATTCCTACTAAACTGGCTAAATAATAATTTATATTGGCTTCGATTTACACGTACTTTCATCACGTTACATTTGACCGATAAAAAAGGTTATAACTTTTACCGTCACTAGAATTAGAATCTGTTGTAATATATAAACTTGGATTATTTTAAATACATACTTCGTACTGTGCTATTCATCAATTTTAATCATCTAACCCATAACACACATACATCATCAGCCTGTGATTGACCACTGCTGGACATAGGCCTCCCCTAATACACTCACAATCCCACCACGCTGGTCCAATGCGGGTTGGTGGGTGGACCGACTTTTTACATGTTCATCCGACGCATGGATCGTCTTACTTTTCAGACAATTGGGTCATCGGCCCAAATTGCCCTAACCAACTAGGAAACGACAATGAAAATTTGTCGAGTCCCGCAGGATTCGAACCCACGACCTCCGGTTTCTAAAGCACACGCCCTTACCACTAGGCTACGGAGGCAGTCCATCTAACATCACTTTACATTAAAAAAGTTTATCTCTACACTTTTAAAGCGGCAAAAAATCTTTTACGAAACAAACCTCACATTTTCGCGTTAGTGGCAACCCTAATGAGCACTTCAGGTGATTGAGAGAGAGGTGTTACGCTTTCAGCGACATTTCCGGTGGCGGTTTCACCTGTATAGTGGCAGACTGGCGCGTTTTAAAACCGATGAGAGTGTTCAGCAGTCTGTTACCTTTCGGTAGCTATAGTAAGACCAAATCAGACATGGGTTTATGTTATATTAACAGCATAGTGCATAGCAATATATCAGCGTCATACGTCGTTTAATGTGGAGTTGTTAATAATTTCTGAATCTATGAGTGATAATCAATCTATTTTGGAAGGCCTATGTCCAGCAGTGGACTAATACAGGCTGATGATGTATGTGATGTGATAATGTAACCTTATCAAAATATTTTTGGAAAAAAACCTACTTGAATTTTTATAAAGTCAGGGAAACAGCTAGTAGTTACTAATAATTGTTGTCATTAATCATTTAATACGAGTGTATTCATGGTTACTTATGATTCAATAGCAGCCGAGGGAATGATGACCGGACGTGTCGGGTTGCTTACCTGAAACAAAAGGGGCTTCGGTTACAAAACGATATGGGTGTGACGTAAGTGGATAGAGTGACAGAAAATTAAGTAGAAATTAGGACAGGTTCTGTCCATGGCAGGATTAGAGTCATTTTAACAAACAAAATTGTTTAAATAAAATTGGGTCATTTATTAATAGACGATACTTACACACTCTCTGTTGTTACGCGAATAGTATAGACAATAAATAATACAATCTTTACGGATTTTATCCCGTTTAATTATTTTACAATGGCCGGTCCCATGACCGTGGATCCTGGGAAAAGTTTGACACGTTGAGTATAAATTTAAATAATTGTAAAGTGATTAAACGTCCGTTAAAAAATTGTATTGACCATGTACATAACATAAATTTACATGAATAAGCTGGTAAAGGTACCAACATTGTTTAATTTCTTAACTACTGGTATTTTAATACAAACGTGGCATAGAAACAATAGTAAATTATAATTATTACATTTAATTGACTTTACTTTATGGGTTTTAAATGCACTATTCGTTTATGATCACTTGAAATAAATTGATAATCGACCGTTACAATTATTGTTTTACACTGTCTTTAGGTGTCTGTTAGGACCGTTGAATGCTAATGTTTACGCAAAAAAAATAAAATAAGTTAAAATCCTTTTAACAATGACTGAAAAACTCTTAAAACACACACGGTTTTAAGAGTTTTATAAAAATCTGTAATGCTAATTTGTCAGACACTGTAACTTGGGATAGAAATATACTATAACTTGTGACTTAACAAAAGACGTTTTCTGATCGAAATATCCTTTAAATATAACCATAACACCAATTTCAGGTCTTACTTACAGATATATATTCCTCGAATTATTACTCTTGTGAGTAATTACTTGTGATTTAACACAATACTTTGCCTAATTCAAAGCGTTTAATTTTTTATACAATATTCTCGACGTTCCAGATACTTTGCAGAATCCTCGATCAGGGCCAGACTCACCATTAAAGTCACAATTAAACGCGACAAAATCCTTAAAGTCTTTCATTTATATTTGTACTATTCTCATGAAGGAAATAAAATTATTATTCATCCCATAAATAGGACTGTCCAAAAATCTAAAGAATTTGGACACCCTGCGTCACCCGATACGACAGCGCTTCGGTATTCAGTTACATGCACACGTCGGACTTCGCTGTTTCCGCAAATCTTCGTGTATTGTGACGTCACAAAATTGTAAGTCTTTATAGTATAAAGATAGTGTTTGTAATAAATTAGTTATATATTAGACTGCCTCCGTAGCCTAGTGGTATGGGCGTGTGCTTTAAAAACCGGAGGTCATGGGTTCGAATCCTGCGGGGACTCAACAAATTTTCATTGTTGTTTTCTAGTTGGTTAGGACAATTTGGGCCGATCACCCAATTGTCCAAAAGTAAATGATCCATGCGTCGGATGGTCATGTAAAAGTCAGTCCACCCACCAACCCGCATTGGACCAGCGTGGTGGTCGGTCCAAACCCTAATGGACACCCTATGTATTAGGGAGGTCTATGTCTAGCAGTGGACTATGAGAGGCTGATGATGATGATGATGATGATGATGATGATGATGATATATTACTTTGTAATATGAAGTGATATGGAGTTGAGTTTAAATTCGTTGCAAATAATGCAAGCGTCTTCTCTCAAGTGCATGTTAGGCAAAATTATTTCATAGTGTTAACTAGGCACATACGCACTAATAATTAATTGCTTTAATTCGGACTAACTGTCGCACTCTTAATATTCGTATTCAAGTTCGAAACTCTTTCCAACTTTTATTACAATAGAGTGCTAATAGGATTAACAAATCACTTGCCTCTGAGGCGTAAAGGTATGAGCTTGCTTTGTAGAAACTGAGGTCGTGGGTTCGAATCCTGCAAAAATGTCGGTATCGATAACTTTTCGTTGTTGTGTTTAATTATGTTAGGGAAATGCGGGCTGATCAACCGATTGCATGTGATTCAAGGTTCATGCGTCAGTTGGGCATATAAAATTCGGTCCCATCATCACTTCGGTCGTGTCGCTTAGGCGTTCCATCAAACTACAAGAATGAAAGAAGAGTCCAAAGAGTAATAGGTACACAAGTCAACGGAGGCCTTCCCGTTTACTTGTGCAATTGTGAACTATATTATGTCCTGCTTTGATGACTGATAGATTAATTGCCGTCATTGAAATCCGAAAACTCCTTAACAACAAACTGTTTTGATACCATTGCGGTAAAAGATCAACATCATACATAGGCAACCATCACATGTCTTACTGCTGCTAAAGCCACATCTAATATATAGGGAATAATTAATGAGGATTTTGATTCGGACCTGTGAAGATTACTTTCCTTACAAAATTAATAAATAGTATTACTCGATAAATGCATTTCTTAATTAGGAACAAGGAAAAATTTCGTGTTTTAATGAAATCCAAGCTAATAATAACCTCAAAATCTACAACCGACTTCTTCATCACAATCCGGTTATTGAAATAACAATGTCAAGTGTCCACAATGCTCGAGAAATATCGGACATTCCGGCCGCTGTTGAATATTAGCGAAAATAATGAAAAAAGCCCCAGAAATGTACCGAGGTCAAGCGGCACTCGCTTTTGCGCGGGAAAAAATAACAAAAATGGCGGACACTCGCGAGTTTGCAATTCCTGTAATCTGTCAAAGTGGGAGATTGACCTAGAATTAAATGAAGACTGATTCAATGAGGTATTTCACGTAAGCCGTCAATAACGTTATTTTTAGGAGCATTTTCAATATTTTTATATATTTTAAATGTTAATTGAACTTCAGTTTTAGTAATAGTTTATAACTTATACAATTTTTTTAATAATGGACTATTTTAAACACTAAAAGTTTGACGTTAAAAAACTTTCACGTTGACTTGACTTAAAATACAGGAAGTATTTCCAAGCCTTCTTACAATTGTACAAAAATATCAACCACAAATACAAACAATCGCTTCTTTAGTGTTTTTTCAATTCATCGATAACAACAATATTCTTTGTATCATTAAAAAGGCAATTTCGCAGCGTATCATCGATATGGTCAGCGCATCTCTACGAGTTGATAGATTGGCTCTATCCATTCGTAGAATGATTACAATGTAGAGTTTGCTACGCCGCTATGTATTCATAGCATATAAAGCACGCTATGCGTTTATTTTTGGAAACTTAACAAAAACATTTAACGTCAATTGCTTACAAATACATATCAATAATATTTTCGGTCAGCTTTGTAGCGCATAACAAGCGAGGCTTTAACATTTTTTGCCCACGACTTCATCTGCGTGGTAATTTGTTCAATAAATTCGTGTGGATATTTATTGCAAAAAAAGTAGCCTTAGTTATGTTAACTATCTTTTAAAGAAAGCCCCGTCGAAATCGGATTAGACATTATGCAGAGAAAACAGATAAAAAATTTATAACTATTGTTTTGTTATATGTATCGGTCTGTTATTATTTTAAACGGTTATTTTGATAATGCAAAAAGACATTCTTATTTTATTTATTTATATACATTTTGGCAACTAAAGCATGTCCTGTCAATCAACCGTAGGGTAGTTTGATCGACATTTATCTATTGAATGAAGTAAAGTGATGAACAGAATGTTAGACTCATAGAAGCGATATACTAACATAAGTTTAAGGCGTTTTAAATCACTGAAACAAAGTAATGTTTACGTACTACTTATTTGCGGCGAATAATTATCAGTATTCCTGTACCTGCTTTACAAAATAAGGAGGATTTTTCCTAGCCCATTCCTGTACCTGCTTTACAAAATAAGGAGGATTTTTCCTAGCCCACATGTACAGTCGTTTAATAAGATTGCTTATCAAATATATAATTGAACCGGTGGTAGGTTCCCTTTTTACAGGAGACCGTCTGGGTGGGTACCAACATAGGATATTACGTCTCGTTCACTCAGCAAATACGCTGACTACGGTGCCCTTCACACCGGAACGCAGTAGTGTTTTTACTCTACTGCTTTGCTGCACAAATGCACCGTGGTGATACCACTCCAGACGGTCCCTTGCATAAAGGGGACCAAGAGATTACTTAAATAAAACCCTTTATTAAAACCCAATAAATTTTACACCCAAAATCGTGGGGATTTGAAATCATACATAAACAAAGTAATTATCAATCGAATTTTAGTATGAAAAGTCACACACAGACCACAAGCGTCCTATTCCGAACCGCTAATAGTATTTTAACAATCATTAAATAAATTTAATTCAATAATATTAAATGAACTGTTGTAATCCGTAGTAGCCTTTAATAGAAAACTCACAAACTAACCAAATAACATTTTATATGTACATATATTGTCCAAGTCACTCATCCATACGATAATCTTCGATCAGGCATGTCGCCTCGCCCAAAGTCAGACCTTCTTGACTGACGAAGCGACAAACGTCGCAAACGAGGTCAGAATTGACTTTGAATAATAAATACCTACATAACGCTGTAAACTGATCTAGAATTCAAGAACGCATTGTGACTATTTTACCTTGATGTAGTCGATTGTATTATTCTCTTATATAACAACTAGCGACCCCCCAACCCCCATTGTGGGTGGAATTTCGTAAAATCCGACCTCTACTTGGCGGAAAGGAATATTCCTACCAAATTTCAAGTCGCTACGCCTTATGGTTGCAGAGATATCGTGATGAGTCAATATATAGGTGAGAATCTCTATTATATATATATATATAGATAAGAAAAATATTTCTATTGCTTGCGCGAATATTATACATTATTAAATTCGACGTTTCGAACACTTTCCGAAAGTGTTCGAAACGTCGGGTATTTAAAATGTAAAATAAACGCGATAAAATCCGTAAAGTAATTTTATTTAATAAGAAAAATATTGCTAAACGAAGAACGCATAATCCTAAGCAAAGATTGTATTATGGGAACGAGATTAATGATAATTACACAGAATTAGTTTTCTGTTGTAAATAAATAAATATTGCATAGATACAAACACCTAGACATGAGTTAAAGACTATGTTGATCACATTTTTTTCCCCGTGGCGGAATCGAACCGACAACTTTGGCTGATCAGTCAGACAAAGTAACCACTGCGCCAAGCGGGTCGTCAAATTTATAAATCTCTATAATTGTATGATATTATATACCTGCCGTAGAATATAATCTGAATTATAGTAAATAAGTTAAGATTAATTTACAAATCAAAACAAGATTTTTGTATTGGTCATTCATTTAGCTGCTACGCTTAGAATGGAGATAAAACCAAGTCAAAAAGATTTTGAATCTAGAAAATCTGATGCTGATATATGGCGCTAACGTGATTTAATAGCTGTCAAACATCACGTGTAATATTAGTAATGATAACAAACAAGTTATTTTGTGTAAAAAAAAATAAAGCAGCGTTATGGTTTTAAAACGAACGCTTGTGTTTATGAAGAACTATGCAAAATAGGTCTTAAATTAATATACACTTTGGAATTACAGCCCATGTATTTATTTAGAAGAAATTGGTTTTGTTTTATGAAAAATGTTGGTAGCTTGCTCGTCTCTCGCAGATGAAGAGACTTATTGCAAGTCTTCTGTCACTCCTTGACTGATTATTCGGTGACAATTGATCATCGATAAAGGACCTTCGTTGCCATGTTCAAAATATCATCACTGAATAAGTCAATGCTGGACAGCTCCATACCCCGATCCATTAGGGGTTTCGGACATATCCATCACGCCTGGATCCATGCGGGTTGGTGGAGGACCGACCTTACATGCCCATCCGACGCTGGATCGTCTCACTTTCAGACAATTGGGTGATCGCACGATTGTCTAACCCATCTAAGGACACAATTGAAATTTGTTGAGTCCACAGATTCGACCCGACCTCCAGGTTTCTAAAGCAACAGCCCTACACTAGCGGGTGGTTGCACTGCGATACTTGTCTATATCCGAGTTCGACCAACTATACAGATATAAAGCCAGTTTTAATAAAATATTACCTAAAGTACATTATGTAACTTATCATGCTGTGATATATTTGTTGCGCAATCACAAAATATGTAATGAAAGCATTTATTCAGAGAAAACGCAAAATCATATTTCCTCAAAAAATACTTGGTCCTGAATCTTTTGTATTATATTCTGTCGCATATTTTCCAACTAATAATGTTAGGTCGTTCCCCGAAATCACTGATTTATCAATAATATAAGGAAAATTGTTAGATGTTTCTCAGAATCGTGAAATAATTAGGCTAAGGAAATATCTGCGAAAACGTATGTAAATTTATGTTTTATCATCTATATTGATACAACATGATAAATTGTATATTTGCTGGTAAAAGTCATTTGGTTCATGATCGTAAATTAAATAAACAAGCAATAAACAAGTATTACTTTAAATTTTTGGCATTTATTGACATTTCTTGTGATAAAAAAACGAATGACTAAATTCAATTTACGTTTAATAAATAAGAATAGTATATGCATCTTTAAAGTGTAATTTACGCGTATAATAATAGAAATAATTATTAAAACTAAAAAAGTAATTTCACATCTCTTTTTAATATATAACAATAAGTCATTTACATTCAAACATACGTAGAATTATTCTAACTATATATTATTATATATTAAATAACATAATATGCATAAAACAATATAATTTCAAACAGAACAAATTTCACTCGATCGATATATATATAATATTTCGCAATCACTAGTGTAGTTTTCCTAACCCAAATATCCGTTGACGCACAAACTGACAGGACGCTCGATCCCGCAGATCTATAGATCATTAATCTTATCATCTAGATCGCGCACGTGTCTTCCGTCCTCTTCTAGCAAGTCATAAATCCCATACGTAAGAGCGTGACGGAGCGATTGCGTATGTTTACATTTTCCGTTTCACTCACACTCGCAATACGTGTCCTATGACAGATAAGGACGGAAAGCGCAGCTGTCACGAAAGTTGGGAGCACTTTGATGTTATAAATAAATGCGGATGACTTTGAATTGACTAGTTTGTGACTGAGGTTCGAATCCATATCGTTATTTCGTAATTTGCTATTAATGTAGTCATTCGCCTGCCAACTGCCTCCGTAGCCGAGTGGTATGGACGTGTGCTTTAGAAACCGGAGGTCGTGGGTTTGAATCCTGCGTGGACACAACAAATTTTCATTGTTTCCTAGTTGGTTAGGGCAATTTGGGCCGATCACCCATTGGTCTGAAAAGTAAGATGATCCATGCGTCGGATGGGCATGTAAAAAGTCGGTCCACCCACCAACCCGCATTGGAGCAGCGTGGTGGGATACAGTCCAAACCCCCCAATGGAAGGAGTGTATTAGGGGAGGCCTATGTCCAGCGGTGGACTATCAAAGGCTGATGATGCATAGTCATTAAATCTCTTTCTAAATTATTTTCGCTGTAATATCAAGGTTTAAACCACAGAATCTTTCGGTAACCAAAAAAATGTATTAGCGCTCGATACCAAATGAAAACAGTGTTATAAAAAGTCGATCATAGCTAGTGTGCTTTCAAATTTGACAGTTCATCTGACAGCTAAATATTATCTATTAAAACCAATTAAGCATTTGGGTTGCGGAGATCCCATTACAGTCAGCTCTACGTGAAACTTGTTGGTTGTTTTACTGGGTGGTTCAGCCGATTGCAAGTTAATCTGTTAAAATTATTGGCCGTTATATGTGTATATATTTATATCTAGCTTAAATGTGTTTATCTAAATAAAAACGCAAACTAACTAAAGTTTAGGTCAGTGTGTATTTTTAAAAAGCGTCATGTCAGTGTGACCTGTATATGAAAATGAAACATTTGCTCTTTAATTTGTTCTTATCTGATAATTATTTTCATTATGCCAAAATGCTTTTCAATATAATTCTATGGAAATATTAAGAAACGAGGCGCCATATTGTTTTTTTCCCGCCATTTTTAAATATTTACAGATCAATATAATTATATAAATAGTTTTGTAGTTAGAATAACATTGAAGAAACAATCTGATTTATCATATCTTTAATGAAACGATAAATTTAAACTTTATTAAGAGTGGATAGATTGTTTTTACGCGATTATTATACGTTTTGAGTTAAATATCTACAGTTTTAGAGACTTATTAATGCAGTTTCTAACCCTTTCTAGGGTCCAAGATCAATGCTGGACATAGGCCTCCCCCAATGCTCGCCTTTTCTATTAGAGATATTTTCTTTTTAAATATAGCGACGGTCCTCTATTTATTACTATTATCTTTTGCTTACTTAAATTCCACGCATTATCGCTCTGACATATTACGTTAACGAACCAACGAACTAATTTTATACTCGAAAAAGCTTAATAAATGACTAAATACTTTAACAAATAACTGCCTGCATAGCCTAGTGGTATGGGCGTGTGCTTTAGAAACCGAAGGTCGTGGGTTCGATTACTGCGGGAACTCAACAAATTTTGTTTGTTGCTTCCTAGTTGGTTAGGGCAATTTGGGCCGATCACCCAATTGTCTGAAAGGTAAGATGATCCATGCGTCGGATGGGCATGTAAAACGTCGGTCCACCCACCTACCCACATTGGACCAGCGTGTTGGGATACGCTCCAAAAAGCCCTAATAGATAAGGGTATTTAGGGGTGACCTATGTCCAGCAGTGGACTATCACAGGCTGATGATGATGATGACTTTAACATATATTTTTAGAGTTAAAACAAGTTGTTTTTTTATTTAATATCTATCAATCGACAAAGGTTAGTTAACAACGTGAAAATCTCATGTGTCAATATTTGAATAAATAATTACATTAAAAAGCAACCGCAGTTCGCTTTCTTAATAACCTTGACAAACAGCTTCCAAAGGCCGAGTTCTGGTTATTTTAATGGGAATTTGCCAAATAGCTGTTAATTTAGACTCGATATTTATTTAGCGTAACGAAAAGTATGTAAATAAAGAATTTCTATCCGACACAATATAGTCTGTTCACAATTTTAACATTCAATCACGTCACACGCACATCAAGAGCAAAGCATAAACTACGGGATCAACTTATAGAAACATACCGAGAGAGAAAAAACATTTTTCGTAAAATCGATTAAATTTTTTATAGAAATTTACCAATAAAACAAATATGATTTTAATATAAAAATATTCTACGAAATGTTAAATATAACTGTGATTAATACAGCAAAAAATTTTGCTAAAAAAAAGTATAGAAAATGTTTTAGCATTAAAAAAATGTGAACATATTTATTCAACATTTGCAGGAGACAGACCACATCTGTGCTCTCTCATATTACAGATCTTGTTCTATTTTTAAGACTAATGGAAATCTAGACTAGCCGGTTATAAGAATATCATAAAAAACGACCGCAATTTTTGTCATTCTTCAAACAAAAATATGTACAGAATAATATCTTTCTGACTTAAAAAATGGTTAACACTAAGTTTCAAGTTAAATAATGTATACTAATACTGTAAAGATAGAACATTTGTTTCTTTTAGATAGGCTCTAATAGAAATGTGCCAATTTCAAATTTTCTTTTACTACCAGAAAACTATATAATCCTAGAGTTACATACTTATACCATAGTAAAACTAATTAACTGCCTCCGTAGCCTAGTGGTATGGGCGTGTGCTTTAGAGACCGGAGGTGGTGGGTTCGAATCCTGCGGGGACGCAACAAATTTTCATTGTTGTTTCCTAGTTGGTTAGGGCAATTTGGGCCGATCACCCAATTGTCTGAAAAGTAAGATGATCCATGCGTCGGATGGGCATGTAAAAAGTCGAGTCCTCCACCAACCCGCATTGGACCAGCGTGTTGGGATAGGTCCAAAACCCTAATGGATAGGGGTGTATTAGGAGGCCTATGTCCAGCAGTGGACTAACAAAGGCTGATGATGTGATGTGATGTCACCATAGTAAATTTGTTCCAAAACCCATAAATATGACGAGCAGAGTCGTGGTGAGGTAGTAATAATGTAAACATGAAAGATACTTTGGTAGAACACATTAATCACATAGTATATATGTGCATTTTACAAAATTATCATCATCATCATCATCATCATCAGCCTGTGATGAGTCACGCTGGACATAGAGCTCTAATCACCCTATCCATTGAGGTCTGATGGGTGAACCGACTTTTGACATGCCATCCGACCATGACTTATCATTTTGCGACGTGAGTGATCGAATTGCTAACCACTGAAAACAACAATGAAATTTTGAGTCCTGCAGATTCGAACTCAACGACCTCGGTTTCTAACCTGTGGCTTACCTATCCACTGGCTCGGAGAGCATCTAAAATATTTAATCATAATTATACAGAAACAGCGTGTTTTGACAAACTTGAATGATGACGCGGAACGCTTTAGCGTTCCGCTCTGAGTCGATGGTCCAACATCATGTGACAATTGACAATTCGCAACGTCGACCAATCACAGAGCTTTATATTTTGGCGACGGTACATTAGGACATTGATTTCGTTGCTATATATTCTAGATCTTATTTATTAGAATGTCTTCCTGGGCTTATAGTACTAGCGCTTGCTTTACAGAACGGAGGTCGTAGGTTCGAATCCTACGGGGAAATAATTTTACTGTTATCGTTGTTTCCTGGTTGATACGGACAATATGGGCCGCTATACCGATGTATATTATAAGTATGAATAATATTGAATAGGCATGTACAAAAAGTTGGTCCCGATTGTGACTGTCGTTGGGACATCTTTAGCAGTCGTTATTGGACGTCATTTTCGTCGTATTAGCTACAAAACACCTTATTTTCTTTCTCGGATTTAGTTCAACCTTTTGTTTGGGGAGGTCAGATGTCAGTCAGATAAATCTTGATGAGTTATAGGCTAGGCGTAAATGGCTAGAAAAAATTCTAGGAATTATTAGCCCTGGTATTTAGTAGGGTATGTTATGTAATGATCTAGAAAGTTCGTTTTAAAACGGATCGCAAAACATTACGAGGTACTGCTTCTGGAGAATTATAGAGTTAGCTGCTTCAGAAAGTTGATACAAAACTCCACTTTCGAGCGATGCTCGCTAATTCAATTACACTCCAGGTTTAATCCAGTCTAAAGTCAACCTTAACTGTATTGGAATAAAGCTGAAAATCTTTATTGTGCGCTTCTATATTTCTAGTTATAATGCAAAGCGAACCTATTTGCGCGAATTTAAAGTTCATTTTTGAATGATTAACAACTGAAACCTTACGACCTTTAAGACAAGGCTGAAATTTCTCATTTTAGTGTTACCTGTGCAATCGGTTGAAATGAAAATTTCCATCGTAAAACTGTTTGTTATTGAAATTGTATTTGACAAATGTTATAACGATTTTGTTGATTGCATTCGACATTTCAAATTAGTTTGTCCTTCGTATTACCTTTTCGCCAGTATTTATGCAGCAAATTCAAATTCTTTTATATAGTCTCATCATCATCATCATAATCAGCCTGCGTTAGTCCACTGCTGGACAAATGCCTTCTCTAATGCACGCCTTCTCCATTTAGGGGGATTTTGGACTGTATCCCACCACGCTGCTCCAATGCGGGTTGGTAGGTGGACCGACTTTTTACATGCCCATCCGACGCATGGATCATCTTACTTTTCAGACAATTGGGTGATAGGCCCTAATAGCCCTAACCAACTAGGAAATGACAAAGAAAATTTCGTTAAGTTCCTGCAGGATAATTTCGTTGGAAAATTCAGAAAGATTAAATGTCCTTTCTCCAATGTTTAAACGTGCGCGCGTGTAACATAGACGTCAGATAGTTTAATAAAGCTCCAAAGCGACTTATAATTAGAGCAATATCGATTGATGGAACTAAACATACGCGGCTCGGTTGTCTAGCCCCGTTTCTAGACGTGGCCTTGTCGGCTAATATCTGATGTCTAGATTCAGGTCAAGACTAAACCGAGCCAAGGAATCCTTTAGATCGTAATTGACACTCTGAATAGATAGATTACAGGACCTTGATGTGCAAACAGATAGCCGGTTTGAATCCTGCAAAAACGACTTTGTGTTGTTTTTGTTTTCTGGTTCCATCTGACAGGCCAAGTCTAAATTCTCCTCAGTTTACTGTGGTGTGGAGATCAGATGCTTTACGCTATACGTAAATACGGTAATAAGTGGATTATGTTGTGTATAAGATTATTATTATTATTATATGATTATTATTATTATATGTTGTATAAGAATTTATAAGCGTTAGTTTCTTGATTAATTCACTCTACCATAGGCGTCAGTGTAAATGCTAGTCGATTACGACTACGGCGGCCGATCTATATTAGAGATCAGCCAACTACGCAGGAGATATTATAGTGCACAAGTGTACCCACAAACACAGGTGCACTCCTTGTTCCTTTGTACTCTCAAAGCCCGGTGGGACGGATAACCGACACAACCGGAGAGAGATAAGGCGCGGGACCGACTTTGCACATGCCCATCGAACGCATGAGTCAGCTTACTTTTCAGGCAATTGGGTGATCAGCCCAAATTGCCCTAACCAACTAGGAAACGATAACGAAAATTTTCTTGTGCCCCCGTAGGATTCGAACTCATGACCTCCGGTTTCTAATGCACACGCCCTTACCACTAGTCTACGGAGACAGGTGTCAGTATATCATAGATAGTATCACATAAATAGTGATTTTCTCAACCATAACATATATTGATGTCTACACATACAACAAAGACCAATATCAATACATAGTAGGAAATTTGAAATGTATAGTCAATATATATTATATAAGTAGCATAGATGATCGCTTTAATTAAAATTTTATTTTATATACATTCCATATAACACCTAAGATAAATGAAATTAAACAAAAAACAATCATTACAATACGTTTTAACTCAATTTAAAAAAACAAAACGAAAAAATTAAAACTCTTGTTACAACTTAAAGAATGCCAATGTGATTAAAACGTAATTTTAGTTAGATAAAAATCTTATGAACTACTTTTTATGGACAATTAATTATTGTAGTAAGTAAGTAGTCAACACAAAAATATTTTATTCCGTAAACCCTTCAAAGTCTCTTTTTTAAACAGCTTAGCCAAGACAACGAAGTTTAGTAATATAATTCGTTATAAAATAATGTTAATGATAATAAATCTATTGTTTCAGAATCCTGTGTAATAATAACAAATTACTGTAAAAGAAACCAGAAAGATACAAGTAATGATATACCTAGGCCATAGTATTATTAGAAATTTGTCCGTTACAATGAAAGACTGAATCGACCACACATAATAACTGGAACAGAGCTGTAAATAAATACGGCCCGATTTTAATCTGTAACCCATAAATAAGATTGATCGTAACCAACTTCCGACGCTGGTGATAAACAACAATAAACATCGACCACAAAATGTCTGACAGATTCAAAGATGGCAGCCGTTTGACAGATGACAGGTCAGGTTACGTAAAATTAAGGCGGAAAAAGGTAATTTAAACGTAAATGTTTGATACTTAGGCATAAGGAATTTAAAAACCTTAATATTTTTCTTAGTCGTTTGTGAAAAGTTTTAAATGTAACGATTTATTTTTTTCAATCTAATGTGATTCAATAGAAAGATCAATTAAAGGATAATATTTGATGATTTTATTACATAAGTGCTTCATATGATGCTACATGTAATGGCGGTGTTGGCTACATTGCCAATAGTAATTGCAAAAAGTTTTCATGCTCATTCAAACCTCCTCAGTCTTCGAATTGAAAAGTAAAGACCTTTATCACTAAGCAATACCTATTAATTATTACATTTATAACCTCAAATAGTTCAGCTTTGACTGGATACTGCCAATTTATGTGACTGAAGTATGAGAATATAATTAGAGACAGGTCAAAAATGATGTTAATAAATATTAAAGTAAAATACTTTTGCTTGGTTGATATATATAAAAATGGCGAATCTCAAAAATGTCGGAGTGTTTACTTTAACAGATTATAAATAGTCAAATACGCAGACATAGTCGCGGGCAGCTGCCAGTATTTAATATATTTATTCGATTCTAAAATTCGACATGACGACATACGCTCTAGCTTTCAACGTTCTAAAAATGATTCTTATCAAAAAGCACTTCAAATTTTTCATTGCTAATAGACGTCTTCAATGTATCAGCGATTAGTTTTTCTTTGCATTTTGCAGACTGACTTTAAGATGTATTTTTTTCTGCATGAAATATTCACAGATTAAACATCGACAATGGATTATTCTAGATTATTAAACAATAACTTTAGTTTAGTAGATATAAAAAGATTTTACTAAAAGCGGTCGCCGACGCCCAAGAGCATCAGCAATACCAAGGATAGCACCAACGCGCTGCCTACCGTGAGACATAGGGTGCTACGTCTCGTTTACCCAGTAAATACACTGGCTACGGTGCCATTCAAGCCAGAACACAGAGACGTTTTCGCTTTACTGCTTTGCGGCAGAAATCAAGACGGCCCCGTTTGACATGGCATTATTTTTGCTTGCGTTATTTACATTTGTTTTGCAAAAGAGTTGTAAATATATCTTAAAATTCTCACACTAAATTAAAAATCTTATATTTATAGTTACCCGTTTAAATGTTAAGACCTTAAGAAATTTTTAGGCAAACAACACTTCACAAAAGGAGAAAACAAAACGCCAACGTCTCTTTGACAGCCCGCCAAAAGTGGTGTCAAGTGTGTCAATCCAATCTTTTTCTAAAGACGTCGACGAAGGTAAATATTCTTTCAGTAAAAGTTTCACTTAAATAAAAAGTTTTCTTTTTTATTTATTGACACGCAGAAAGATGTCAGGTTTTGTTTATTATTTCTTCATCAATTTATCACGAGAGAAGATTTCTCTCACATAGCATCTAACTTATGTGTAATATAATGAAAATCGTAGTTGATTTCAGGAAGTTATGGCGCATTAAGAACATGAGAAAAATAGATGTAGAACTATATTACAAAATCAGATAAATATTTTTACAACAGATAACGTAAGAATACTTTCGACATAGGAATAAATACAAATAAATATTACTTTCTTAACCATTGAGCTAGGGAAAAAATCTGAGGCAGTTCGGAAAATGCCTTAAGAACTAGCGTTAGGGTGTGAAAATAGGGTTGCCACATCAATAAATTGTCGAAGTGAAATTGGCGACCAATCGAAGCATTGTCAGGGGCGTGGACGTTCTTAAAGGGTGGCTCCCCTAATTAAACGACCTCCAACCTTCGCCACCATCTATCGAGTGCCATTGCAGCGGTTCTTTGGTAACCTTACACTTCACGTTAATTATTTATTGCAACTCTTTGTGAACGTGGGGGGATGGTATTGCCAGTTCTAATTACACGATCTTTAGACCTCTGCAATCATTTGTAAGGATTTAGCAGCTGCCGTCGTCAGCAAAGAACTGCTGACCTCTACTAAGATTACGCCACGCTTATTTCTGCCAAAAACATCAAACAGAAAATTCGATAGCTAGCTTAGCTAGTTAGTGATATTACTGAAAAGAAGCGAGAATTGACATCTGATGCGTGAAATCGAAGTTGTTCTGTTTCATGCTATACTTTAATAACTTTAGCTTTTTATCTATTACTTGCAACCTTCACATTGTTCTCGGTGTGAGGTAAATTTATCCTATTATTATATATATGATAATTAAATCATATAATAATTGCTATTCGTTAGTCTCGCTAAAACTCGCGAACGGCTGAATCGAATTGGCTTATTTTGGTCTTGAATTATTTGCGGAAGTCCAGGGAAGGTTTAAAATAACAAAGGTATGAAAATTATCGGAATAGAATAAAAAAAAATATATCTTTCTTCCTACATATTTGTTCTTAGAGGTAGGAAAACTAAACTTAATTTCACTAAACTACAGTTAGTATATTTACTGCAGCTGTCAAATATCTGTCAGATTTTTTTATATGTAGACTTGATAAATTTTTAAAATATTGTTAATCTTTGAACTTTAGGTTTCTGCCGTATATTTTAATGCTTCAGGTATTTAACAATATAGCCTAATTCGTTTGTTAACAATTGTGTTATGGCTGCAATAAAATAATTTTAATTTTTTCTAAAATTTGTCAATTTTAAAGGAGTATGAGGATAATATTCAACGTATATGCATATATTTTATATTTTACAATTTATTATTAACATTTTGAGCAGTTAATAATAAAACTAATACATATTTTAGTTTAAAACTGGTGAATCGCTCTTTCTTTAGACATAAAGAGCCTGCAAAGCGGCAAATATTAAAACGAAAATACTTTCGAACTTTATTTGCCCTGTAAACGACAGATTTACGTAACTCCTGTATATTAGGTATATTCAAAATAAAGTTTGCCGCCTCAATAATAACGAACGAGCAAAAAACCGCTCGTAAAATGGCGTGGCTTGCAAATCTACTCGATCTGAAGCAAAGGACCGAAGGCGCAGAGCAATAAGAGCGCAGAGAAATTAAATCAATAATTACAAAAAAAATGAAATTAAAAAAATGTCCCGCTGAGTTTTTCGCCGGTTCTACTCAGGATAGAGGTATCCTTTTACGAACCGGTGGTAGATTTTTGACAGTTAATAAGTGAGTGTAACTTCTATGTTAAAAATATTTGAATTTAAATTTGTGATCAAGAATTACACGACTTTTATACTATGATACTATAAAGTTTTATTGTCATAATAACCAAATAACTTTTATATGTTTAGTTTAAAAGAGATGAAAATTGAGAAGGACATACATTTAATTATTTTGAGTACAGTTATTTAAGTAAATAATAAAAATTCATTCAATGATTTATTATAAATGGTGATGTTATCATTAATTATTATTAATACTTTATGGACTTATAGTCAAAGATCCACTCAACTTATAGTACAAGAAAAATTAAAAAAGAATATATACGAGAGACCCATAATCTTACATTTAGTATTACTATTTATTTTTATGTCAGCATTTACATTATAAATTATAGTAGTGCTTTGATTATATTTCAGAGATCGTATATTTGAGGATCATCGATATCCCTCTCTTTATATACTTCTCAATAAGTCAGGAAACTTTCCGTGTTTCTTGAACGCAAAAAATTCGCAGGAAATCAACATTATTATCTGGCTTTTAACAAATATCGTAAACAATACAATAATCAACTCCGTACTCACTAACCACTGCAAACAAACGCGTATTAACCTCCCTGATTCAGTAAAGTCAATATTAATATTATAAATACTAATAAAATAACACACACGGAGCTCATTAAAGTAAAATCAAATTCTCCCGTGCATTTAAGTGTAGCGATAGTTATAAATGTATGAACACTCTGCGCGTTTAACACTCTACGCGGCATTGAACCAGCCGGGGCGTTGACCCGAGCTCACGGCCGCCCGGTACAAAGCTAGCCGCGCCGCGCGGCTTCGCCCGCACTAGTATTACGCAGTTATGCAACGGACTGGACAGAAATCAGACTTAAAATATCTTTGTTCGACGTCTGTCTTAACAGCCAAGTTACTAACATATCGATTACATAACGAGCAACCGTAGTGATAGAAGAATTTCCTTTCGTAATTTTTCGATGTTTGAGGATGTTACTGTGATTCTGCCAATGTCAAGGTGGAGGGTAACACGAATTTGGTTGAAACGGATCAGTAGAAGATAATATTATACAGTGAAAAGGCTCTTAATCGGTCGAGATACCTCGGATAAACACAAAACAATGATTTACTAAGTATAGAACTATAGACTAGAGTTGAAACATGTATTTGATACAGATTAACAGAAGAGGAGAAGGGAGAGGGGGATTTTGAAGTTTCATATTATTTACACGAATAAATTTACAAAGGGTTTTAATTTTTACGGTTTATTGAATTTTAGAAGGAATGCGATATTGATAGGCCTGGGAACTTTAGGAGGGGGGATGTCATAATAGGGACTGCCAGGTTCTACTTACCTATATACAACGACATTGTTAATTTTGACATTTGACACTAAAAAACAAATTTTCATTACAAATGTAGAAGAAAGTCAATAATTTAATACGATCATTCATTTGCAGGAAGAGTGTTATCATATTCCGTTAAGATCCGTATTTTCCCGAAGGAAAATAATTTTACACTACGTCTATAAATCAAATGACATTCAAGACCGATAACAACAAGACATTGTTGCCTAGTGTGGTGCCATCAGACAATTTATCGTTCGTCATTATTATAATTAAACCATTTTTCATTTGTTTATTTGTTTTATACCGATCAGATTCGGTGCGATTTGACCTGCATATAAAAAATAATCGTTGAGTGTGGCATAACATTGAATGTTACATTTGATATATTCTCTCCCCACTCCATTACTTATAATTTCGGTAAGCAACTGCCTAATCACTTTTTTTATCCTTCACACATTGCCATCGAATGTTGCTATCTGATTTCCACGGTAGGTCTAAATCCAAATTAATCTTCTCGAGCAAATACATAGCTTCAGTGTCCATCAAACCAGAAACCATAAGTGCATGTACTGTATGTTACCGTTAAATACTTGTTTCTCAGTATACGAAGAACCTACCACCTTGAACGCTTCAATCTTTGCTATCTTTACCTCTGAAAAGGAAGTCTCCGAGCGAGACCAGGGTGAAAAAGCTAGTGATACTTTTACTGAGCCAAATAAGCGTTTTAGATGCTTTATTATAATTGATTTATAATAATTGTATTTCTCTTTCTTATAAATTAAATTGGTGTCACGTTTATAAATTTGAATAGAACAAAACCTTCTTTGTCAATAATAAAATATTTTATTTAATATATAGTAAATAAATCTCGAATCATTTTTTTAGAGATAGTTTGGGTGAAATAATACACAAAATAAAGTTTATACGCAAATGACTAATGTATCTTCTCTACAAATAAAACAATTTGATTGGTGTTCTTCAGAATCAACTCAGACACGCTTGTCCGACGTAGAACTCTATATTTTTAGTTTTAGAGACAATAAGGTTATATTACTCTACCTAACTGGTAAACAAGAATGTGTGCGTGTGTATTAATATATAAACTTTAGGTGCCAAAGCGACCAACATACAATAAAAAATTAACTAAAATAAAACACAGATAAAATATTAGCCATACGTAACTTAGAAATAGACCACAGCATAAATTGAATTAATTCTTTAGTAGCAATCATCATCAGCCTGTGATAGTCCACTGCTGGACATAGGCCTCCCCTAATACACCCCTATCCATTAGGGGGTTTTGGACCGTATCCGTATCCGTTATTAGGAATACTGTGTTAAAAATTTATACATTTCTAAAAACAGTTACCTCCCATTAGACTTAGGGAAGAAATGCATTTTCGAAATTTACTCAAAATAATAAAGCCTATTTAAAAACTGAGTTCGACATCTGTAAAAGACTTTTTGTATAACATTAGAACAAAACGAAGAAAGTAGTACACGAAATTTAGATTCCGTAACTTGAAATCATTTTAATGAGTAATATCTTAATATATATAAAACTCGTGTCACGTTGTCTGTCCACGATGGACTCCTAAAATACTTACCCAATTTAAAAATATAGTTGCCCACCATGTGCAGTTTAATCAAACTTAAAATATAGAATAGCTTACATCATAATTTATAATCGCAATAATGTTTTGTAACAATTTATTTTTCTCTTATTATTCGATACCAAACGTTTACTACGAAACGGTTGTGACAGTTGGCGAAATGTAACGATTGCGATGTGTGTGTAAAAACCCAATATAGTGAATATATGCATAATGTAACATAATCTTCAAAACCTTTCATAAACATTTAATGCTAGATATTTTCCACCAGAACATATGTAACGTACGTATGTATTTCTAATGAAAAAACGTTCAAAATTAAGGACCGACATTAGCAGTAACACTTCCGCTTCTGCTACAAAAAGTATAATCACACTCGTGTACGTAAAAACGCTTCAATTATTTTTGTATTACGTTCAAGGTCGAACAGAAATGCCTGCGTTGGCCAATATTTTTCGTTGAACGAATTGAACACATGATGAATGTTTTCCCATGTGTAGGTCTAACTACTAGATGGTACAGAAGGGGACTTAGTACCATCGGCATTTTATAAGTCAACCGTAAGTAAGGAATAAAACATGTTCTAAACTTGAGGGTACTTATTTAAACTACTTGGTATGCTACTATATACCTACATTTGCTTGAAATATATATATATAATTAAACGTTAACTTAACTCCCAAAAAGCGCTTGCATAGCTTCGTACGATATATTACAGGTACATACAACACGATAACATATATTTTTTTAATTGGAATTGACATTTCACATCAAACAAAGAGAAAATTAGAAAATAATAATTTCTGGAATGTCAGTTCCGATTTTGACAGGACTATAGCGTATGTAACAGGGAATAGCTTGGGTTACTTATAAATGTTACTTACAGATTTTTAAATATTTTACCCCGCAGACGAACTCGCGAGTAACAGCTAGTACATCGATGAGAACGCTAGATGTATTGATACACTAATCGGTTACTTCATAAACACATAATGCTAGCATAATTAAGCGAAAGTATAGTTTTATATTATTATATATAAATGAGAGGTTAATACTAAAAGTATGACGAGAACAACATTAATCACTTATCGACATTGACACATCTAAATCTGCTTCTACAGATTAATTAATATGTACAAAGAAATAATGTAGCTTTTATTTTTTTAAATATTTTGAACGAAAAGTCTTCAGTAATCAGAATGTGCGCATGTGTGAGGAAATGTCATGAGCCTGTCAATTTCCCAGTCGGTCGGATGATGTAGAGAAATCTCTGGCCTCATTTTGCACAACTTGTCGATGTAAATCTTTGACGTAACCCAAATAACGCTCGATAAAAGATAGAACAGCTGATTTCTCACGTATATATATATAATTAACGTGTACACATTATTTTATAAAATGTACTTAAAAAGAAACGTTATTAATATATATTATTAGCTGTTTTCCGTGTGGTAATAGTGAAAAAAAAATATCTTAAATTACTCCCAGTTACATCAGCTATATTCCAGTGAAAGTCCCGTCAAAATCGGACCAGCCTTTCCAGAGATTAGCTAAAACATACAGTCAAGCAGGCAGACAAACATTGTTTTTTTATATATATCGGTTATATATCACAATCTAATTAAAATCATAATACATATATAAATCGCAATAAATTCCCTAAATTCTATCTAAATTAATTTAAATCAACGCATTTACACACAATTCAATATTATTTGTATAGATAAGGTTGGGTAAATGTTCATCATCATCATTATCATCAGCCTGTGTTAGTCTACTGCTGGTCTAATGCGGGTTGGTGTGTGGACTGACTTTTTAAATGTCCACCCGGCGCATGTATCACCTTACATTTTAGTCAATTGAGTTATCGGCCCAAATTGCCATAACCAACTAGGAAACACAATAATAATTTCCTGAGTCTCAGCAGGATTCGAACCCACGGCATCCGATTTCTAAAGCACACGCCCTTACTAGGCTACGGAGGCAATAAGTGTTCTAATTTTAAATTACTGATATTTAAAATTAGAACTATGTCACAATATAGACTATGATATATAACGATATAGACTTTTATACTATTAGTGTCAAAAATAAAACGAGCTAATAGCACTAATTTGTAATGACAACTTTCAAACTCGGCTACTTTTTTTCTGCATTTGTCGTGACGTTAAAAACAGCGGGAAAAAGTTGACATTTCTTTTAACATCGTTATCGTCGCGACCTTCGTGATAGTTATCGAAAAAAAATGGACGATAAATAACTACCGATGCCTGCATTTAATTGGTCATTGAACGATGCCTCACGAACGTCTTCGTTAGTGTTTACGTAAATACAACGTGTTTTGTTTTACCAGTGTATTGAATTTGCGAATCATTCGTAAACAAACACTCCGCGAGGGAGAATACATTTGCGGCTAGCAATTATTAAAACAGGTTGTGACTCGTTTAAAAACACCAGAACAAAAGTGCAATAAACAATTTATAATGCATTAGATACTTAAATATATAGCAAATTAAAAGTTACTTTATAAACGAAATTTATTTTTAAATATAAAAAAAACAGCATAATAAAAATATATTAAACATATGCTATATTCTACAAGTCTACTCATTTGTCTAAGTAAAAAAAAACATGCCATTATTATTAAAAAAAAGTGAAACGTGTCTATGGTTCGGAAGACAGGCTGTCCTTGTCTTGCTTCTTATTTTTCCATAGGCCGTCCCACTCGCACGCGGCCTTGGAATTCCCGTTCCTAACACGATAAAGCGAAGCCGAAGATGCAGGGAATGTTTTTAATTTTACGCAAACAAAACACATCGCGGGCGTCCAAGCGTCAAGTTGAAAATTTGTTACATGAATATTTATATCATGTTACTAATAATATTATAACTCATTTGATGTTTAAACGTCTTTATGAATGCAATAGTTTTCTTATTATTTATGGTAACGAAATCGGTTTAACACTACATAATATATTAATTTAAACTTTTTTCAGTGATATTAATTTATAATAAATTGTAAACGATAGTCGTAGAGGTTGCTTTTGCTTCCTATTATGTAAATTCGACGTCTTATTTGGCCGAATATAGAAAATATAATTTTTTCTACGTACGAGGAAAAAGCGACTGTTAATAAAACTTGAAGCTTAGCTTCCGCCCAGGTGGCCTAGTAGGTAACGGCCGGTGAAGGTCCTGGATTCGAATCCGGAGTTTGTGTTCGGTATAAATAAACATTGTGTTATTGTCACGAAATTTTGTTTATTGAATTCATGCAAATATATTTTGGTTGCCCTTAGGATACTTTTTTTGTTTAATATTTTGGACGAAGGCATGTAGAGCATAATACCTTAGGCATTGTCTAACAGCCGATTTTAAGAATTTTTGAAAAGTCGAGTTTGGACATCGATTGAGTAATTTTGTTACTCGAATAATATGTACAAATTTCATGAACTTTAATAAGTAATAACAAGAAATATGAATATTCTTTGTCCCTCTATCACAAGGGATGATCACTCCCATTGCCGCGCTTTCTAATATGATAAATTAACGATTTTTAATCGACCACAAGATGTTAATAACCCATAATCTTGACAAGTTAATCTATTGGAGGTTGACGAACATGACGGAGGTCGTGGGTTTGAATCCCACGGGGAAGCAATACGCATTAACGTTGTTTATTACTTGATTAAAACAAAATGGGCTATCACTCAAATGTCTGTAAAGTACGGTCGCGATTACCAAGACCATCTTTAGCAGCCGTTTGTCCTCTTTTATTGTCTGACTACTAAATCATCCATAGAATGCAGTTTACTCTTTGGTTCGTGGAGGTCAGATGCCTGTCGCTCTGATCTGGATGGATGACGATATGCGATGAGGAAGCGATGGAGGGAAATACGAATCGCTAGCTAAAGTGTTTAAGCTTATAAAAGCCAAATCAAATAAAGAATATCTGTGAATAAACACATAATATTTGCAATACATACACGAGTAAATGCGATTGCAATTTATATCTAATTTTGAGATATTTTAAGAACGTGTGAGATTATCAAGAACAAAGATCTGGTATACATTTAAATAATCTAGGAAACAATTCTAAAACAATAAACCAAAACCTTCAGCACAAAAGTGAAAGCGGCAAGCACCAACACAAACAATGGAAAAACGTATTCTGTTAATTCCGATGTGAACTATACATTAAAATATGTATATATAACTTTATACTATGTCACTGTTTATTTAACCAAATAATAACAATCATCATCAGCCTGCGTTAGTCCACTGCTGGACATAGACCACTCCTAATGCACGCCTTCTACATTAGGGGGTTCTTTGCCCTTATCCCATCACGCCAGTCCAATGAGGGTTGGTGGGTGGACCGACTTTACATGCGCATCCGACGCATGTATCATTTTACTTTCCAGACAATTGGATGATCAGCCTTATTTGTGCCAACCAACTCAGAAAACAACAATGAAAGTTTGTCGTTTCTAAAGCACACGCCTTCACCACTAAGCTACCAAGGTAGTTAACAATAATTAATCTTTATTCTCTTCACAAAGTTCTACAATATATCCTAGAAACTGGTAAAAATAGTATAATTGTCCTCAGTAAAGAGGCTAGTCCTCGAAAGAGGTATAAGAACCTGTGCTACAAGTAACTAGGCCCCTCCACATAGACCATATTGATTTCCCTAAGATTGTAAAATTTAACCTTATGTCTAAATGTTTTTATCTTTTTATGACATCTGAAAGGAACAAAGAATAATGTTGAGCGTGTTATGCTATGTATATGTTACTAAAGTTGTTTGTAGTGTATCGGAGAACATTCCGTATCAATTAATCAATATGTTACGTAACTAACGTACTAAATAATACGAAAATCTCGCTATTTTAGCACAAACCAACGTCTCGTAGTAGTAAATGCATTAAATGTCGTCAATACGACTTGAAACTCGGTCACCTTTGAGCGAGCGTCGCTGGAGGCTGCGGTCGTCGACCCCGACGGTGGACGGTCAAGGTCAACGGTGACCATAGACAATTTGTTTAGGCGATATGCTCTGACAGACACACGTTAACCGACTATTCTGCTTACGTCAATGATAAAAGTTAATTATTATTACGCGTATGGTGCTGGTCATATTGATAAAATAAATAAAGATTTTTAAAGCTTGATAAGAAATGAGAAAATACATTTTGTCAAATTTTTATTTTTAGCTTTTCGGTAACTCTTCTTACATCGATTGTTAGTAAAAATATTTTATTTGACATCCTAGGGCTACAGATCTTGTTCTTGTCCATATTTTTTTTAAAGATATACTTGTACGTCATAGAAAAACTGCTGCGTGAGAACTAATTAATTACAGTTTAAGCAATTTATTCTAATTAATGATAAGGCGCAACCAAGAACAGTATTTAAAAAAATAAAATTAGGATTTATTATATCATAAGGTATTAAAAAAGTATTGAAATGACATTTGAAATTTAAAAAATAAAGAAAGTTTAAAGCATTTAAATAAAATAAGTATTAGTGTATAAATTATTTAAATGAAGTTCATTAAGTCATTCCTCACTTTTAAAACGATCTGAATAGACCCAATATTAGCATGTATAGCCATCATAGTAAAAATAGAAATTCATTTACAAACTCCGCTGAACACTAATTAGTTATCTGTGCCGTAATTGACGTAGAGCGAGACAGCGATAGCTTCCCTCCTCCTCCCGCGAAAGACCGTTCACCCGTTGCGTTGTTTTTTCATCGTTTTTCAAACGTTACCGGTCGGAAAACGTTTTTTCTGTTGTCAATAGATCGACAACGCGCACTGGCAAGTGATGGTTGGTGTCGAAAAGAAAAAAATATATGCCTTGTCGAAGTTCTATGCGAGATAAAATGGCGGCAAAGTTTGACATTTATCGAAGATTTTGTCTTGTATTCAACAGTCAACATACAACAGTGTTTTACTTTAAAATTTAAACGTAAAAAATTACGTTTGACTTTTCTTCTTTTTTTATCTGTACTAATATTATAAAGACGAAATTTTTCTTTTTTTTTTGAAAATCTACTCGACCGATTTTATATATCATTTTCGCCATTACAAAACTACAATATTACTATATTACATATGCTAAAATTATTAATTAAAAAAATTCGATGTTCGCTTAAATATTCATAAAGAAATAAAAAAAAATGTCACCTATATTTTAGTCAATATTATAGATGGACATTTATTAATACAAATAAATATAATTGGAGTGTCTGTTTATAACATTGACATAACCAATTTTGAATGTCATTAATACATTGTCGATATAACGAGTATATAGCAAAAAAAAACACAACCACCACCATCAGCCTGTGTTATTCCACTGTTGGACATAAGCCTCCCCTAAAACACGTCTTCGTCTTTACGAGGTTTTTGGACCGTACCCCACCATGCTGGTCCAGTACGGGTTGGTGGGTGGACCGACTTTTTACATTCCCATCTGACGCATGGATCATCTTACTTTTCAAACAGTTTGGTGATCGGCCAAAATTGCCCTAACCAACTACGAAACAACAATGAAAATTTGTCGAGCCGCAGGATTCCGCAGGTTTCTAAACTCGCCCTTACCACTAGGCTACGGAGGCAGGCAACAAAACAACATTTAAAAAAATGTCTTTGTCTGCCTGTCTGTTTGTTTAGACCAATCTCTGGAATGGCTGGACCAATTTTGACGGAACTTTCACTGGATAATAGCTGGTGTAGCTGGGAGTAGTTTAAGCTAATTTAATACATTATTTTCATATTACCACCCGGACAAATACGCGGGCAACAGCTAGTTTATATATAAAAAAATCAAGAACAATCTATATAATTGCACAATTGCTTTGTGTTAAAGTACTTGCATTAATGAAAGCGTTCAATCAATTGAATTGAATTGGCTTTATATAATTGCAGTAGCCTTGTTACCTTAATGAGAGATGTTTTGTCTATGGTTGGTTACAGGATATTAAAATTGCCAACCTTTTATAACATATTCAGAATAATGCCTGTACAAATAGTTATTGTTTTCAATATTCAAATATCTTCTATTTAAAAGTTTAAAAATTTTATGTTCAATTATTATAGTATAGATTTCTAACTTCACAACCACATATTTTTTATTCACTCTTATATATACTTTTTAGATAACAACTTATATTTCTGGGTGTTTTAAATATTTTTTATTTTTATTCACTCTTATATATACTTTTTAGATAACACCTTATATTTTATATTTTGCTGCGTGTTTTAAATATTTTTTTTAAATGACATTGTTTAAATAACTATTACAGTGCACAAGTGTACGCGCAAACACAGGTTCACTCCCTATTCCTTTATACTCACACAGCCTGATGGGACGGATAACCGACACGACCGGAGAGATAAGACGCAGGACCGACTTTGTACATCCATCCAACGCACGGATCACTACTATACTTTAGAGGCAATCGGGTGATCAGCCCGCATTCCCTAACCAACCAGATAATAACTTAAAAAGCAATTAAGTCCGCATAGTCGAACCCACGACCTCCGATTTCCAAAGCGCAAAGCCTAACCACTAGACTACAGAGGCAGGGGAACATGTGGGATACTAACTAGGGAGAGATAGTGCTTCCATTGGTATAAACTGATAGAAAACTCTAACGCCAGTAAACCGCCGCGTAGTCGATCTTACATTGAATGTAGTAGGAGATATATTGTGATATAAGTAATGTGGTGATAGTTTTTAAAACACTTTTGTAGTGACCGCATTAGCGAATTGCTTTGTTCGCCAAACGCTGAGACAAATTACCGGAGCGAGTGAAAGGTTTTATACCGTTTACACTTGTACAATTGCTAACGCGGTCATACAAAAGTGTTTTAAAAACTATCACCACACTACTTATATCACCAATATATCTCCTTACCCTATCTCAATGTATTATCTTTTTTCTTTAACTTAACTTTCACTTTGACCGTGGTTGTACACCAAACCTCTTGTTTGGTTTTAAACTTCAACGAAATTACACCGATATTAGACTCTATAAATACAATTTCAGCCCATAATCAGCTTGTATTATAAATCATTCATAACAAAATAACACAAACGCATTCCTCTTCACTATTAAGCTTTCAAATAGTAACAAAAATGTTTTGTTCTGTACCTCAAAATGTTTGTATTCATACGCAAATGAATTTTCCGTAATTATTAACGCTCGTAAGTCAACGACCGTGCCATGCCATGGGAAACTGACAGGTTAATATATATATATACATATACAAAAATACTGCTGGTATTGAATTTGGATTTTGGAAAGCAACTTGGTAATGTGGAAGTCCAGGGAAGGTTTAAAAGGTAAGTGTGAAAAGGCTTCCCTTATAAAAAACTTGATTTCCTTAAAGATGGTCGCTGTCGTTCGGAAATCAATTTAAAATATAGTTTAAAATAAATAACTCAATAGAATTTTAATCTACTTTTTATGTTTCTAACTACATATTTGTTCAATTTTTGAATACAACCATAATATTAATCGAAAGTAATTAAACTCTATTCATACCGATCATTATTCTTAAATTACTTTCGGATTCATGTCGTATATTTTACACAAAAGACCTAAAGTCTTTTATTTATCGATTGAGGCAGTACGAAGTCGGCCGGGTCAGCTAGTACGTGACAGTTACTTTTTCAATTTTTCGAAAGCTAAGGTGTTACTCCCCTCCATAGACTGTTGTTGTGGGCTTGTTCTTTAGAAACGAAAATACTTAACGATTTAGTACCGATTTTACGTTAGATTTTATCAGTTTTAGGTTTAATTTTGAAGACAGAATTTATGTAAAATCTAATGTCAAATCCAGTTGGCGGCAAAAAATCGAGTATTATTAGGTTATATCGCGCGAGAATTAAAGATGGCCGCGGTTCAATAATAAGATATCGCATTATTTTCTAGCTGCTTTAGATTTTGACATTAAATTTGTTTACATTCATACCGAATGCAATTTGGATAAATCAAATATCCTAGTGGTATGGGCGTTTGCTTTAGAAACCGGAGGTCGTGGTTTGGAATCCTGCGGGGACTCAATTAATTTTAATTGTTGTTTCCTAGTTGGTTAGGGCAATTTGGGCCGATCACCCAATTGTCTGAAAAGTAAGATGATCCATGCGCCGGGTGGGCATGTAAAAAGTTGGTCTACCTACAAACCCGCATTGGACCAGCGTGGTGGGATACAGTCCAAAACCCCCTGATGAATAGGAGGGTATTGGGGGAGGCCTTTGTCCAGCAGTGGAGTATCACAGGCTGGTGATGTACGTATGTATAGATTCCAGATCCAACATGGTTCCTTAATAAGAAAAGTTAATGTTGACGAAAGCATTAAAAACGGCCATTATGGATTTTTCACTTGTTTAAAAAAAAGTCAACATAATTTTTTAACATGGAACAAAATTCATGACGTTTCTTTGATTTCTATTACTTGCTCGATCTGTCTTATATATTACTTACATTTTATTCGTTCGGATCTGCCCAGATATGTTCAGTTGACGATTTTTATAGACGAATGACTGAATCGTTTCTTACCTGAAATAAAAAATAACACAATTAATTAAATGCACATTAACTAAAGCTTAATAAATCTAGTAAAACGTACATTTTTAGAGGTGGTCCCCTTTATACAGGGAGCCGTCAGGGACGGTACCGCCGCGGAGCCTATTTTCGCCGCAAAGTGTTAGTCCGAAAACACTACCATGGTCCGGTTTGAAGGGCATGAGCCAGGGTATTTACTGGGTAAACGAGACGTAACATCCTATGTCCCACGGTAGGCAGTGCGTTGGTAATACGCCCTGGTATTACCAATATCTTTGGGCTTCAATGATGTATGCATCAGGTAGGCCGACTGCTCGTCGGTCATCCTTAACAATAAAAAAAACTTTTTTAAAGTCATACAAATGTAATGAAACAATAGTAAAAAAATGTGTTTTGCAATGTTTTTCTTTTGAATAGCTACAGAAATAACTGAATAAAAGTACACAGTGGACGCGTGCAATGTTTGCCGACAAACAATAAAAAAAGCTAACTAGTGTTGTAACAACGTGTCGATTAACTTATCTTAATTAATTGATTTTTTTTTATTTAATTACACCAAACACGAATTGAGTTTTTTTTTTAATATCGTACATATTAAGTCGTCACTTTGTAGAGGTTTAGTTTATTGAGTTTTAAAACGTTTCTATTGGTTGTCCTTTGCCGACATGTTTATAAGTAACGATAATCTACCATATAAGAAAAGGATAATCAGACACCATGATATTCCTAGGAAATATAACATTAATAATACAAATAAATAGACTTATTTAGCTGACTTTGAATGGCCTATCCGTACAGACTAGGCTAGATAAATTTATAAATACATTTTACGCCGTTACACATTCAGTACGTTAACGTAAACAATAGAACAAAATATATACTGCATTGGCACACGACTTATTGTTGTTTTTATTTCGTACATATTTTCTTATTTACTCTTACTTAAATATATATCACCGACGAAGATAGGAAAACCATTAAAATTTGCTATTAGTTAGCAACCTTTATATTTTTAATTTATCGATAATTTAATTAGCGCACAACACTATGTGGGCGTTGCACGTTGTACTACACTTCCGGTCATACTTTCACCGTTGTCGGGAGCCGGACTTCCGCGTATCATTGTTTAGCACAGACTATAAAGTCCTATAGGATTAAATGCTATTGGACGCTTTTCCTTTTTTTTTAATAAAATCCAAGAATTACATATAGAAAATAGGGTATACCGAGCATTTATTGATGTCTAAAAACGGGTCGAAAACCTGACATATTCTCGTTTTATATTATATTATCATCCAGCGACCAGCCCCTGCTTTGCAAGGGAGCTATGCTAATAGAAAATATGCCTACAATATAAAGCACGCGTTATCACTGCATAGTAGAACACAACGACGGTTTCTCTGTCCCTATATCCCTAAGTATGTCGTCTTTAAAACTAGACAACGGATTTTGATGCAGTTTCTTTAATAGATATAGTGATGGATGAGGAAGGTTTATGTGTATAACTCATGCATACTATTGTAGAGAAAAGCTGGTAAATTTATATTTTTTCCCCATAGATTTTAAAGATATCAGTATTGCACCCGTACGGAGCCGGGGCAGGTCGCTAGTATACACATAAACCTTGCACTTCAATCACTCTGTCTATTAAAAACGCATCGAAATCCATTGCGTAATTTGAAAGATTTAAGCATACATAGGGATATAGGGACAGAGAAAGCGACTTTGTTTAATATTATATAGTAATACTCTTTCTTACCAACCTAGCCTTTTCCCAGTTATCATGGGGTCGGCTTCTAACCCATCCAGATTGAATGACCTGAATGTCAGTTTTTCGCAGAGCGACTGGCGTCTGACCTCCACGACCCAAAGGTTGAAGGCTGACTTTCTATAATGACTGCCTAAGATTGCCTTGACAACTGAGACCGCATTTTATATACCCATCCGACGCATGAACAATCATCTTACTTTTCAGACAATTGGGTGATTGTCCCAAATTGTCCTAAGCAAGCAGATAACAACGATAATCACTACAAAGTATAATACAAAGTAGCTTTCTCTGTCCCTATATTCTTATGTCTGCTTAAATCTTTAAAAGTACGCAACAGATTTTGATGCAGTTTTTTTAATAGATAAAGACATTGAAGAGGAATGCTTATACGTTTAACACATGCTCAATATTGTGGTATATTTTCTATATAGCTCCCTTGCTAAGCAGGGGCGGGTCGCTAGTAATTACATAATTCAAACATAAGAACCTTGGTTCCCAGCAAGATTCGACTCACGACCTCCGGTTTATAAAGCAAGGGCCAATATCGCTAAGCCACGAAGGCGGCGGTTTTATTATCAATACAAATAAATTAAATTGGATTGTATGTTTTTATCTGCCTATCTGTCTGTCGGTTTGTCCGTTTCATCTCCGGAATGGCTGGTCCGATATTGACGAGACTTTCACCAAAAGATAACTGATGCAGCTGAGAATAACTTAGGCCACTTTAAAAATTACAGATTTTTTTTTATTACCGACCGCAGGCAAATAAAATGGGCCGTAGGTAGTATTGCAATGCGACTTAGCTTTTATGTAATTTTTATTATTTACAATGGTCTATGTAGTGAGGCTTCGTATTATCGTTTAACAAGAGTTAAATACAACAAATTAGATTGAGTTATACAATCTGGATTGTGTTTAATTCAACTCGAGTAGACTTTGCAAAATTGGAGTACAAAATAAACACAGTTACCCGACTGGATCTAACTTTGTAATTAAACCGACAGAAATGCAACTTTCAGAGTTTCCTTCTGATAGTTCGGTTTTATACATGTTTCTGGTATAAACTAAGATAAATAGTATTTATTAAACAATTATTTCTACATTTACATTGATTATCTTTTAAGGCGCAAAGTGTCCTTCGGTTAAAGGGACTTTTTAAAAGGGTCTATAGCTCATCGGATATAATTTTAAATATTTGAAGACAAATCCGCAAAAATGTATTTTTATAAGTGTTTTTAAGCTTGGTGTAGTTTGTTTAAAATAATATTTTTTATAAGATTTTTATCATGCGTATTAATTTTAACAACATACATAGTACTTACTATGTATGGTTATTTACAATACAGTATAAATTACTTTCTCTAAATATGTTAAATAAAATATGCTATTTATTTTTATTTTTTAAACTTAACTTTAAAACTGACTTTACGATTCATACGTTTATTCATAAATTATTTCCAGAACTCGTGATCGACGCCATTTTCTCAAATGTCACAGTGACGTATCAAAAACAGAGAAAAGTTCGCGCCAAAAATTGTTCGTGCGTTCAAAAACACTAAGTTGATTTCACCTTCACATTAATGTATGTGATGAGGGTTGGAAGGGGTGAATTGAATGGGGTTGAATTCATGCATCGATCGATGACAAATAGGCAGAGGAGTAAATTTTTGACTGTAATTTAATACATTTTTGAATAAAACTTTTTGTTGTCTATGCTAAGATGTATTTTTTTTTTATTTATTTGACATTAAAGTATATAAAATAATGTAAATTTTCACATTAAATGAATTAATACAAGTACAGCAAAGACAACAGAGACAGATTACTACTTAAAAGTAAAGTTTAAATAATTTATAGACGATGACTTTATGAACTGTTTTTAATATATCTAAAAGTATATATGACACATGTCACAATCTCCACAAAAAATATTTATTAAGTATGGCCACATTTTTCCTTATACATATACTTTAATGAAGTGATAAAACATATAAAATAAATGATTACTCCCTTGGTGATTATACTAAAACGTAATTAAAATTGCCTGTAAAGAGATGTACATATTTGTATAATAGATATATTGGATATCCATACACGTTAATCACACGAAAAACTATTAAATCTGTCTATTAAAGCCTTCTTTTAATTCATTCTAAGCCCAAAAATGCAACGGGACAATGGCAATACATAAAGTAATATTATAAAATTCGGTATCCTTTATTTCATTATCTTACAGTAAAGAAACTTGCGTTAAGAGAGACGATGAATATATTTTTATAAACCAAAGAATCAAGCCCGATTTCTCGGAAAGAGTTGTTGCTGCTTTGACGCGATTCGAAAAATAAATTCATGATATTTATTCTTTTGATCTAAATTGACCTAATTAGTGAGGCCATCTTGTTCCGGTACTTAAAGTTTTTATAAAGCATATGGCATCAGTACAACATTACGGCCAGTTGTTATTAAAATATTGCCAGTTGCAAATATTAAATAGTTTTAATGTCAATACTCCTTATAATTTTCATTTATTATTTCTAAGCGTAAATTTAGTTTGTGTTACTAAAATATACAATGGGTGATAAAACAGGATCTTAAAGCATCGTCAATTTTAAGAAACGTTTACACTAATTCTAACCTGTGATAAATGTCATGTTTAAGATGAAAAGCATTTGTATCTACAATACTAAAAGCGCTCAAATGAGATGCATGTTCAGTTTAACATTAAACAACGTTTCATCAATGGATCGAAGCTTGTTCCAAATCGGTCAGAGCAATAAACGTATGCTATTAATGGACGCGTATGTTTCCCCGCCGTCTCCAGTGGCCATCTTGTTTTGTTTGGCGCGCGATTTGACGTTTTCGCGCCATTTCTAGTGCAAGTACACAATTAACGGTTTTATTTGTAATCATTCGGGTCGCGCTTAGTTCTCTTTTTGTGGTAAGGAAATTTGGTGGTATTACAAAATAATTTACATTAACAATTCTATAAAACCTCAATAAAGATGGTCTACCTACTTCATTATACTGTTTTTGAAATATAAAGAACACAGAAATAAATATACCTAAAATACTTGGTTCAAAAATGTTAACTTCTTACTAAAATATAAGTCTAATTTAAGCTGTATTAGTAGATATAATATATTTCGCTAAATTTTGAACTTAACCTAGCCTTAAGTTAAAATTTATGAATTTTCTGTTTACAAAAACTTACGTACGTGTTCTAAATAGATAATAACAAAACTATCGAGCTTGCGGATGCCTATAATGTTAATATTTTAATAATTGTCCTTCTTGTATTTATTTTGCCATACTAACTACGTAACATCAATTCAATCGATCAATAATATGGGATCAGTCGGTTAAAAGGACTTTGGTTACGCCCATACCCAGAATCCAGAAATATATATATATTAAAGCATTGTATAATTCTTTTTATTCAACGCATATTTACCGCCAAATCCGCTCGCAAGATGGCCGCCCGTCAAAATGGCGGCACGAGGCGTGCTCATTTTTTAATTCGCAACCCTGACCTCCGGCTAAAGCCCGGAGGGCGTACATCCGGGACCCTTGCAGCTTTTTAAATTTACACCGCAATTTCCCAACCAGTTCCCGCCGAATATTAAATTAACACCGGAATTAAGTAAACCTTTATAATAATACTGTCTTGTATACCTTTCTCAAAGCTCGAGTTCTGTTTGAATTTAAGTGATTTTTTTTTATTTAAAAAAACTGTTCTACGTAGAAAAATGTTCTCAAACAAAAAGTTTATAATCTTAACTTTATCTATATACTACGACATCCTTCAAAGCTGCCTCCGTAGCCTAGTGGTATGGGCGTGTGCTTTAGAAACCGGAGGTCGTGGGTTCGAATCTGCGGGGACGCAACAAATTTTCATTGTTGTTTCTAGTTGGTTAGGGCAATTTGGGCCGATCACCCAATTGTCTGAAAAGTAAGATGATCCATGCGTCGGATGGGCATGTAAAAGTCGTTCCACCCACCAACCCGCATTGGACCAGCGTGGTGGGATACGGTCCAAACCCCTAATGGATAGGGAGGCCTATGTCCAGCAGTGGACTAAAACAGGCTGATGATGATGATGATGATGATGACCTTCAAAACGGAACACAAAGTTTACTTTACTAACATCGCTATGAACAGAAAACCTATTATTATTTGTTTATAATAAGATTATGTTAATTAAATCTGACGATGTCATTGGGACACATGTCAACGCTTATTATAAGCAATATGTCAAAACAAATCCGCCATCTTGTCACCACAGACCTTGTAAGAGTCGATAGCGTTAAATGATAATCTTATTCGTTGTCTCCTGAAACGCAATCCTTTACACGCATTCATTTACGTATCAAAATATATAGAATGACTGAATTAAATAACCATATAATATTATTTCTTTCGTATTAGTTAGTTCATATAATTTAATATTCTGTACATAAAAATATAATGCTAATTTACGAAGGATATTTTTTTTGTTTTATTTATATTTATTAGCACTATGCCTGTATAAGTTAAAGTCTTTATTCCGATACTATTATTTATTTTAACCCTTGCTTGTAGTTTTTGCAATAAAAATCAACACGTCCATTCTTACAAACTTTTGTATGTATATATTAGTAGAAAATTATGTAAACTTAATGTTGACAGTTTTTGACAAACACTTTGTGATTTGTATCACATTTACTATGAAATAAATAAATGTGGCTTTACAGGCTTAATGCATATCATAATTGAATTATTAGTTTTTAATAATCAGCTTAATAAACATTATGTGTGTTCAATAAACCATTAAAACTAAAAATTTGTATTGCTATAGTAAGTTAACGCTCAGAAGAATATAAACAAAGCGTGACCTTTTTCTCACAAATAAAAATAACAAAACACAAGTGCCTCTTTAAAATCGATCATAAATATAGCAAAACAACGTAACAAATTCCTAATACTTGTTTAAAACATCAAATAAGGTCAATAATTCACTTTCAAATCGCTTAACAACTTTCTCTAAACCAATTCCACTCTTATTGTTTAGGTATTAAAGTGCAAAGTTGTAATGATCGGTTCGTGAAATGTGTTGCTCAAAAAATAACGCAAGTTAAGTGCGCCATAGACAAATCACTCTCAACTATGGACGCACGGACAGACGTGCTGTTTATTAAAAGCGCTAACGTCACCATCCATTTTAATATTTATGGATTTTCCCGCGTTTTGCTTTCTGTTGTGTACACGAATACAAAACATGTTTCGTAACAATACTTAATGTATCACTTTGAAAAGGGTGTGAAAATGTGATCATATAATTTTATTTAAAAAGAATTAATATTCGTCAAACAATATTATGTTGTGTTATGCCGAAATCTAAGTTATTTTGCCTAAAAAGATTTTATTATAAAAAGTTTTATTTTTAACCATTACGTAACCAATTTATAAAAAAATAATTTATACTTATATCATATAACTTCACTCGTAAATAGTTAAAAAAAAGCTATTTTTGTTATGGAATCGACCGCCTCCGTGTGCTGGCGCCGTTCGCCTCTGCTTTATAAACCGGAGGTCGAGGATTCGAATCGCAAGCGGAAACAAATTTGTGTTATCATTGTTTTCTGGTTGGTTAGGACAATTTGGGCCGATCACCCAATTGTCTGAAGAGCAAGATGATACACGGGTCGGAGAGGCATGTAAAAATTCAGTTCACCTACCAACCCGCAACGTACCAGCGTGGTGGGATACAGTCCAAAAACGCGCTAATGGAGAAGGCGTGGAAGGCGCGAAGGGCATAATAGTATGCATATGTGCAGCAGTGGACTAGCACAGGCTGATGATGATGATCTATGTACTATGTAAAGAAAACAATCGATTATTTTTATTTTTTATTCTTAAAGTTTCAACACCCTGCCCATAACACGATTAAATCATTCAACAGGAATAGCCAGGTATCTTGTTTGTCCTAAGCTCAGTAAAAAAATGCTTATACAAGTTGTTGCGATTTGTTAGTCAAGTGTTGCCCCGCGCATTGTTTTTAGGGTTACCTAATGAAAAAAGGCAAGGAGAATCACTGAATAATAATCTATTTTTAAACAACCGAACATTTCGAACTTGTCTGAAGCGATGAATAATATAGAATAATAAACAATAATGAATGTTTATATGTTGTTTTAAGTATTTTAGCCTAAAACAGCCCCTTTAGCCAGACAGTTGCTGCTTCGAAATTATTGACGGATCGAAAGATATCGTTTATAAGTTGAGATTTTTTCAATAGGACAAGCTAAGGAACCCTTCTGTTGCGTATTCTACTTGCATTTGGTCCGCATTAAAAGTCAATAGATTCTACGCTCCAACAGGCTCATGTTTATGTAGACGCTTCACAATCCAGAACTTGCCGCTCTTTGTAACAGTCTAGAATATCATTGTGTTATGGATTACGCTACTATATATACCGCAGTCGCGATTTCCTGATAAATTCATAACTACACTATATGCAGATATTAACTTAGAATATTTAAAATGCATATTTAAATGTATATCTGAAGAAAAAACGCTACATTAATTTGAACTGCCTCCGTAGCCTAGTGGTAAGGGTGTATGCTTCAGAAACCGGAGGTCGTGGGTTCTTCCTGCGGGGACTCGTTAAATTGTTTTTTTTTTTGGTGGTTCCTAGTTGGTTAGGGCAATATGGACCGATCACCCAATTGTCTGAAAAGTAAGATGATCCATACGTCGGATGGGCATGTAAAAAGTCTGTCCACCCACCAAATCGCATTGGACCAGCGTATTGGGATTCGTTCCAAAAACCCCCTAATGGCAGGGCCTACGTCCAGCAGTGGACTAAGCACAGGTTGATGATGACGTATATCTGACAGAAAATGTACCACAGCGTTGCTTACCTCTGAAAATGTCTAACTTTATGAACCTGTAGCATTTTTAATGGTCCTAAGTGTAGCTTAGCCCCAAAACAAAATACAGCTCTGTGGGCAGTTGCTAAAAGTAGATAATATAAAAGCCAATCTGAATAGAAAATTGATGCACAGATGTAACATTCTATTAAATGAATTGTCACCGAGGTGTAAATGACCGAGCGACAATGCCGTACTAAAACATTGTATATTAAGATTATTTATCAACAGTACATAAGAAAATATAAACTCCTTTACATTTAACTAGAATAAGAAAATTATAAATGAAATGTCACTAGCATAGCACTCAAATGTTACTTTAGTCTAAATTAAATTATCTTGAGGTACCAAAATGCTGAGGGGTATATGTTATAGCAAAAAATGTCTGATAAGTATTAATTATGTCCTACAACGGTGGCCGAACTATATTAGAGATCAGCCAACTGCGCGGAAGATTATAGTGCACATGTGTACGCGCGCAAACACAGGTGCAGTCCTGCCATCACTCTTATAGTCCAATGGGTCGAATAACCGTCACCACTGGAGAGAGGCCAGGCGCAGGACCGAACTTTACATGCCCATCTGACGCATATTACTTTACAGACAATAGTGGGACCAGCGAGCTTGACCCTAACCAACTAGGAAACAACAATGAAAAGTTGTCGAGTCCCCGCAGGATTCGAACACCCAACCTCCGGTTTCTAAAGCGTAGCCAATAGGCTATGGATGCAGTAATATTTAAAGAAGATACTGAGGCAAACAAAAGTTGTCTTTTATTTATTTATTAATAAAATAAACCGTTATAAATATATATAATTTATATAAATGTGTGTGAATGAATATACCGCATCAGCATTTTAGTACATTTTTTATTCAATATTATTACTTGTTCGTTGTGAACTTTAGTTAATTAAAGTTCACACTAACATGGAATGTCCCAAACATGTCTCAGAATTTAACTATTAGTAAATTTAAAAAGGTAGTCAAGGAACGTTTATGTGTTAAAGGTTATTACGATATTAATGAATTTTTAAATGATAACGCAGCCTGGTAATGGAATGCTCGCTCCAGGTCCTGTTTCAAAATTGCATAATATGTAATGCCGAATTATCAAATTGCTTGTTATTTTTAAAAGATGACATAAAAAATGAGTTTCTTTCGCCGGTTCTTCTCAGGTCTGAGGCGTCCTTTTCCGAACCGGTGGTAGTGTCTTTGACAATCAATAAGCAAGTGTAAACTTCTATATTGAATAAAGATATTTGAATTTGATTTTAAATTTGTTTTATGGACACCCTAACGGAGTCCCAACCGGAACTTTGTTTATTATCCGACGTCCATTTTGTTTGCGCACGTCGAAAAATTAAGTAAACAAAACTGGGCCAATATTCACCGTTAGCTTGTTTGTTTTTCGCTAAACTGTTTAAATTGTATAGTCTATATAGTTTTATTGCACAAAAAAACTATGCATCTGAACAACTATAAACAAATAAAGGGATATTTGATGAGTTTTAAGTGCCCTTTGTATTCTGCGTATGTAAATTATATGTTGGATTGTAAACTTTAAAATTTTAGCAGGTTCTACTGTTTAAAGGACACTGCACTTTAGGAACCAGAGATCGCGGGTCCTTATACTACGGGGAACCAACTACTTATCATTGTTGTTACCTTGTTGGGACAATACTAGCTGATTACCGATTGCCGAAGATGATCCAACGCTTTATATCTTTCCGTTTACGTCAGTTTTACCTCTTATTACTACTAGAGTAAAAGAAAGAGGAAGTGCATCCATAGACCAAAACTATGTGATGCAAGCTTAAGTAGTCCGTCTAAAATAGGTAGGCTAGCATTTGCCAAACATTTGATTGCCAGACATTATGATTTAAAGATGGTGGACCGAAACAATATTCGAATAACAAGCATACTTTGCATTACCATCCTTTTACATAAACTCCATCGGATATTCTTGCGACTTCCATGTAAGTTTACTGTCCACGTTGTCTGTCCTCAAAGCAATGTGTGAAAACCTATAGATATACTAATGTATCATTATATCATTCAGCCTGTCTAATCTCTTGACTGGTAGCGATCCTTAATGCACGCCTTCCATTACGAGGGTTTTGGACACATAATCACCACCTGGTCAATGACGAGTTGGTGAGGTAACACTAGTCAAATATAAAATGTACTATTTATAGAATCTTTATTTCAACCTACCTCAATATCTCTTTAGCACCTAAGGTTGCTGGTAAAAATGCCTTAAGGCTTTAAGCTCTCCATGTAAATTGTTTTTTAAGAAGTTTCAATAATACAATAAATAAATAATACCAACTATATATATAGATAAAATATAGATAATAATCATGGATCGAATTCCTTGGACCTAACAAAGCTTCATGGATTATTCCAGTTGGTTAAACAATTTGGCGATACACCCAATTGTCGAAAAAAGAGATCCATGCAGTCGGATGGGCTGTAAAAAGTTGGTCCCACCCATTGCCGAATTGACTGCGTCGGATGCACACGCTGGTCACGATCCAAACCACCACTGATGGATAGCAAACTAGATTAGGGAGCCTATGTCAGCGTGGACTAACAAAAGCTGATGATGTGTTGTGATGTGTAATCGATAAAATATATAGAACTTTATTAAAATCGATTTAATAACTTACCACGTGTTACTTAGAAGGGGGCTAATAAAAGGAAGGAAGAAATAATCGTACATTTACGTTCATAATTCCTTTTACCTTTAGAGAAAATTTTCTCGTAAAATATCGGTCTGTTAACAAATATTCTTAAACACAGATAATATATACATATCGGTCAATTTGACTTTCGTTTGACATTGTGGTAAACAATCAGACGCAATCAATGTTCATTTATTCTCGTCACTAGTAATGACGCCCGCCTTTTCTTGCAAATATTGAACATCTAGACGAATTTGTTTAAATATATAAGTTAATGAAATTAAAAATACGTTCCTTTTTTAAATGTGAATAAATCGGCATATTTGTTACTATCCAGAGGTGAAATTCTGCAAGCATATCTTTTTATTTTCTTGTGAAGACTGTAGTGATAACAATTGAATAACTAAAAAATAGTTTCGTTACATACTTCGCCCTTGAAACCGGAACGAAGTAATATATGCAAAATACTGCCTTGGGGCAAAAATAGGATTGGTAAAACCCTTGCCGTACATAAAACTTCCAAAAGTTTTAAGTTGCAAAATACAATTTTATACATCAAATACCATTCCAAAATTAAACAAAAAAAGTTGCGTAACATTTTCCTTAAAATAATTCCAATTAACATTCAGTTATAAAAGCTAAGCGTTACAAATATGGCCTCTTTACCTTGTTTTCAGGAAACCATATAAAATTCCAGTGAAATTTTAAGCAACGTCATTCCGCCAAGGAAGGGTTGAAGATAGCATACAAGTGCTATGAACGTTCGCGAAAATAACCGTTTGCGAAAACTGTTACGAAATAACTCGTTTCGTTAAGGCCACGTGACATTTACGAAATTGCTATTTGCAAAGTTTTAAGTGCGTTAGAAAGATTGTCGGTACTAATTGAAAAGTCGACGAAATTCTTTGCGCAGTACAAACCACCCTCTGAGCAAATGTCACGTTAAAACGTGATATTTTAAGGTTATTTTTAGATTTGATTGATGCTTGTAGTAAAACATATAATTACAGGATTAAATATTGTGTTTTGTAACTGATTAATGTAAAATAATGTTGCAATCTTAAATAATCTGTTACGTTTTAAACAAAAAACAAATGACTAAGAAATAACAAAAGCGTCTGCGTATATCTTATGAGTTATGCAATAGCTACACATCGTTAGTATTATGCTGGTGTATCTTTTTTAATAAACTAAAATATAGCGGAATATGACTGAATATATATAATATAATATGTATAATAACTATAATACTCTTGAATATGACTGACTATAAATCTGTCTTAAAACTCTTAGGACATAAAAGCATATCAAAAGGGACGGACTATGTCATTTGTCTTTAATAATAACTAATTTATTTACTTAAAATAATTTAGATATATTTTTTAGTATAGTTATTGAAAATAAAACATTTTATACCAACAAACAATTTAAATACATTTATCATCCAGGATTAAAAAGGTTCAAGGTGGCTGTCCAATAACCGGTTAAGGGACAACGGAGCCCAGACACAAGACGTTTTACAATTTCTCACCGTGAAGTAACTTGAAGCAACAAGTCTTATATTACACATTGTTATACTCCCTTATTCTTCATCTTAGAAGCTTGTGTGTGTCCATTACATAATAACTTCTAATAAATACGATACTTGTAAGGTGGTTTTATTAAAAAAAATATTTTTTACGGATTTTATCGCGTTTATTTTACATATTTAAATTCCCGACGTTTCGAACAGTTTCCAGCGGCCGTGGTCACGGGGTAGACTTTAGAGGTTGTCTTAATTATATATAAAATCCAGTAATTTACGGATTTTTCGCGTTAGTTAAATATGTTTATTTCCGACGTTTCGGACTTTTAGCAGTATTCACGGTCACGGGATGCCCGTGAAATTATGGGAATTGATATGTATAATAATTGCGTAAATAATAATTTAAAAAAATAATTATTTTGTTTAAATTATTTAAAATATAAACCTTTGTAAAAATTGTAGTTGTATTGTCATTTAAGCAATCCTGATATTTAAATGTTGGCATTTTGGTGGTTACACGACCTTTAAACTTATGTACCGTATAGGTGAATACTTTATAAATGTAATTATAAGTTAAATCTTTCAAATTTGGTTAATATACCATTTATTTTTTTAATTAAACTAAGATACTTATGAACATTAACATAGAAAAATAACATTTGCGATATCTGTTAGTGATATATTTTTTTTAGAAATATTTGATGATCCACCATTTTACTACATTGTATCTCAATCCCATTCTCCAACAGAAATCAATCATACAATTAGTCAAATCAATAACTAATATCATAGGTAATGACTGCAATGGAATTTCTATTATTTTATGACTCGGCGGCTGCACAGTATTTATAAAACAATTAAACTGGAGTCATAATGTGATCATCCTCGTGTTTTTATAACAGTAATAGTACGTTATGCGTTATTATTATTCTCAGAACGAATTAATTATCTAAAAATTCTGCTGTCAAACACTAATGCTGTCAAAATGCTCTCATATTGGTCTACAATAACGTAAAAATTGACGTCTTGTTACGTCAACCAATTCTAGTTTTAAGTTTAACCAACCGTTTTAAGTTTAAGGGGAAGGAAGTTTGACATTCGTTTTTATATCCATCAATATCAGAACTAATTTTGCATTTCTGTGTCATTTAACCGCCCCTTTTGCCCCATGTTCATTTAACCTTCACAACCTAAGCAACTGCCTCCGTAGCCTAGTGGTATGGGCGTGCGCTTTAAAAACCGGAGGTCGTGGGTTCGAATCCTGCGGGGACTCAACAAACTTTCATTGTTGTTTTCTAGTTGGTTAGGGCAATTTGGGCCGATCACCCAATTGTCTACAATTAAAAAGAAATTCAATTAAAGAAATCAATAATTGCGATTACTAAGTTTTGATAGAAATGTATATAAGATATATATAATCTATTATCGCAAAGTCTTTACAGGCCTTGTTGTATATTAATTATTAATACGTCGAAAAACATCAATTTAATTGAGAAAATATGTAGTTTTAGTTTTTGATTTTGACGTCGTCAAAAAGGGAATATTGAAGTGCGCGTGGACACACAGTGTTCCCTCTGCCCTTGGAGGTCTCTTTCTGTTTCAAAACGCGAGAAAGAGACAGGTGATCCGACCCCGACGCGAGGTTGCCGCTCCGCGTGGACAGATGCGATAACGCCCTTACTATTGGTTTCAAAATAATTATCTATTTTAATTTTCTTTAATACAACGAAGCGATAAGCTGAACTGTGAAATATTATTGGTGAATACTTGAAAATCCTTAAATTAATCATTTATAAAATTATATCACTTATAATACTAATGACAAAAAGGCAGTTTTGATTATATTCAATATTATTATTTCAATACCTTTGGAGTTAAGTTTATGAGTCAATTTCTCTGAATAACCTTAAATTAGCTTTAAAGAAACCTAATTGCATTTTCATGCAATGTTTAATTTAAACTACTAATTATAATAAAACTCATTCTTAAAATAAATATATTTGCGCTTGCGGACTTAATTGTAGAAGAATTCAAGAAATAGGTTTATATAGACCATACTTTAAATCTGTTTCTTAAGGTTTAGCCGACGCACTCAATTTCAACTCCCAAAATTGGAATTTTTGACACGGCATTTTATTTTATTATATAAATATTTATTTAAATACTTATCACAAAATTAATTATAAAAAAATGTGTACGTGTACTAGCGTACACACGTAAGATGTGAAACTTCTTTATGACGTTATTAAAAAAAAATGTTACACTTAATTTTTTTCCAACCCCGATAAAGAAGGTTCACTTCAATTAGTACCAATAAAACGACAATAGAGGACTCCACCATACACATTTGTAAATTGTAACATGTCAAGAAGCCGAATTAAGCAGAAATATTGAGATTAAAATATAGACTAGTTTATTTTATAAACCCAAGTTCACATAAACATAAATTCAGCCCATCAATTTGAAGATAAACAATCATTCAAATATACGTGATTATTGTTAAAATTTTAGTATGCGGCTTTAGCAATGTCCGTTAAATTGAACGCTAGATAACGCATAACATGAATGCGCTTGACGCGCAAAGATGGCGCGTAACGGAAAAAACGTGACGCGTAACGAAAAAATGTTACACTAACTTTTTTTCAACCCCGATAAAGAAGTTTCACTTCAAAAATTTTTTCAATTATTTATCACGTCGCCGACATTGTATCGTTTAGCCAGATGTTTCGATAAGAATGTAAACATTACTATTATCGTGTTCTAAGGAAGACGAACAGTCGGCCCACCTGATGGTAAGTGGTCACCAACGCCCATAGACATCGGCAATACTAGTGGTATCACCAATGCGCTGCCTACCGTGAGACATAGGATGTTATGTCTCGTTTACTTAGTAAATACACTAGCTACCGTGTCCTTCAAACCGAATCACATTACTGCTTTTTGACAGAGATAGGAACCTGGCAAACAATTATTAAATATCATGGTTTTGTAACGCTTTAAATGTAAAAACTTTATAAATATGCCATTGCAATTGTTATATTTAAATACTTGGCAGACATCCAAACAGACGGGTAACCCGGATCAATTAAAGCGCAAAAGAATAATTAATATACATTCATATATTATGTTAACAATTTAGTTATTGCTTAATCGTTTCGTTGATACTACATTATTTTCATTGTACCAAACAGGAAACCAATTAGATCCCTTCACTTTTTAGCGCAATAAGGCATTATACTTTGCTTATTACGTTGTTATATTCCGGTCAGATTAGCTCTGATATATTTATGACAGTCAAAGTCAAAGTCGAATATCTTTATTCAATATGGAAGCATTACACTTTCTTATTGATTGTCAAATAATCTACCAGCGGTTCGGAAATTTGCCTCTGACCTGAGAAGAACCTTCGTAAGAAACTCAGCAGGACTTTTTTTTCTTTCCCTTTTTTGCAATAAGTTTTACAAAGTTATTACATAATACTTCACAATAACAATTAATATTGCTGTATTTCGATTTTAGTGTGCGTTAAAAACAGAAAAATTGTTATCTATTAAACGACAAGATGATGTTTAATATTATTATTTAATGAATGTCGCAAAGCTGGCTTGAAAACAAACCAAGTTGTACAAAAAAATGTAATATCAGTATAACAAACATTTGACTTATTCAGGTACCTAATATTTAATTAGGTTTTAATCGAATTTACATTGAACAAATGTCCATGCATTTAACTAATTAATATATGATACGATGTACTTCAAACCAAACTATAGTAATGCTCTATAGCAGTAAGAAGCAAATCAGTAGCTTTACTTAAATCTATGTCCAAAAACAAATCATAATATGTTTACCTCCGTGTTAAAATACCATTATGAACATGTATTTTTGGTATCTAACATTTTTATTATAATAAGAATTACTATTGTATAGTATTTTTGTTGTTATCATCGACAAATCTAACAACATCCTGTACAGAGCCACGCAAAGCTGTTATCAAAACTAATAATCACAAACACTAAGTAAAATCATGTAAATTTAATCGTAAGTCCCACTTTACGCGGCTGTTGGTTAAATTTGTTTAATTCAAAATGGCCGCCACTCAAGTCGTTGATTGTCTTTTAATATCCAATTAAAATGAGATATAATAATATTTCATCATTAAAACTTGGCTTCAATTGAATAATGTATGGATTTCTGTATTTTATTAAATATATTTTTTAAATCTACTATTTATGTATAATATTTGTTTATTTAGTTTTCTCGTTAATGTATTTGACATAATGAAGGTTACAATCAACCTTTTGAGCAATAAATTATTTAAATGCTTCGCAATTGAATAAATACATTCTTTATTTGAATTACATTTTATTTGCGTCGTTAAGATAATTCGTATTTCTAACATACATTATTAAACAAATCAATAGATTATTTAACTATATATATAAGGCAAAACCTCACTGATTGTGGTTAAACTATGAGTTGGAAAAACATTTTACATTTATTTTAAATACAATATAACAGTAATTCTGATTACATCAAAACTTATAGAAACAATTGCGATTTACCTTCGTAATTTTGAAGTAACTTATACACAAAAACGTATGCGAGAATTGTTCGAGTATAACAAGTAGGCGACACTTCGCTCCCTTTTGCAAACATACGCTTGTAACAGGATCGCGCAGTATCGAATGATCATGTGTAAGAGACAATTTGCTGTTATGTATTTATCCTACGTGTAGTCAATTATAAACAAACATACAAATACAACGTGATTTTTTGTTTAGTAGGAAGCATGAACATGCTAACAAGAGTTTCAATTGAAAATATAGTATACGAAAAGTTCAATATAAATAATGAAGCGTAGTGGTATGTGCGTGTGCTTTAGAAACCGCAGGACGTGGATTCGAATGCTGCGGGGACTCAACAAATTTTCATTGTAGCTTCCTAGTTGGTTGGTTGGTGGTAAAAGTAAGAAGATCAATGCGTCGGATGGGCATGTAAAAAGTTGGTCCACCCAACCCGCATTGGACCAGCGTGGCGGGGTACGGTCCAAAAACGCCCTAATGGATAGGGGTGTATTAGGGGAGGCCTATGTCCACCAGTGTTGTGCGTCTGTAGTTCGTATACAAATATCATGGTACAATTTATATTAAACTCGCAATACATTTTACAATCGTTCTATCACTCTCTTTTAGAAGTAATAACTGATGTGTCTATGAAAAATTTTCAGAAAATCTTAGGTTAACTTTACGTTTTAAAGGAAACTACTTTTTTTATTATACGTAAGCAAACATAAAACGCTGTTATTGGTTACACGTTGTGATGGTCGACGTCAGATAATGGGCCACTAATAAAATCGCTTTATTTGCCAAGTATCCAAACATATTGATTAGCATATGAACAAAAGACAATTAACTCTTCCGGCCATGTTCCCGAGCAATCCCGGCCGATTCAGCAATTTTTACGCACAGCGATTAGTAGTTAATTGCATCAACGGAGGTATTGCCAGTAAATTAACATCCTATATAATCTTTAAATGATGTGTGCAAACGGGACCGATTTCTAACATTGCCATTCGACGCATGGGTCATCATACAATTAAAAAAATGCCCAAGACGGTCTTTCCAACCTGGACCGACTTTTTAACCGATTTCAAAAAAAGGAGCAGGTTCTCAATTCGTCTGTACTTTTTTATGTTTGTAACCGATATGGATATTTTCTTTTTATTTGAAAGCTGGTGCTTCCCGTTTGGTCCCATAGCAATTTGGTCCAGTTATGACAGTGACATCCATGAAAAAATTGACTAAGACTGAAATTTACATTAACTATGTGCTTAAAAATGGACAATTAATAGCTCAATATCACGCCAATCAATTTGAAGTCTGTTTGATTTTTGTCAAAGTTTTATAACACTTCTATGCGACGCATCGACCATCATACTTTGAATACAATTGGGTGATCGGCCCGTAATGTCCTAACCACCCCGAAAACAACGATAGCAAAAACTTGTTTCTCTTAGGATGCGAACACACAACCCCTGCAAAGCATGGGCCAATACCACTAGACGACGGAGGCCGTCAAAATAATAATTAATTTATCGCAAATAAATAAAAAGAAATAATATTTTACATGCGACATATAATGATAGCAACTCTGTATTGCACAAATGCCTTAACAAACAGACATAACATCAAATAATGGGTATATGTTGCACAGAATTATTATACAAAGAAAAACAACTAATTCGTTTATATTAATAATTAAAATCACATTGATTACTTTTTGTGCTTCTGTAGTAAGGAAGTCAAGAAACGCCAATCTTCGCAAGGACATATAGTATACGTGTATGGAATTAACAAACATCTTTTTGTTCGTCCAACCATTTAAAAATACGGGGAACCTTTTGTGAACTAATATTTATGATATAACATATACTAAAATACGATACAATATATTTTGAATACATTCATTACAATCAAATGTGTTTACCGTAAATTTGTGTGTTAATTTCGTAATTAAAAGGAAGCATTTTTTGACTTTACATCGTAATTAATTAAATTGTTAAGTCATTAAGAAAGGAACTTAAGGAAAGTAACTGTCCAAAACCATAGACTATAGAGCTGGTAAGGCGTTCGAATTATATAGAAGCAATAAAAAACCGATATACATGTATCGTTTGCTTGTATTTTGTTTGTTTGCTTTGAGGAATGCCTAAAAACCGGGTTTTGGAAAAGATATTTGCCTATTACATAAACGATGTCGCGCGTAAAAGTTTATTCCAAATTAACTAATCCAATCGATCGCAGTCGAAGCCATAGATAATATAAAAATTACCACAGATTATGCTGACGTCGATGAACTGTCAGTTTGATTACTAACACAATTAAAAAACTTTAAATACATAAAAGTAGCTGTATACACATAAGCTTTAGCAAAAAACAAAAGGGATGAAATCCTCTTACATTTTAATACATAATACCGATGCAAAATGGCGATTAATACTTCAACAAAGGGATAATAGACGATTTATTGGAAATTCTCCCTCATTATGTATCTGGAGCGCTGCCTATTAGTCTATGAAGCAAGTACGATGATCATTGTCTTTGGAAGCGAAACGTACGTGAACTGATTGGTTGAACATTAACCCTTACAAATAATAATAATAATATTTCTGGACAGATGACACAACATCATCTAGTCCCAAAATGAGTGACTTATAAGTACGTAGACTTACTCTTCATTTGTAAAGTTAAGTTAAAATTATGAATTACTTCACTCAATTAAGGTTCAGTCGAGCTGTTATTAACGTTAATACTACCACCGGTTCGGAAGTTTAGACTTAATTAAAAAAAATATATTATTTAAAATACTCAGACACGAGAAAAACTCAATTTTCGTCTCAGAATAAGGTAGTAGGAATTGAACCCACGCTCTTTAATACGACACGAATTCGAGTAAGAAAAGAATAATGTCAAAGTGAAGATTCGCGCGCTTTTATTTATAAAACGTCAGTGTGGATTCAATGTGGCCGCGTTCAACAAATTAAAACGCGATCAATTGGCGCCATTCAAGTTTCACATAAGATTTTATTTACATTAATTGCGTGTCTAATTCGGCTCTTTTAAGTTCTTAAAGGTTTCCCATAGAGGGACTGAAGAAGTACGTGGGGACTGAAGAAGTAAGTACGTAGAACGTATTTCTACTGAGAAGTAATAGCGCGAAAGCGCTATGGCGACCCGATTAATAAGACACTGTTTTCAGCACAGTTTAAAATCATCCGATCACCCAGTTGTCGAAAAGTAAGATGATCCATGCGTCGGATAGGCATGTAAAGTCGGTCCACCCACCAACCCGTGCATTGAGACCAGCCTGGTGGGATACGAGTCCAAGACTCTATAAAAAGGCTCTGTGCTAGGTAGGAGGCTTAATCCAGAAGTGGACTATCAAAGCTGCAATGATGATGCATGTGTTAATTGATCATCATGAATAATACAACTGCCTCCGTGGCAAGTGGTAAGGTCATGATGTTTGCTTTGAAAATAGGCGTGGTTCAAATCCTGCGGAACTCAACAAATATTCATTGATTGTTTCTTAATTGGTCTATCAATTTGGCCTGATCACCCAAATTGTCTGAACAAGAGTGCTTCCGGTCCATGCGTCGTTTGGGCATGTAAATAGTCGGTCCACCTACCAGCCCGCATTGGACCGGTATTTTGGAATGAATGAATGAATGATATGAATTATAAAACGTTACTTTATTTAATCATCTATCCATAATTTTCCCGTTTATTCTTAGTACTCTACATCCGACGTTTTGGACTCTTTCCGGTGTCCATCACGGTTATATATAAAACCTATTTAAACTGCCTAATGGCATACTTAAACGCCAATTAATAAGTAAAACACGATAAAGTAATTTCTTGCTCAAACAATATACCTATAAATATAAAACAAAGTAGTGATCCGAGCGGAAAGTAATAACTTCATTGTTACCGTACTATTATACAGCACTCTAAACTGTTCGTTGTTTACAGTACGCGTGCGTCGCTCAAAGTTTTATAATTTCATTGACCACTAAATAAACACGCTAGGGTAGCGCATAATAACAGGAATTGTACTGTAAAATAACTTTATTTACCCAGAATGCTTTATCGGAGTTTATTTTTATATGATACCATAAAAAAAAATGTTAAGTATTTTTAAATTAAGGAAGATTTATATAAAGGAAAGGATTTATATAAATGGCCGATGGGGCCATAAGGTTCTAGAGTGGAGGCCACGTTTAGGAAAACGGAGTGTAGGTCGACCCCCGACCAGGTGGGATAGAGATCTCCGTGCACTAGCCGGTTCAAGTTGGCAGCGAGTAGCAGGGGATCGGCCGTCTTGGCGTTCGTTTAAAAAGGCCTATGTCCAGCAGTGGACTAACTAGGGGCTGATTATGATGATATAAACGAACGGAGAGGTCGACAGAGGCAGTTTTTTATATAAATATAGTAAAAAGTGAGATGAGAATATACATATATTAAATATTTCAAACATTATTCGGATTCGTTTTATATAAAACTTCGGTATTTTAAGTATATTTTAACTTTTAAACAAATCTACATTAAAACTGCAACTTTAGTAAATCAAATATTTCAATTTAGAAACGGTTACTGAACTGAGATAATTCTGATTTAGCAGAAAAAAGCCAAAAAATTATAGTTAAAAGAACCAATTTGAGAAGCACTTGCACCTCGTTACAAAGTTTACGTTCGCACTAACATTTCTAAACACAATCACGGTGGAATTTTGCGTGTGAAAATTCGTTTCATTCATTTAATTCGAATTATTAACACTTTAAAATACTATAAATACGTTAAATATGTTATTAATTCACATATAATGTATGTGTAGCTGTATGCAAGGTGTATTATATGTATAAGCAAGATATTTTTATTTTCTAAATTGGTCTGGATTTCTCAAGTATGTTTCGAACAAAAGATTGAATGTTTGCTAACCTTCTCATGCAGTATATATATATATATATATAGATTATTACTTTATCTTTGTTTGTGTTTAGTTTTTGACGTAGGAAAAAAAATAGCTTTCTAGCTATCTTTTTGCTATCTATCATTCGGAACATTATAAGATACATACTAATTGAGCCTACCCATAGACAAGATAGAAAAAAATTCTGCGCAATAAAGTAGCTTTAGTTAAAACCAGTAATTAATATTCTTTCAGGACTCCACTAAGAAGTACTTTCAGCAATGTTAATCACTCGCTCAGTATAAACACCAAAGACAATGGCTTTTGTAAGCCAATTTAAACAATTGTTGTTTAAGTATTTGCGGTTATAGATTGACTGTTATTATTGCAGCCATTGTCACGGATTAATAAGAAAAAATATAAGGCGTGCATACTTTTCGATTCTGTATGTTGTGTGTCTAACGTATCTCGATTTTTAATCAATTGTTTTATTATTGGCCTTAGTTAAGGCCATTTAGACCCTGATTAGTTGCAAACACTGGGTCACATTACCATGGAACTGCTGATATATATAAAAAATGTTATTTTTTCCTAAAAGAATAGTAGCCTAAGTTACCACCAGTTACATAAGCTATCTTTCAGTGAAAGCATCGTCAAAATCGGACCAGCCATTCCAGAGATTAGCCGAAACAATCAGATGGACAGATAAAAAATTAAAAACAAGCTGTTATGTTATAGGTATCGGTTCGATTTTACAATGTAGTCACACAAACCTGTCGTTTTGATGTTACAAATGGACACTCCAATTTACTTATATGTATGGATTGTCATCGAGATGTCAAACATTGACAGTTGACTAACGATAAGACGTTTCCCTAGTTTTCCTTTATTTTGACTTTTTATTTAGTGAAACTTTACGTTTGTTATTAAAAACGCAAATTTTTAAAACAAAATAAATAGTTGTAATCATTTATTTTTATAAAAAATTTACTGTAAACGTAAATATTATTTATCAAAATATTATTAATATTCTGAAGGTATAAGATTTGCTGTTTGATCAGATATAGCACCATTTTCAACGTCTTTCAAACCGGAATGTATTTAATGCAGTACACTTGCTACTAGGCGTTTCCCCCAACTTCGTCTGCGTGGTAACATAAGACTTTCAGCGTTGATTGCAGAACTTATTAGACACTACTTTATAACAAACAAAATTTAAAACAAAATGTATTTGTATATATTTATTGGTTTAAATTGTGAAAGCGTATAATATCATTTATCAAATATTATTATATTCGAATATAAATGGATGATATCAATTTTATTCATTTATCAAAAGTCTTTGAACCTAATAATCACAAATAAATACCCAAATGATATTTAAAAGCTATATATATTATACCGGTGTTGCCACACGGTTGTCAGGTAAACTGCCGGTGGGTAAAAATGTAAACACTTTAAGGATTTGGGGAGGCGAGTAAACAGCCCCAGGTAAATACAGCACAACCGGTGTTTCAATCCTCTTTTGTCGTGAACCTTAATTTTGCTATAGTATTTTATAATGAACCAGCGGTCTGTCCTGGCTACACATGGGCCGGCTTTTTAAAAATATCGGCATAAATATTATGAAATTTAGGACATTTTATGGCATTTTTTTACACCTTGAGTTGATTTCCGAAGATTTTTTAATTTTTTTTTTCAGTAAAAAAAAATAAAGCTGTGTAGTGGCAAAATATTTATTGAAATAAGTTGTATTTCTGAGTTTTATCGTTCTAAAAAAATCTTCTTTATAATATGAGAATACAGATTTGGCATACAAAAATTTTACATGTGACCTCCCTCCTGTATAGCCTAGTGGTATGGGCGTGCTTTAGAAATCGGAGGTCGTGGGCTCGAATCCTGCGGGGATGCAACAAATTTTCATTGTTGTTTCCTAGTTGGTTTGGGCAATTTGGGCCGATCACCCAGTTGTCTGAAAAGTAAGATGATCCATGCGTCGTAAAGGCATCTAAATAGTCGGTCGACCCACCAACTCACATTGGACCAGCGTGGTGGATACGGTCCAAAACCCCTATTGGATATGGGCGTATTGTATATGCAAATTTAAAAGCATAATTAAAAAAATGTTTAAACACTTATATATAACGACTCCAGGAATTTATAAACAAATATAAGAACTCAAAAAGTATTGCTATCATTACAGTATATCTTTCCAGTGACACCAGCACGCTCCGATTTATTAATTACTTCCCTGTTTCATATTTATTGGATGCGTATATCAATATCCAGAACATGGTATTAAACTGTAAATGTGTAAAATTAGTTTTTTTATTAATGATCAACGCAAGTTAACATATTCTGGATATCATTATTAGAAACCTAAACTATTAACTCATAGCTGACATCTTGTCCATTTGTTAAAGAGCCGAACAGCTGGTGGCGCTCGCCTCCGTTCAACAGAGTCATAATCTGTCACTCTGTGAAAAGATGTGAAAACTCTTTGAACGTTACAAGGAAAACCATAGACAATTTACAAAAGGTTTTTTTTTAACAAATAAAAATGGAACAGTTGTTTTATTTTTATTGTACGTGACTTTTTAATTTTTAATCGTTAAAATTTGTTGGAAAACAAACGCCTCTTAGTTAAGAAGTCGCAAAATGATAGGCTTTTTGTTAGTTAAGTTAGATTGTTTAGTTATGAACAGTTATTTAAAAGAGAAGAAAAGAAAAAAAGGAAAGAAAGATAAGATTTTGCACCGTTTAACTTTTCTGGGTATTGAAATAAAAAAAAAATGGTTTTTGTAATCTAAGGCTAATCCTTTATTAAACCGTTTGGGTGACGAAGTGATGGTCAGCGTACTCGTTTGAATTACAAGAGTCGACCAAAGACAAGGAGTTAAATTTTAATTGTATTAAATGTAAAGCCTTATGCTTTACATTACAACATATTTTTTTCATATTTACAAATCGCACTCCTTGACATTTTATAATAGACAATTGACCGAGTTTTTTATACGTTTTTGTTATTAATTTTAATATCGTTTTCTTTATCTTGATCATATTTTAACAGTCAGTTAAACTGTTAATATATCAAGCATTTACTGTGTATGTATTGATCTATACCGTCTAAAAAAATAACTAAAATAGGGCAGCTAGCTTAAAAAATAAACAAAAACAAGAGCACCGGTATTGCTTCCACGTAATATCGGCAACAATAATATAGAAAAAGTTAGTTGTATTCCACTATCCGTGGGCATTGGAACTATTCCGAAAAACTCCACAGCCGAACGAAATAGATTGGACGGACCGGTGACTGGACACGAAAACTGGCGGAATTTGATTGAGCGAAACATAACATTGCGGACAAATAATATAATCCCATTTATCTGGGGCATCATGCCAAGAACGGCAGCTGCATCTTTAAGTGCGTTTAATATCAAATAGTAATAACCAAACATTTTTATCATTTTCATTGAAGTTTGCGTACAAATCACACTTTTTTTCGATTAAATATTTAAAATAAATGATAAAATCGATCTACTTCCCTTTTGGTGGTAATTGCTGACATATAAAAAATCGTTTTGCCATTGTTTAGGCACATGACGAACGATTATTTTTTTTTAAATCTGTACACGAAATAAAATATTGAGATAATGAACACAAATATAAAATAAAAAAATGTGTGCTGTATTGTTTTAAATTTAATTTTAAATAATTAACATGATTTATAAGACAAATATATTTTTCCTACTCAATTTTTTCACATTATTTGTGTTTAGTAATAATAGAGGTGTTATTACTTTTGCTTGGTTTTTTTAAATTTAATGATAGCGTCGTTAGCTTGTTACATTGCATTTTTTAGTCTATATCGTAAAAGTCTATGAACGATGTCAGGGCAACTACACTATTGGCTATATATTTACTCTATGATGTTGAGTTTAAACACATCATTGCCTGTCAAGCAGATTTACCGATTCTGCCAATATTTAACCGTTATTTTTTCACTCCTGTTAATAATTACTTAATTATCTAGATTAATCGATCCATAACATTTAATTTTATTTTACATTCACGTGATTTAACTATCTTTATTGAAAATATCAGTTAAAATACCTTCTTTTAATGCCTTTTTTCTTAGTTCTGATTATTTAAGTTTTTAATACGTGTTTGTTTATTTAGGCATTATAATAAGTTCATGTATTTATATTATAATTTATATTTGTTTTTTAGAAATATTTTCCAATAAACAGTTTAAATATTTTTTTAATTACAGCTTACAGCGGTGACCATAGACCAATTATGAGTATTTGCGAAGACAAAAAAAAAATATTTTTGTTGTATGCTTATAACTGGCTATAAATTATAGTTTTTGTATAAATTCGCCGTTTTATATCTTTAAAGTGTATGCGATGTTTATTTTTTTTGTCAATTATTCAGTATTTATCGTTTATTTTCAAGACTGCTGACTTGAGGCGCATCTCTTATACATATCTTATTTAGATACAAATCAAGTTTCATAATTTAATATATTTCCCACCAACCCGCATTGGACCAGCGTGGTGGGATACGGTCCAAAAAACCCCCTAACGGATAGGGGTATATTAGGAGATGCCTATGTCCAGCAGTGGACTATCAAAGGCTGATGATAATATGATGATGATTCATAATTTAATATATTTAGGAGAAACAAAATCACAATAAAAGATTTAATATCTTTAAGTCATGCCGAGCTACTTAATAACTCAATTAATTACCATTTTTGCTGTGAACTAAACCATCTCTGTAACTTAACTTAAAAAAATTATACAAAATAATCTTTTATAATCCGCTTCAATGAAACAAAACGCTGTACAATTATTCTATTTTCATTGCAATCTCAATGTCATGGCCGCATTGTGGTTGTAGTAGGAAGAGCCATCTCGAATATGCACAGATTAAATATACTCGATAGCCAGTTTTTAATTAGCGATGGCAATGATGAATGCAGATAATTTAAAACAGCTTGTAAGTGTACCTATTATATTACCAATGTTTATTTATAATGCATATTAATAAACAACTTTAATATCACACGAAGCATACCATAACATTACAATGCGTGTGATACCGACCAGTGCGTTTCAATTTTAAATTCAAATGTTATTTTTTACTATAGTTCTTATAGAGCCCATTTTTTAATTATAAAAATGAACCCCTTTCAGTCACTCAATAGACTAGTTCCAGTTACAGATGATATTTATAACTGTGTTAAGTTAAAACTTTAAGTTAGGTTATATATTATTTTTAGGTTATATTACATATTAACTTTCTTGTTCGTAAATATTTCAAGTTGATTATTAAATTTTTGTAGGTTATAGGAATCAGATTAAAACAGTAAACAATTACTGCGATTTTTGCGTTTAAAAATCACCGCATTTCAAGTCGTCTATGATGCGGTATCGGGCATACCATAAACGGGCCACCCTATGGCCTTACACCATGGCCCTAACAAAACCGGTTTCGTCTGGACCGAGTCTTGGCAACTAATTCACTCGCATTCTGCACAATCAACTGAGTTATCACTGGAGATCACGTCGTAGAAAGTTTGCCACCGTCTTCTATTAAAGAAATGTATCATAAAAATACTTTTCTACTATAATATAATAAGAAGTTCTACTTCTAGATAATACAAAAGTATAATAAGTAATTATTATAGCTTTGTACTGTCATGAAAAATCGGCTTAAACTAGTAGGTTTAGAAGAAATTGATTGTATAAATTTCGAAATAGTTTCAGATTTGAGGTACATTATTTATAACTCTAATAAAAATCTGTAATGTTATGTACTAAAACATTACCTCGCAACAACTTCCGCTATGACAGCCGAAATTGTTAAAATCAATGGGGGTTAATGAAGAAAAACGTAATATACAACAACGCGATAGCTTTTAAAATGGTCCAAGTCACGATAACCCTTGCATATTGTATTAGCTTGGGGGCAATAAAAAGCCATTAAAAAATTCGTCGGTTATTGTACGTATTGTAGTCGAAAATGTCCACACAAACTGAGCGCCGTGAGATTTACCTGGATAATTTCGAGGTATGGTTCATAAAGTTGTTATAATATTGAATGAAATGCATGTAACAGATCGTTTAGCACAATGTCCGCGCGTCGTAAAACGTGGTTCGCCGAGAATCGTTGTGCGTGCAAAATGTACGATCGCACAAAAAAAAACTGTAATCGAGTTGTTACCGACGTATTTCGAATGGTGGAGCGTGGTCATCGACTTGATGTTCTTCACTTTAACGTCGGTAAGGTAGAATTGGAAGTCAGCTTTCCATAAACTCTCTAACAGTTATCGTTTTAATACACACCATAATCGATTAGGGTGAAACAGACGAGCTATTCCTCACTTCACAAGATAATTAGCCAATTTCATTTAGAATCACTATCGGGTAAATTTTCACGACAGTGATACAAAATAGAAGCTGTCAGATGTTTTATATCAGATTCATCGTCACAGATGAAATTAGCTTTGGCAAGTCTATCCGATACGTATCAGTTCTGTCGGATATTTACGACTGGGGCTTCTCCAGCCACCATTTTAAATTTGATAATGGTTGGGAAATCAAAAAACTACTTGACATTAATAAAGGTTTATACATTAAAGCAAAAGAAAGTCCTCTTATCAGTATTTTCGCAGTAGAAACGAATGAAGACTATTCTTTAACGATTTGAGCTCTTGACAGTGCTAAGGTGATAACGAGTCTCGTGTAAGAGACATTTAAGTTATTCAGCAACTGAAGAATCGTTAAATAAACTGGCAGTTCAAGGGTTTAAACGAATCTTAAATAGGAGCATTTCTCCAGTCAGCTATTACGCGTTAGGGACAGCTGTGCCCCACGACGTCCGGGCACGCGTTGGGCCCCAGTGCGCACTCGCCGCGCCCAGCACGCCGTTGCACATGCACAACCAGTTGTGCTTTGTTTACCGGCCACGGGCGCCGGCCTGGGCCCGCAATCGATACAAAAACATCGATTCCGCCGGCACCCGGGGCCTAAGGCACAAAGGAGCGTCCCGTATCGCGCACTGTCGCAAACTCCGTCTAAGACCGAACGCCACGGCCGTCCCGTGTCCTTGAACACTTTACCTGAGCCTCACCGGCGGCGGGATGTTGAACGCCGGGAACAGTTTCGCGTTGGGACTCTCGAACAGCATCGTTGCTCACTGTTATTTCACCGCGCGCGCATCGTGCACACGTCCGCTCTGTGTTGCGGCCGGCCGTACACTGGCGCGCTCCCCTCGCGCGTGACGTCACCGGAAGTCGCGTCCCGCTCGCACGGCGCGCGTTGGACAGGGACGGCGGACGCTTAGACTGCAGTAGCGTATTGTATGAGACCCTCTTGTGTCGTTTGTGGGGCTTCGTGCGTGCGCCCCCCACCCCGCGCCGCTCTCCCAAACAATCCGCCGATCCGTACGGAGTCTACGAATCCATCAGGCCGCCCCGCGAACGATGCAGCCTCGCCGTAAATCTCGCAGTGACAAGAGTCGAAACAAATCACACGACGTTGTCGCGCTTAATGAGTCAATGCTCGAAGTTTAAGTAGGAATCCTTTAGAATGACACGTGACGTTGTAAGCCCTGTTCGATCCTTTCGCACGATACCGAGATCGCGATGTGTTTTCGTGTAATTCACGGTCGGTAGAGGTCGGCGCAGTTAAATCAACTCGATTCGTGTTGAGGCACCGGGAGCCGGTATCGATCAAAAATCTTACAGCGGCGATGTTGGTATCATCAATCTTAGGCGTCATTAGGTGACCTCTACGACAGGGTTACCAATTTCTGTCTTTACAATGGTTAACTTAAACCAAATATCTATAAAAACAGATTCACAGAGACCACTCACGGAATAACGTTAATTCCGAATGTACCTTAATGTACTTCAATTATCTGTCCTTTGTAGAAGAAAAACCAACTCTTGAGAGTCGGAGTCTGCACCTACTTACATTTTTCGATCACTTGTAACGCGCACAATACAAGCGAGCAACAATAAAACTATTTTTATTATAACAGTAAATCGAACTAGTTCAAGTGGCTGCTTGCGACGGCCTCTCAGTACTTTTTATAATACCAATTTAGTCGCCATTTTGAAGAGCAGTCATTTTACAATGCATTTGATTACACTTAGCGTCTATACCACATAAAAGTATATCGCATTCTTGGTAGCCGTTTCTATTGCAGCTATGTACCTTTTGTCGCTAGCGCGACGTTATTACCCTAAATGGTATGGTAATTTCCCTGGTTGATGGCCAGTTAGTTATGTTTTCAAATTTGAGCCACTATTACACTAAGATAGCCGGAGATTGGAAACGGTGGCGTAAAATATTATTATAAACAAATAAAATATTTTGTAGACAACTCAATGGAAACTTAATTATATACATTATATATTAGAATAATGTAAAACATATTTATATTATTACTACTTACTGTAATCATCATCATCATCAGCCTGTGATAGTCCACTGCTGGACATAGGCCTCCCCTAATATACCCCTCTTCATTAGGGGGTTATGGACCGTATCCCACCACGCTGGTCCAATGCGAGTTGGTGGGTGGATCGACTTTTTACATGCCCATCTGACGCATGGATCATCTTACTTTTCAGACAATTGGATGATCAGCCCAAATTGCCCTAACCAACTAGGATTTATAAATATACATTATAACAAATTGATACGTTGCTTTAAAAGCATATTAAAATGTCTTAAACAGGTTAAATTTACTTAAAAATTCCCGCGTTTACCCTTTTTTTGACCGACTTATTGTATAGAAGACCTATTCAATTCGAAGCGTATATTTTTTTATATGTTGTTTTATTTATCTTTAAGCTCCGATTTTGATCATTCTTTTTTTAAATATTATTAGCGTATAGCTTAGTCATGTGTATCCCATTTTTAATAGTTTTGTGCTAAATAGTTTAATAGATATTTAATAAATAAAAACAATAAGCCGCCAAAAATCACAACCTTGTAAATTATGTCTAAAACGTAAAAGTTAGGTATTAAGTGTATTCTACATAATTATACTTCTTAAAATAGTCTATAATAAAATCCGCAAGCGCATATATCTAAAAAACCATTATATATACCATAATATATCCCCCAAAAACAATTTTAATGTAATACATCAAAAATTGCAATGAGGCACATTCGAAGCTGAATTAAAGTAATACAGTGCGAGTCTCATTAAAAGTTCATTCACATTTAGAAAATTCATAATTTTATGCATATAAAATCTGTCATAGACTGTATTTTGATAAAATGAATACCATAAAAGAAATGAGAGATATAAAATCTGGTGGCAAAAATCTCCGTTCCGTGCAGAGAGCACGTTGTTATCCATTTAGTATAAATACCTACAATCAAAACTACATAGCATTTTTTCAAAACAAAAATAAATTACGCTAAAACTGCTAGAAAAGATCAAATATAGTAAAATGTTACATGATATTACACTCGCACAATTTGGGCAGTTTGGAAAACGTAAAAAAATACGGAAAACATGGAAAAATCCGCAGAGACCTCATAAATCAATTTAAAAAAATATAATAGGAAATATAATTTCATACCACCTGTTTCGTATACTATAATATATAAAACATGATTAACATGTAAATTTACACCACTGCATGGTAAATTTATTTATTATTATGTATGACATTAGTGATTTAAAAATTAAAAAACAAAAGTTAGTAAATAAAACTGTCAAACTCCATCAACAATGACAAAAGAAACCGTTTTTATATACCTTTTTCTGTCACATGACCATGAACGCTGTGAAGAGTTTAAACCGTAGAGAATACGACAATAAAAGTGGTTCTATCCGATAGTAATTTAATAAAATACTTATTTAATAAATTTATTTAGATAAAATGAAAATAATAACAGATATTTTTCTAAAATAAGGGTTTTGTTTAATATTACAATGTATTATATTTGAAATTATAAAAATAAAATCCTAGTAATTTTTGCGCGTTTGCCTTGTTTGATACAGCTGTTATAATTGGAAATATGTATATGTCAATACAAAATTGATTGACCCAATGTTACATCAAATGTTTTTACTTATAAACATTATATTTCAAGAAAAAACATTTAATTTTTAATTGCTATTGTTGGCGGCTATAGCATTATTTCACGATTTGACTACTACATAGTCTATGCATTTCTAGTGTCAACTTTTTTGCTTATATTAGTGTCATTTGTTTATTACTCCATACGTCATAATCAAATAAACTTGTAAAAACTCAATTTAAAAAATTATAAGTTGTACTACATTAACGAGAAGTACATAGGTACACGAAATTTTAAAATAAAATATTAAATACTGTTAAACAATAAAATGCAGTACGCATAAAAAATTATATACTGACAATTAGGCATTAATATTTAAATAAAAAAATTGAGTAGTTAAAAGATAATAGTAATAATATCATTACATTGAGAAATATGTGTGAAGTTAGATAATCATTTTATCTTATTAATTTTCAAGGTCATGACAACTTACATCTGCAGTAATAAATTTTATTGAGATTCGAAAAAATATAAACTCATAAATTATTTAAATTGCCCCACACCCAATAGTTTGAGGCATGTTCACATAGATGTCACTTTTTTAACTTTTAAACCAAATAATGCGTTAGGTTTATAAAAATATATTTGATCCTATTTTCTCCTGTAGTTCATTCATTTAATCCTGTAATTACGTAAAAGAAGTTATGTTTATATTTAAGTTAGCTAGATTATATTAATTGGCGTAGTCGTATTATATTTTATTGATAAGTACCTATACGAAAACTGATGAACAAATTTTGTCTCGATCCGAATTGTTTAAAAGAAACACATTGTAACACATTTTATAATGGATTAAATTTAAAGTGAGATCCGTTGCCGTACAAAAATGGTCGCCTGCAGCGAAAGCCCGGAATTGCATTTGTTACGCAATATTGTTATTGTATTTTTAACAAAGAGATGACTGACAATTCCATTAGAAAATGTTTCTGTGGCTTAGAATAAAAATATGCATTCTCCGACATTTTGTAATATACTATGTTTTATACTGGCAGTTGACCGCGACTTCGTACGCGTGGTAATATAAAAAAATAATGTTTTATTTGTACAATAAAGGCACTCCTACTTACATCAGCTATCTTCCAGTGAGAGTCTAGTTAAAATAGACCCAGCCATTCCAGAGATTAGCCGTACAAACAGAAAGACAGATAGATAGAAATGTAATAAAAATTTTAGGTTTCATATTACAAGGTAATAATCTAAAAACGGTTATTTTTACATTACAAACAGACACTCAAATTTTAGTCCAAACTGCAACCCGTGCCAACGAATTGCCGCCATCTTTCATTCATTCATTCATTCTTTTATCATTCTTATTGATGAACTGTCACCGAGATGTCAATCTTTAAATGACAGTTGGCCGCCGCTTCGTTGCTTTAGGTTACTTTTGAGACTCTTACTTTGAGTCGGAGTTCATGGGTTCGAATTGTGCGGAGACTCAAAAAATGTTCAATGTTGTTTCCTAGTTGGTTATGGAAATTTGGGCCGATCACCCAATTGTCTGAAAAGTAAGATGATCCATGCGTCGAATGGCATGTAAAAAGGCGGTCCACCCACCAACCCGTATTGGACCAGTTTGGTGGAAATCGCTCCAAAAACAACCTAAGGATGGCGGAGCATTAGGGAGGCCTATGTCCAGCTGTGGACTAACACAGGCTGATCATGAAAACCACTGGTATCACCAACGCGCTGCCCACCGTGAGACATAGTATTTTATGTCTCGGTGGCTTACCCTTCAAATCGGAACACAGTGATTTTTTTACACTAGTGCTTTGCAGGGCAAATAGGCACCGCGTTGGTACCGCCCCAGACGGTACCATGTAAAAATTAAGATTGTGGTTTATAATACTGATGATTATACCTTATAAATGTCATTAAAAAGTCTAGAAAAAGCTCTGGACTAGCGCCGCAGATGACAGACTTTGTTGTACGTACACGACACTTTTATATTATATTTTCCAAAATAAAAACTACTTTTTGATAAACTGTAGTTAACGCTTAAACTATATTATTAGTGAATTTTATTAAAAATCATCAAAAAAGAAGAGTAACAAATCCATACTTTATAACAAACTTTTCCATTTTCAATATTATAATTAGCAGTTCCGCCTGAAACGAATACGGAACCTAAGAATTGAAAACTTTCGTCTCTTGTCATGATTTTAAATTTTCTCAACTCAACTTAATAAGTATACATGGTACTTGTTTCCTGTCAAAGTTTTGATTAAATCGATTCCGGCCTTTTTATTAATTTTTTAAAATTACGTTTTATAAATATCAATGTGTATTAACAGGAATCAAGTCAAAGTTTAGAGTTGTAGCTTCGTAAAATCGTTAAAACAAATTTGTGCGTTAATATGTTTGATTAAAATAAACTTGATATAATCTGCATTTAATAACATAACCTGTGTGGTCTAGTGATATTGGCCTTTGCTTTACAAGCTGTCTGATCTTTTCAATATTGTTTCCTAGTTGGTTACGACAATTTGGGCCGATCACCAAATTAACTCAAAAGTAAGATGATCCATGCATCGTACATTGGGTCGGTCCCAGTTATCGGTTGTCAATGTCAGTGTAAATAATCCATGATGGATTACGTGTCTGGAATTTATGTATCGATACGATACCGGCAAAATATCAATACATTTAAATAATAATATTGATTTATCGATTTATTTTCGACAAACCTTAACCTTTTTTGGTTTGTAGAGGCCAGATACCAGCTCTACTTAAAAAATGTTACTTAGGAAAATCTGGGTAGATTAGAAGTCGACCCTATGATAAGAGAAATAGAGAATTTTCCAAGGGAAAATGGCTAAGAGTATTGATTGTATTTTGATTGCATCAGCGTTGCACCAATATTAGCGTCCGGTCCAAAGTAAAGTAAAGTAAAATTATGGTAATAATTTGCTAATAATTATGGTAAACAGCTCCGTCTTGAGAATAAATTCAATGATCGTTACAACAAAACTGCCAACGTAACAGAACGAAAATTCGATTGTTAACGCAATATAAGGAGCAAATCTAGAGTCATAAACAAATTTGAAGTGTCTATTCTAACATCAAAATTACGTTTTTGATATATAACCGATATATAAAACAAAACATTTGATTTCAATTTTTTTTTTCTATCTGTTTGTTCTCGCTAATCTTTGGAATGGATGATAAACATGGCGCGCCTCAGTCAAACAAAACTTTGCTTGTTAATGCAATATTAGTAGCAAATTTTTTTACTAATAATTGATCGCAAGAATTTAGCATGAATTTGTTCCGTAACAATCATGTATTGCTATTTTTGCTCCATCAAAATATTTGTTTGTACTCCCTATATAACTCCGCTGTTCAACTTAACCTTTACCATAACCTCCAACCTCCTCCTTCTGGCTCCGCGTTTCATATTGGACTCTACAGGTAAGGCAGAACTGCCCCAGATGCATTTAGTGATCTTAGACTTTATGCCCGAGACATAATCATTAATAAAATTGAACTATAAAAGGTGTGTGTTCTTTTAAAATAATTTAGCTTTTTTTTAACTACATTTATCATCATCACGTTATCAGCCCGTGTTAGCCCACTGCTGGGCAAAGGCCTTCCCTAATGCATACCTTTTCCATTCGGAGTTTATTAGATCGTATCCCACCACGCTGGTCCAATGCGGTTTGGTGACTTGACCGACTTTTTACATGCCCATCCGACGCATGGATCATCTTACTTTCTTATCTCAACTAAATTAACTTAATTACAATAGGTTAGTTTTGTAATTTTATTATTAATTATGTGTCGTAAAAAAGCGACAATTTTATGATGACACTATAAAAAGAAACAAGTTGCTTCGCAACGTATTAGATGACCAAGTGCATAAATGTTAATAAAAGAAGTTGAATATATATAAAATAAATTGAAATTAATCTGAGCAGAATAAAATTAAGTTTACAAATTATAATTGTGCTCAGTTTTCGTAAAATATTAATTAAACAAACCCTTATCATAATTGTGAGGACTTGTTATTCCATTTTTTTTTCGATTACGTGTTTTTGGGCAATGCAAAACAAATTCATCCTATATTTCCAACCACAGCACAAGCTTGGCTTAGATGAAGAAAAACTAGTTTAGTTTATTGCGCAATTTTTTTAATTATAAATTAATTCCCTTACCATTACCCGCACAAATGCTCAAATAGTAAAATTTCATATAATAATTGCAAATTAAAAAAATGAAAAATAAAACCCATGTATGGTTTTATCGTGTTTAGGATTCGATTATGTATATGTTTTAAATTTACAAATAAATGACAATTTAAATTTAACATTAAGAACACTATATCACAGCCATAGAATAAATGTGAATTATCCATTTCGAAAGTATTATGTAAGTGCTGGCAACATTGGAAAGTGAAAACTAATTAAAAATAGTTAAAAAAAAAGAACAATAAAGTCTTCGATTTCATTTCTGTAACGCTCCAATGGATGTCTTGAACGGGGAAAGTGTTCCAGAGAAACCGACCGCTTTTTGCTTGAGGTTCTAGCGGTCATTTTGTTATCATTGGACCAAGGTAAAATTTCAATACGGCTATTAACATTGTTTATTGATATTTACAGCCACAAATCAATAATTTTCTATTACTATTACATGGCTTCTAAAGCTTTACATGGCTTCTAAAGCTTTTTACTAACTTCATTAGAGGCTATTTCTCAGATAATATTTTGGAGAGCGAATTTTCAAACACAATTGAACCACAGTAATTATTAGTATTACCTTTTTAGATAATTTTAGTTTAGGTTACTAGAGTATTGTTATAAGAAGCAATAAATATTTTTTGTTAACAATTCTGACTATAGAAAACGTTATCACGCCATCTATCGGAAACAAAAAGGTATTAATGACATAACTCAAACGTTGTTACATGGGCGATATGGTGGCGTGATTCTAGATTTTTTGGGTAAAAATTTTACGAATATGATTATATTATGTTTCGTTGCAAAATTAGACTAGTGAACATATTTACGCTACAATTTATTACTATTAAAAGTGGACTTATAAAAATAGTAAACCAGAAATAAATTGCAATTAAAATGTTATAGGCAGTTCTGAGGTTAACTTTTTAAAGGCGATCGTCTGGGTGATTGATACCTGTATCTACCACAAGTCAGTAGCGTGCAAACACTACTGTCTTCCGGTTTAAAGGGCGCCGTAGCCAGCGCGTCTAATAAATTAAGCCCATAATTTCATCTTAATTTTTGCTGCGTTATATATCGGTAAGGCGTATTTCTTACCACCAGTTAAACGTCGTATTCATGTTATCGCTTTAAATAATAACAAAAATCACAAATAATATAATCATTTAATAATGATTAAATAATTTAATTTACTTTTCAATTATGGGAATGCGTCGCCTATACCCGAAACAAATAAAGTATTTCTATGTTTGAAATCCGCGTGTTGTTTAAGCTTGTAAGCCATTTGAACCGGAACGCAACCGTGCTCCAGTGAGTAAATACGACGTAAAAAATGCCCCTTGCCGAAAGGTCAGAAAACAACGATTACACAATGATGGACTACTGAGACTGCTGTCTTCAATAATAGCAAATGCTTCATATAGCACATTTTCATTGTATAAGACACAAGCGGATTTCCTTATCCTTTATAAACAAAATATCACAGCAAAGCTAACCTCAAAAGGCTCTCAGGTAACCGTATTAAATTGCGAATCATATTCATATATCCTTTGATAAATAATCGTCAGCCGCAAAATTGTTGGTTGCGGTGATTTCTGTATGACGTCATACCATTAAATAATCTTTGAAAAATAATATAAGGGTGATAAACATTTATGTAACTAGTAATAAATTTAGTTTCTGCAACATTTTCTACAATTTTTGCTGCCATAATATTTAGTTACAAATCTTTCACCTTAATGAAAAATTGTTGTGCAAAGTATATTCCCATTCTGCCGAATTATATAAAGACATCAATAAAGCATACAATTAAATCATCATCATCATCATCATCATCATCAGCCTTTGATAGTCCACTGCTGGACATACGCCTCCCCTAATACACCCCTATCCATTAGGGGGTTTTGGACCGTATCCCACCACGCTGGTTCAATGCGGGTTGGTGGGTGGACCTACTTTTTACATGCCCATCCGACGCATGAATCATCTTATTTTTCAGACAATTGGGTGATCGGCCCAAATTGTCCTAACCAACTAGGAAACAACAATGAAAATTTGTTGAGTCCCCGCAGGATTCGAACCCACGACCCCCGGTTTCTAAAGCAAACGCTTATACCACTAGGCTACGGAGGTAGTTTACAACAATTAAATACATAAATAATATTAACAGATTATTAACATTTAAATAATGATTGCACAGATGATATAACCGATCGTTAGCTGTTTTAATTTAAACGTTAAAGTTTGTAAGGCTGTCACATTGAATGTCAAAAACTGGTGCGGATTTTTGAACGTCATTTAATATGATTACTCCATACTGTTTATTTTACAAAATATTTTATAGGTAATTATTTACTTCTATTGCATTCTTATTTGCTTATTGACTATATATGTTATTTGATAGGGATACCATTTAATTAGACACGTCTACAGCAAAATTACTAGGAAATACTTAATTGTCAATACAAAAAAATTCAATGCGACAAAATTTTAGTACAGATCGAACATATTGATCGAGATTGATTGTCACTACCATCAACATAACAAAAATTCGGTTTCAAAGTCAAAGTCAAAGTCAAAATCATTTATTCAATTTAGGCTCTACTGAGCACTTATGAACGTCAAAAATTATCCATTTACCACCGGTTCACAAACTCAGACCCGTCCAGAGAAGAACCGGCAAGAAACTCTGCGGCCCTTTTTTTTTTTTTTATTTTTTTTTTATTTGTATACAATATGTTTGCAGTATGTTTATGTATATACAGTATGTTTGATTGATATACAATAACTTTGAATTCAGAATTCCCAATCAATCGATTGCAAAATATAAATTTATTTCAAGATAATACCAGATTTTTTTTAAATTGTATTTATAATTAATTAGTGTGTATAAAAATGTATATAATAAAAGTCAAGGCATGTCGTCTTCTTATGCCACAAGCGTTAAGTTGAAGGTTTTAAAAATTCTGTTGAAGATGCTTTGATGCCATTAATTAACAGGGTTCCGTGAATAAATGCGAGGCCGACAATGTTTTGCCTAAAATTTGGTAGCTATGATGCCGCACACAAGGCTGATAGGTGATGATTGGCGACGCTATCGCAGCATATATATCTTTCCTGCATCGGCCCTCAGCAGGGCGTTATAATTTCCACAAGTACGTACAGTTATTAACAAAAACACCTTTAAAAATATTTATTCAATAGACGTGTTGTGTAATAACTTTTTATAGTGGCATTTGTTACAACTTTTTGTCGCCGGACCGCGGCCATTACCAATCCCCGCGCGATGTTTAACCAATAGGTATGCCGACTTTTTGCCCCCCAATCAAATTTGACATAAGACAGTATTCACATAAAAACTATCTCCAAATTGTATAAACTATAAATATATACTGCCGCCAAGATCAATCATTACACGATAGAATACCGATTAGAAAGTTTAAAGTAATTTTGACACTAGCCGCTTTGTTTATAGAGATTCAGATAATATCCACTATTAATTTATAACAAAATCGCCAAAATGTATATTTGTAACGATATCTATCGCCTATAAGATTAGATTTAAACAAGAATCCATGTAAACAATGTGAACCTCAAATATGTTAAGTGAAAGACAATCGTTGGAAACAACAGAGTAATAACTACATGTAATGCTTTGCTTCAAGATGTCATAGCTACAAATCTCTAGTGTACTGTAGTATAGACAAATCAACCATTAGCTGCCTGGTCATTATTTATAATAATGATAATAATAATAAAATAACAAAATATGGTAACACAGAGGGTTCATGGTTATGGCGTTATTTTTAGTTATTCTTATTGCCAGGTTTGTTGCGGATAACGCCACCAAAATCTGCAATAAATGATTTCGATTTTTGTGTAGATATTTGTATCATCAATCATTTATGAATTCCAATCTGGTGATGTCAAATGGAATTTAGTGGGAAAGCTTAGTGTTCGAGAAAAAAAATTATAATTGTATTGTTTGTATGGAGAGTCACCATAACCTAAGACAAAATTTTTCACAATAATTTGCAACTTTTTCTATTGCGCATAATAACTTAACAACATAGATTTAAATGTAAGTGCTTAAATTCACTTTACTTACTTTTATATTTTGTAAATATTTACGTATAGTTATAAAAGTTACGCGATAATTCGTCATTTTCTTGTTTGTATGCATTTCGTGTTTTTATTACGTTGTCTGGCCGAGGTTCATCTTGTCACAGATACTCTAAAATTTACTATCTCTCCCTCTTTCTTAAAAAATCTATAAATTATAATTAAAAATTATATTAAAGGTCCAGTTATTTTGGCACATTTATTTATACCAACTCCAAGGAGGTCCTGAGCGACGCGAGTGTGAAAGCGGATAGGTGACGGGCGAATTTTCTAGCGAAGCACACTAAGAATTAAATACTTGATTGTTGAAAAAAAATATTGTTGGCAATAGTGTTGAGCATGACATACCAGAGGCACTACATTTGTCCGGGACAAAACGAAAAAATGTAAGACTTAAAATTTTAAGTCGCTTCATGACAAATAACGTCAGTAAAGATTGAGTGGGAGAGAGAGAAAGAGAGTGTGAGAGAAGACGCACGGCTCGAGGCAGAGGCTCGTATTGCAGTCTTTAATAGTAATAAAATTTAATTACCGGTGGTAGATCCCCTTTTTAGAGAGGACCGTCTGGGTGGGTACCACCGCGGTACCTATTTCTACCGCTAAGCAGTAGTGTGAAAACACTACTGTGTTCTGTTTGAATGTCTCACGGTAGGCAGCGCGTTGGTGATACCTGTATTGCCAATGTCTATGGGCGTCGGTGACCACTTTCCATCAGGTGGCCCCGACTGCTCGTCTGCTTGCGTATGCAATAAAAAAACACAAAACAAATATTTATATTTGTTATATTTTAGTACAAACTCAAAATATAAGATTTAATGCTTATACTAAATAGTATTAAATATCCATAAAAAGATAAATTATTTCGTTTTAGTACTACATACAAAGGTAATTTAAAATAAAAGTAGGTTACTCGCCTTTAAAATACAGAGTGCGTTTCAATGTAATCAAAAACGGCTCGAGTGTCCACTCTTATTCTACACTATTAGTATACTCTTTGGTCTCCGAGCCTCGCCTCCTTTGAAGTGGGACATTGTAAGGGCTCAGTACAAAAATGAGGCTCACACTCTCAGTGTTAACTCTATCCTACTCGTCACTAGATGGCAAGATTTTAGTGACGCGCATAAAACCTGTTAAAATGGCTGAACATTGTGGTCTAAATTTACAAATTTTATAATATTTTCTAAAGTAGCCTTCCGAAAAATTTCGCTTAACGTGTCTGCTTATTTACTATTGTCAATCGATTAAAAATTTAACGTAAAACTTCCGACTATCTTAACTTACTAAATTTAACACGTTTTTCTATTTTTATGAAAAAATGATTCGTTCATCGTCGTCGGATCGGGCGACTCCCCTACAAATAATAAATTTAATTTCTTTCTTGCACGAGTTTAATTATTGATAATTAACAATCAAAAGAAATTATGAACTGTAGGGACTCGGCGTGAAACTAAAATGACCATGATTTTATATGTTTTGTTTTACTTGCTGTCATCTTGTGTCATGTCCATATGCAGTCCCTGTGCGTCAGGTGAAACTTCCATACAAAGTTGGAACGAAATTAATGTATGGAAAGTAGTGTTGTCTTTGTTCATAGAAGAAACAATTTGAAACTTTCTATAATTGTGCAGATAGACGACCCTACGTTCTTTAAAAAATACACGGTCAATATATGCAAAAAGTTGTAAACGATAACTTGAAGTTAAAATAAAAAATAAATTGTTGAAATAAATAATTATTTTTATTTGTTGCAACATATAAATTTATAAGGGCAACAGTTTTCAGAAAGTCGCACGAAAAGAGTATACTAATAGTGTAGAAAATGGTGGACACTGAACCATTATATTTTGAAATAGCTGAAATGCTAACTCTGTATTTATATGCAGGCGAGTAAATCCACTAAAACTCTACATTTGCAATTGTATTAGTGTCGTGAAGAAATGATACATTATGTCGTCGATGCGATCATATATATGTCAATCTTAACTTCTATTTCTAGTTTGAATTATTTAATCAAAAGAAATAAATCTGAAGATCAGTGAAACTCACAATACATATTTTGAATGTTTTGTTTAATTCTGTCATCTAAAATATTCATAGCAGTTATGTCAGTAACATTTATTAAATAGATATAGAATAAATTAATTTAAAGTAAAGTTGTTTTGATTATAAAGAAAATTTAAATCATTTTAATGTACAAATGACTCTTCTTAATAATATAACGATAATATCTAAATTTAAACGAACTAAGTTAAAATAAAAAAAATGTATAAATAAGTTAAATATTTTTTTAACTTTTGATTATTTCTAATTTTAAATTATAGCAAATTCAGAAAACTGCACAATAAAAACAATGACGATGTGAAGATGTGGTGGACACACCTATTTTTATAATCTTTTAAAATTTAGAGTTTAGCATCGGATATCTACAAATACATCTTTGTCGCTTGTATTCCTATGTATCGGGATTTTATTGAACTATAGGCTCGTCTGTTTATATCGTCGTGGTTGCTTCTTATTGTTAATGGCATGAATAATGAAATAAAATTGAAAACAACTGTAAATTTATATATTTTGTTAATTTATCACCTAAAGAATAAAAGATCACATAAACAAAAAAACTATATACCTATATACATTTGTTTTCTTTTGTAAATTAATTTAACGTTTCATTATTAAGATATAAAATGTTACAAAATAGATGGTTTCGTAATTTGATTAAATCAGTTTTTAAAGAATCATGAAAACTCACATTAAACACGACAATATTAATTATACTTTCGTTATAAGTACCATTTTTTATTCGGTCTCAGTTTTTAACAGTTAATTTATTTTTTTTTCCATGGACATTTTATAATGCAAATCTATAGACACGACAAAGATATTGTCGTGTGAACTTACCAGGCAGGCAGTGTGAATCGTCATGAATGAAATGCAATGTGAAAAGTTTCGACACTGTAATGTTATGAGGAATGAGTTTGATTCCAAAACAAATGAAATCGTTCGAAAACTTATCATAATGATAATCTGAATAATGACGCCCATCTTAAAATGAATTAAAACACATATTAGTACTTTATTAGATGAAACTTCGAGTATGTTGTAATCAACTTATATTTAGAAAATCAATGAAATAGTATCAAATTATTAATTATACATTATTCTCGTAACACATAGTTTATTCGAATCTCTTATAAAACACAATGCTTTATTTTACATTACATGCATCATCACTATATATTATTTCATGATAAAAGAAATATATGGACGAATACAGAAACAATCGTAAATAATAATATAGTTTGTAACCACCATTTTGATAGCTGATTCAAACAATAAATTACCGAATAAATAGAATATCTTCGACTAAAATAATAACTAGCTGACTTTTCTAAGAAAACTTATATTAAGTTAGTCTACTATTTTGACAAGTAATCCAAATGCGCAACGGTTTTCAATTAATGTCAATAAAGTTTTCTAAATAGTGTACAATCTTTGAAAACATGCAACAGTTATAATTTAACAATTGATGCAGTCACAATATTTCAAACACAAAACAAACTAAATAAATTAAAAACATAAATTTAAATAAATAAAATAACATATAAACCATTACGATTGAAATTCAAAAAATAAATTAATACTTCTTAAGACAAAGATGCCAGGTTTTAGTTAAAAATTATAATAATAATTTCCAAGTAAATAGTTTAAATATATAAATCATAGTTTTAAGCTATAATAGATTTAATAACAAATATATTTTATTATTATAAATATGCTGTTATTTTATTAAATATTTTACTTTTATTTGTTAAACCAAGTAAATATCTATCTTTCTTTATCTACACTACGCTACTATCATCTAATGGCACTATGAATCAATAGTTATTATGGATTAAAAAAAATACGTCATCTCGTCAAACTGCTTTATACCGATCAGAATAAAGGCCCCTTCATTGTTCATGTAATTAGATCAGTCCCCGATGTATCTCTGACAGTCATGTTATCATTGCTTAGTTTTGCCAACTTATTCGTAAGTGTAATATCCATGGTATGACTCAGGGTGGTATAAAGGCACTGGGAGAAACCGTATCTCCGTTGAATTTAAAACCTTCTCCTTTGCAAAAAATTCCTATCCCTTTCCTTTCTGTCCTCCAACAATTTTTAGTCTCAATCCCAAAATTTAACAACACCCGTATGGGAGTTGTAAAGAATATTCCCACATATTGGACTCTCGAGGAACTAATAGATAACATCAAATCTCCCTCTAACTGTGGAGAAGTTGTCAGGGCCCGTAGACTAAACACTAAAGTTCGTTATATGGCAAATTGACATGGGTCCCATCAACAACTGTAGTCCTTACCTTTTCCGGCCAAATCCTACCAGAAAAAGTTTTCTGTTTATATAGTTCCCTTCCTGTTTTAATATACCAGCTTCCAACTATCCAATGTAGGAATTGTTGCAGATTTGGTCATATTGCCACGCAATGCAGATCTCAAACTAGATGCTTTATTTGCTCCCAAGGACATACAGGGGAATCTTGTAACAACTTGGATGCTGCTCTTTGTCTATTTTGTAATGGGAATCATAGAGCGACTGATACTAAATGCCCTGAACATTCAAGACAAAAGGCTATAAAGTTAGTTATGTCCCAGGAGAGTATCAGTTACTCTGAAGCTGTCCTACGATTCACTGTATCTAAAAGATCATATTCCGATATAGCCATCTAAATCTCCTCTTGAAAACCTATGATGTTTAAACTCACACAGATAGAATCAGCTCTCCTGTTTCTTCTCAGCCTAATGGTTGCGCTCTATCCTATTCAGAGTCTACACCCTTGCTTACTCCAAATGATAACCTGATTGAATTACTCACCTGCTCCCTCATTAAAATTTAGTCTAAGTTCTCCGACTCCTTGCGAACAATGTCATAGTTCTCCTTCAACAACTCGTCAAAAGCTTCATACCTAAAAATGGCACCAATACTTCAATGGAATTGTAAAAACATAATACCTAAAAAGCCAGACCTGATTTATTTAATCAATAAATATAAACCTGTTGCTCTTGCCATATCGGAGGCGTGGTTGAAACGGAAGGCTATCTTTAGACTTTCGGGTTATTCATGCTTTCGGGGTGACAGGGATGATGGCAAGGCGGAAAAATGATGGACCTAGACACAGAAGGGCACACCTTCTTGTGTCTAGGTCCATCATTTTTTCCCAGATTCCAATTCCTGTCCATAGCCCTAACTTGCACATAGTGGCGGTTAGGGCTAATAACTTCTCCTTTATCTCCTGTTACATCCCTTATCCTAACAGTCACATTATTTCTGAATTGAACTGCATCTTATCTTCCATTCCTGGCCCTTACATAGTTTACGGAGACTTTAACTGTCACCATATACATTCCATAGGATATGTGGGGCTCCAGTCATGCTGATACTTTCTCCTCCCACTTCCTGCTTTTAATGGATGACAATAACCTGTGCATCCTAAATGATGGGTCTACCACGCGAAGGGCGCCACCTGGCCAAACCTCCAACGCTCCTGACCTATCCTTGTCCTTTCCTTCTCTAATGAATTCTCTTTCATGCCATATTCTCATGGTAGTGATCATTTTCCTATATTAATCAAGTTTCTACACTTTTCCCACCCACCCATATCCCCCCTTGCAACAGTTTAGACTCTCTGATGCAGACGGGTTAAGTTCTCCAACAACCTTGAATCTAAAAATCCTTGGCCTTCCTCCAGTTGACTCTATTAACTTTCTATCCCTATATGCTGATTTTGTTGCTGGAATCATTGCTGCTGTAGAAGAATCTATCCCTATTAAAAACAGCTCCTATGGCCGAATATCCTCCCTTCCGTGATGTGACTCTGAATGTACTGCTGTACGAAAAACAAAACTTGCAGAAAAGATATATACGGCTGATCTTAGCATGCAAAATTTTTTAACTTATCGCCACACATGTGCTAAAACAAAAAGATTATTATCCAGAAAAAAGTCTCTAGGTTGGTTTAGGTTTTGTCAAGCTCTATCTCCTCGATCATCAATGACCATTGAATGGCGTAAAATTTCCCATTTCCGCAGGATCCCTAGAACCCCTAAATTCCAGCTTCAATAATCTGTCTTCCTGGCTTGACGATTTAATCGACAGGCTATCCCCACCCTTTGTTCCCTCCCTGGATTACGTTTCTTCGCCGTATTCCCTCCCCTGTACTTTGGACAAGATGAATGAAATTTTTACCTATCCCGAACTATCTGAAACTGAAAGACTCGGCTCCAGGCATTGACAGAATTCCCTACTCCTTTATAATTAAATCTTCAGCATCAACTAAACAAATATTTCTTAACATCATAAGCGAGATCTTTCCAGAGTCTTGGAAGACCCAAATAATCATCCCAATTCTCAAACCGGGTAAAGACCCTAGTGACTCGTCCTCATATCGTCCTATTGCCCTGTCTTCTGTTTTAGCCAAAATTCTTGAACACCTTGTTAAAAATAGATTAGAGTGGATCCTCGAGAACAGAGGTCTGCTCTCTAATAGCCAATTTGGTTTCAGACGTGGCATGAGCACTATGGATAGTCTAGGTATCCTTTCATCTGATATAAGATTAGCTCTGGTTAACAATGAGCATGTTATTGGGGTCTTTCTTGATATCTCGGCCGCTTATGATAATGTCCTTCTTCGAATACTCAGGCAGAAGATGCTTCATCTGAGTATTCCTGTGAGGTTGGTTAACATTATCTTCAGCCTTTTTCTTGTGCCGCTCATTTCGTGTCCGATTTAATGTCTTCCTCACTTCTTCCCGTCTTGTCTGGAAAGGTCTACCTCAATGTTCAGTCCTAAGTCCTCTTCTGTATAACCTCTATACTGCTGACCTTGACTTTACTGCAAACAATTTTTGTAAAGTTTTGCAATATGCAGATGACATTGCACTGTACGCTCCTTATTCTTCCTTACAAGTTGGCTGTTTGCGGTTAAATTCCGGCCTGATCTACTTAAATGACTGGCTTATGGATCATGGTTTAAGTTTGTCCATACAGAAATGCCATGCAGTTGTTTTTAGCCAAAAACGCCATATCCCCACCTAAATCTTTCTGTAAGTGGTGAACCGATACATATAAAGCTCTCTACAAAGTTCCTTGGCATTATCCTAGACCATAAGATGACTGGAATGAAGCACTTAGAGTATATTTGTCACAAGTGTGCAAAAAATGTTAATGCCCTTAGATCCTTATCAGGAGTCCGCTGGGGCTCACACCCTTTCATCCAAAAAATCTTTTACTATGCAATTATACGTAGCTATGTGGACTACGGCAGCTTTATTCTAAAGCCATGCAGCATGCTGGCTCTGGGAAAGTGAGACCGAATACAGTACAAATGTCTACGTATAATTAGCGGTGCTATGAAATCTTCTCCAATCAATGCACTCCAGGTAGTGTGTAGACCCTCCTTTATTCCTCCGCAGACAATTTCTCGCTGATAGATATTTTTTCAATGCTGTTCAGTACCCTTCTCACCCAATATTAAAAACCCTAGACCGCATATCCCATTCTGTAAATGTTTCTCCTTATTGGTCTAATAAAATCCTTCCCCCCTTAGTTAATAGTTTTACAAGGTTTAAAAACTCATTAGTGTCGGTTCTTAGCTTGCGAAATCATCTTCTTTATATTCCTCAATTTGATTCCATGATATCTTTGTATCGACTATGCTTATATCATTATCATCATCATCATCAGCCTGAGATATTCCACTGCTGGACATAGGCCTCCCTAATACACCCTATCCATTAGTGGGTGTTTGGCCCGTATCCCACCACACTGGTCCAATGCGGGTGGAGCGACTTTTACATGCCCATCCGACGCATGGATCATCTTACTTTTCAGAAGATTGGGTGATCGGCCCAAATTGCCCAACCAACTAGCTAAAATTTGTTGAGTCCCCGCAGGATTCGAACCCACGACCTCCGGTTTCTAAAGCACACGCCATTACCACTAGTCTACGAAGTCAGTTCTCCTTTTTCATGTAATAATATTATTTTTGACTTGGACCATTGCGAAAGATTTATTTCTGTCTCCAGAAACTCATTGAAGATATTCGTTAGAATGGGTGATAGTGTAGCTTTAAATGAAATTAAGGTTTCATTTGTTATGCCGTCGGTTCCTGGAGCCCTGTCTTTTTTTTGTGTACTAATTGCATTTTCCACTTCTGATTGTAGTATCTGTGGCACTTGCATTTGATCATTTATATTCTGATAGGCTTCTTGGTTGTTGTTGGGGTTCGAAAACAGTTGCCTGTAAAATTCAGTTGCATGTTGATGTTGATCCTTCAAAAATTTTCAATTTTGGTATCCATTATTTTTGGTCCATCAGAATTTTCCTTGCTTTTTTTACTCCACCTGTTTTTATTATAAGTTCTTTAAATAACGTCATCTTAAAGTTATATTTGTCTTTTCTTATTTTTTCTTTTATATCTTTGCTAATTTCTGATATTTCATTTCCTGATTTGTGTGGTTTTATTTTTGACTTTGATAAGGTTATTTCTAATTTGTAAAGGTGTTTTATTTTGTCCCATAGTTTATTGTTAATGTTTATTTTTACTTTTTTCTCTTGAATTTCCTTCGCTGCTTTTTTAATCTCAGTCTGCATATTGTTGTATTTATCTTGTGTGTGTTTAGATGTTCTGTTTTTTCTCTATAATTTTAAGGGTGTATTCTAAACTGGATGCTATTAATTGTTAGTCTCTTCCATTTAGGTTTGAGAGTTTTTTTTATTTGGCTTCACAGATTTTTCGGTCGTTTGTTCTTCAAGGATGCTCTAACCATGTGTTGCTTTGTCTAGTAGTTGAGTTCGTTTATAAAGTTGCAATCATTGAAAGCTTGCCTTTTATTTGTCAGGATGTAGTCAATTTAGTTTGTGTACTTTCCGTCAGGTAATATCCATGTCCATGTTCTGTTTTCTTTTTTTTAAATATGGTGTTAATTTTGTGAGATCATTTTCAAAATTTCATTATTGATGTAATAATATAAATAATGATATATAGCAAGAATTATTTGTATCAGTATACCAGGGGAATCATTAATGTGTGTAGAGAATCATTAGGATATTGGAGTTGTAGTAAACAGCATTTATATATATTTTTATTTGCTCCTTTAGTTTATTAATTTAAAACTTAAATAATTGTTGTATTTTCAGGACTGTTAAAATTTCTAAGAGTAATGGCTAAATTAAAAATAAAACTTGAATACTCAAAATAAAAGCGAAATATTTGAAGAAATATTGAGAAAGGCAAAAAAACATTCACATAAATTCTTGAAGCATTTAAGGGGTGCCCCAAGCCATCCACGTTGTTTAAAAAAGATAAGTTAAAAAAGATTTTCTATCCATGAAAAGATTTTAGAAATGAAATAAAAAACTGGATTCTACTATATCCGAACAGTCACATTATTTCTGAATTGAACTGCATCTTATCTTCCATTCCTGGCCCTTACATAGTTTACGGAGACTTTAACTGTCACCATATACATCCCATAGGATATGTGGGGCTCCAGTCATGCTGATACTTTCTCCTCCCACTTCCTGGTTTTAATGGATGACAATAACCAGTGCATCCTAAATGACGGGTCTACCACGCGAAGGGCGCCACCTGGCCAAACCTCCAACGCTCCTGACCTATCCTTGTCCTTCCCTTCTCTAATGAATTCTCTTTCATGCCATATTCTAATGGTAGTGATCATTTTCCTATATTAATTTAATTAATAAGTTTTTACACTTTTCCCCACCCACCTCATATTCCCCCCCTTTGCAACAGTTTAGACTCTCTGATGCAGACTGGGTTAAGTTCTCCAACAACCTTGAATCTAAAAATCCTTGGCCCTCCTCCAGTTGACTCTATTAACTTTCTATCCCTATATGCTGTTTTTGTTGCTGCAATCATTGCTGCTGTAGAAGAATCTATCCCTATTAAAAACAGCTTCTATGGCTGAATATCCTCCCCTCCGTGATGTGACTCTGAATATACTGCTGCTGTACGAAAAAAAAAACTTGCAGAAAAGGTATATACGGATCTTAGCATGCAAAATTTTTTAACTTATCGCCATACATGTGCTAAAACAAAAAGATTATTAGCCAGAAAAAAGTCTCTAGGTTGGTTGAGGTTTTGTGAAGCTCTATCTCCTCGATCATCAATGACCATTGTATGGCGTAAAATTTCCATTTCAAGGATTCCTAGAACCCTAAATTCCAGCTCCAATAATCTGTCTTCCTGGCTTGACGATTTAATCGACACGCTATCCCACCTTTGTTCCCTGCCTGGATTACGTTTCTTCGCCGTATTCCTCCCTCTTTCATGCCATATTCTCATGGTAGTGATCATTTTTAATACAACAATACATAATGGTGCAATAGTGTCAATAAAATTTTAAATGGAAACTTACAAACTTTGATAGAGCAGTAATACCAAAAGCCAAATAAATTTGTTTTTTACAGTTTTGTTTTATCAGGATGTAGACTTTCTATTTAAAATTCTGTTTAAGCCTGTACATCAGCTACGTTTTGTAATTCTACTGACTTATTCATTGTCCTTTATGATATGATGATATTAGAGAAAAGAAATCACAGAGATTTAAAAAAAAACCTAAACGGTTTTCTCTTCCAGGTGACAATTCTGTATTTGTTATTGTCATACGTACATATATTACATAATCGCTTTCATTTCCAATTTATGTACATTTATTACACTTTAATGAGATATATCTTCAGACATGCCTATCATACTCAACAATCTATTAGAAAACCAGATTGCTTGATTATAAAGGGTCAATGGGGTATCCTTCCTTTACATTCATATATTTATTTTTCTGAGCAAATATTTCACTGTATAAATATTATGATTTTTTCTTTTTTTTTATTGCATACGCAGGTAGACGAGCAATCGGGGCCACCTGATGGACAGTGGTCACCGATGCCCATAAACATTGGCAATACTGGTATCTCCAACGCGCTGCCTACCGTGAGACATGTTAAGTCTCAAAAATATAACTACGCTGGCTACGGTGCCCTTCAAACGGAACGCAGTAAAGTTTTCACATTACTGCTTTGCAGTAGAAATAGGCACCGCGGTGGTACCCACCCAGACGGTCTCCTGTAAACAGGGAACCTACCACCGGTATATATATTTTTTTAGGAGTTGACAACAAAATATGCACATCCTTAGATACCAGTTAAGTTTTTAAGGTGATTGCCAATTGTAGAAATGGTGGAGACATTCCAAACTCTATTCCTCGTTATGCATAAAAAAATTAAAAATCAAATTTAAAAGTAATTGCCAAAAAACTTGTTACTAAAAACTCTGTTTTACATAGTTGAAAACATCTTTGAAAACACTCATACTGTGTATCCAGTTTTTGATGGAATGAGATTGAACAATTTGTGAACTTTTTCTTTAATTTTTTTAATCTTATCTTGCATTTTATGGCATATGCACTCTTTTTAAAATATTTCTTAAACTACATTTCATGACTTCTGACTTTAGTGCCTGTGGAGTGAACCGAAAAGAGCTTTAAAAATTTTGCATTTTCTTCATATCCTTATCGAAGAATATGATAACACTGCTGGTGCACCTGCGTGAAAATAATTGCAAATGGATTGGGATGACACAACAGTCTAAGCAGAAAACTATTATATCATGAAATATTTAGAAATAAAGAAAGAATTTAAATTCTTTTGTTTTTTTCTTGTCCTATAAAGCTAGTTTAGTGTCATAAGGTTATATATTAGGTCTGATAATAAGTAATTAACTATATAGTTAACTTATCGAAATGTAGACTTTAAAACTAAGTAATCACAGGTAGCTAGGTAAACTAGAAGCAAAAGAGCATATGTGCGACGTGTGTGTTAGACCGCGTTTAAAATTAAACAGCGCCATCTAGTGCACACGTAAACAGCACATCTGGCTGTATTATTCAGAGTTACATATCTATTGCCTACATAAGGTATAATCTATGACTGTGCGTAGAACAGTTAATCTGGTAAAATTAGATTTTTTAAAAGCTGATCCCATTACCAAGTAATAATGGAATGGCAATGGGTAGGAAGAAGTAAATTTTTGGAAAACTTAAACTTTTTCGAAATTTAGACATGAGTTAGGAAAAAACTGTACCACAGTTATCCTTGTGGTATACTTTTTTAAAGGAAAGATAGAGCACTTGCCTTACTTGTTTGTGTGGTAATTTCTGCATGAAAATATATTATTTTTAATTAAACTATGGCATTTTCTACCACCATGTGATATTTGTTGTCAACACTTTATCAGTACTTTACTTGTAAACTTTTCGCTCACAAAAATTGTACAACGCCGGCTGAATGCCGACGGCATTTTGTAACAGTCACTCTTTGGGTGGTTAGAAAATTTTGAATAAAATAAATAAGAAGTAAGGAATCTAAACGAATTCAAATATCCAAATAAAAACTAGGGTATTCTTTGAACCACAACCTACATTATATAAAATCATAGAATATTAAAAAAAATAGTTTAGTTCAATATTTCAAGAACATAATGATGTGGTTCTTTTTATAAAATATAAAAATTGCTCTCTACCGAAGCACATACATTTAAAAACGTAATTAGCACACTTGATATGCTCTCAATATTGTGATTCAAATATATAATTTCTCTAAACCCATTTACCCAAAGAATAATTTTACTGATTTTATGCTATAAGCTCTTTTCATTCCTTATAGGTTTATTTAAATATTACATTAAGATCTTATTTATTTAGACTTTATTGTTTCCAGCATAAACTGATCTATGTAAATATTTGCCATTGGTTACATAACTTCAGAATATGTTTTACCTCGGGTACAGTGTAAATTACAAAGGATTTAAATAAAAAACGCAATTTGTGCGAGTTGTTTTATGCAAAGAAATAAATATAAGCCATAGTTATAATATTTTTTAATATATGTAATATATTACAAGGGTTTTGAATTAGCCAAGATTTTTTATTTATTGAACAATCCATTCCTATTTTGATAAAAAATATACATGAAACAAGGCTCTACAGCAGTATTGATAAGGCATAACAATGAATTATATTCAATTAACCTAATAATAACACTAGCTATGGAACCCTTTCGACCAGAATGCAGTATTTTTAGCCACATACTTCACAGCGGTAATAATGTGTGGCAATTTTCTCGACGCTACTTTTGCTTGCCCGTATAGTTAATCAAGTCTTCATTTAATAAACGAGATGCGTTAAGCAAACATGTTCCTCCGACTTATTTAAACAAGGTTCGTTTTATTCATGACTAATTAGAGGTGGAAAATTAAATAAACAGCGTTCTGTTAATGATCTATGTCAATAGAGATTCGACCTTCCTTTAATGTTGAACCAACTGTATGACTTTAACGCCAAAGGAGTTTCACATTGATTAAGGCTTTGTTGACATAACATCCTATATAGTAGAATAAAAATTATTTTGTGTTAATAGTAGAAAGTGTTTATAACATCCGAGTCCTTTCTAGATATTTTTTCAATTGCATTATGCAATACAACACATGTAAAAACAATTTAAAATGCTTCAAGATTAAAGAGAAAAAGTAGTTAGCAATCACCATTTAACCGTCACAAAAAGAAGTCCCGCTCCAAAACGAAATCCCTTAAATATTCCGCCATTTATTCTTCTTTCTTTTGTTACTGTAGCCAGTTATCACTTTTTTAAATCAATATGCTTAAACGAAATACTTTTCTCCACAAATTCGAACTATGGAACTATAAATTACATTACCTGGTGTAAAAGGAAAAAGCATAAACCTATCATAAAGTATCTGCCCTGCCCACAAAAAAGATGAACAGAGATCGATGTTATGTCTCGTTTACACAGCAATTATGCTGACAACGATGCCCTTCAACCCGGAACACAGTAGTGTTTACACACTGCTGATTTGCGTCAGAAGAAGGCACAGGTAATTTATAATTGCTCTTAAATTGATTTAAGTACTCAGTATTTTAATAAACACGTTAAACACTGAATTATAAAAGCCTTTTTAAATTTTTTTTTGCTAAATCATGGATCGTTCGAAAACAATTTAGAACGTGTGAACTGAATAATATTTCATAACTATAATCAGCCTATGTTTGACTGAAAAAATCATTTGGAGTTTTTACACCATGATAAGCTATTAGCAAAGATGTTTCTGCCAGAGGTGGTTATGGCAGAGCTGGTACTGGCAGAAGTGGTAGTTGCCAAACACTGGCATAGATGGAAGTGGTGATGATGATGGTGGCAGTGGTGGCAGACTATCTGCCACAGCCGCCACCGGAGCAGGCAGATCTCTTCGGTGGTCGATAAGAAGACGTGGACGCTCCACCGCTCAGCGGGAGATAATCTGAAATGGACAATGGTCACTTCAGTGTTTTTTTAAAAATTTAAAATCAAAAAAGTGGCAATTTTAATGTGGACTCTATATAGTAGGTATTAAATCAATTTTGCACAACCGCCTGTAGCCCAGTGGTATGGGCGTGTGCTTAGAAACCGGAGGTCGTGCTCGAATCCTGCGGGACGCAACAAATTTTCATTGTTGTTTTCTAGTTGGTTATGGCAATTTGGGCCGATCACCAATAGTCTGAGAAGTAAGATTATCCATGCGTCGGATGGCATGTAAAAAGTCGGTCCACCCACCAACCCGCATTGGACCAGCGTGGTGGATAGATCCAAACCCCTCAATGGATAGGTGTATTAGGGAGGCCTATGTCCAGCAGTGGACTAACAAAGGCTGATGATGTGATGTGATGAAATCCATTTTCCCATGATAGAGTGGGTCATTATAATCCATCCAGATTTACCTGTATAACAGTTTTTGTGCAGAGTGACTGGAATCTCCACAACTAAAAGGATCAACTTCGTTTAATATATATACATATAAATATATGAATAAAATGTCAAAGATTGTCACTACAACTGGGACAGACTTTTCATATGCCCATCTAACGCATGACTCATTTTTTTTTCAGATAATTAGATTAGCCTATATTCGTCCAAACCAACGGGAAAACGATGTCAACACAAAGTTTCTATGCAGGATTCCAACCCATGACCTCCGGTTTCGAAAGAAAAAATAACAATGAACCATACCATTACCAGTTCCCAAACGCTGACCACCATTCTCGTCCAGATTCTTCAATTTCTCGGCGATTTCGGCTCGTTTGCGTTCCTCGCGCTTGAAAATTTAAATAAAACATAATTACATTAATCCTCAATAACATGATTGTTAAAAATATTGTATCTTAATAGTCAATTATCTTTACAAAGACTAGAACAAGAAAGTGTAATATTACATGTTGGCAGTAACAAAACCCCACCAACCCCCATTGGACCACAGTGGTGGAGTACAGTAAAAAAATCCCCTAATGGGGAAGGCGTGCATTAGGCGACGCCCATGTCCAGCAGTGGACTGATACAGGCTACTGATGACGAACAATAATGTGTTAGTTATGGTTGTGTTTAAGCATAGTTTGATCTATGCTAAAACTAAAACACAATGTAATAAAAGAACAAAGTACGCTTTTAAAAATCACTTTGGTATTAATCTAACTAACCTTGCAAATAACATATTATAAAGCATATCTTATGTAAAAAAAACTTAAATACTTCTTTCTGTTCCTCCAACGCTCTGGCAGAAGCCTGTTCTAATAGTCTCTGTTGTTTCTCCCTTGCGGCTTGTATCGCTTGCATCCTTGCCAAGACTACATCGGGATCTAAAATGTAATATAGATTTGATTAATATCAATTATTAGCAAAGCAGCTAATTAAGTATCATAACATCCTGTTTTCTAAACAGTTTTCAATATTTAGTTAGACTTAATTACTTTACTAGGTGTTACTTTAGAAAAAAATTTCTTTATCAAACTTAAATACATATGTCAATAAACATATTGGTATCTAGAATCTTTTGAAATAAATGGTAGCAAGTGAAAAAATTCTTTGAAGTAACATATAAAATATATTCTGTATTTCTAATAAAATAAATTTTATAAAAATAAAAGTTTTGTTATTTACAATTGAAAATGAATCTGTAAAACTGTTGTCTACAGCTGTAGTAAATTTTGAAGAAAATTGCACTGATATTTTAATAATATTTTTCTATTTACTGTTATTAGTAGAGTGGTTGACCAAATATTTTCTAACTTTTTTTAGAAATAAATGATAACGAGTTTTTAAATATTTAATATGAAGGACCATACTTTTATGTTTGGGAACTACGGAAATATTTATTATAATTCAAACACATAATTATAAATAAAACTTTGTGCCCATGAGAGTGGAGTTTTGGCAGATAACCTATTTATATAAATAAAGCAGGTTTTTAACTAAACAAGCTATTATTTTAATTGACCAATTCTAATATGTTTATTCTTCATAGAAAGGCTACATTCAGTACATGATGCCTCTGATCTTAGAAGAACCTACTATGGAACCTTAGATGGTTATATTCTGTGATGGATTAAAGATTATTGTAAATACTAATTATTATGCTTTATTTAATTCAATAATTTCTGATTTATTTAATCATAATAGACTTCTAAATCTTAACAAATCTGTAAGTGACCTTTGTGATACTCGGCATCCTCCCTCGCCTGCCTCCACTTTTCATAGGTCGGCCTCAACTTGTGAATCAAATACAAACTGCCGCCGCCCCGCCAACTAAGTACCAGCCGTATGTTGCCAAGAATTGTAGCACTGAAATATAGAAAAAGAACCTATTTAGTACTAGCTCCGTCTCGTAGTTTTGCCCACAAAGAGATTGTTGTTTGTGATAATTATTATTACACACTATGTATATTAATAATCTGGAATACCTTGCCAATGGCAGATTTATTTCTACATACATGTTATTTTTTATTATATCTTAAATAATCTACACAATATCCTTACATATTATAAACTATCTGTTATTCTGATATAAAAGCTGTATTATTGAAGTTCCAATAGAACCCATAAATTAATATTTGAGTGAAAAAGTAATCAAGTAGTAGAGACTAAGGTCCCCTTTTTACAAGGGCCCGTCTAAGGCGATACCGCCGCGGTGTCTATTTCTGCCGCAAAGCAGTACTGTGTAATAATACTACTGTTGTTCGGTTTGAAGTGTACCTTAGCCAGCGCATTTACTGGGTAAACGAGACGTAACACCGTATATCTCACGGTGGGCAACGCATCTACAGTACCCCTGGTATTACAGATATTCATGGGTGTCGGGGACCGGGTGAAGTGGCCCGACTGCCTTCACCAGTAAAAAAAAAATTACATACATGCATATTCAAAAAGTTTAGCGTTTATAATATTAGTAGGACTATAGTTAGCCTAATAAACCGCCTCTGTAGCCTAGTGGTATAGGCGTGGCTTTAGAATTCGGAGGTCGGGTTCGAATCCTGGGGACTCAACAAATTTTCATTGTTGTTTCTAGTTGGTTAGCACAATTGGGCCGATCACCCATTTGTCTGAAAAGCTAAGATGATCCATGCGTCGGATGGGTATGTAAAAGTCGGTCCACCCACCAACCCGCATTGACCAGCATGGTGAATACGGTCCAAAAACTCCCTAATGGATAGGTGTATTAGGGAGGCCTATGTCCAGCAGTGGACTATCAAAGGCTGATGATGATGATAGTTAGCAATAAAGAGGCAGACTTTATGTAAATAAAGTTATATGTCAGACTCAATTGGCTGGCAGAATCTTTAAATTATGAAATAATTGACTAAATTATAACTAAATATTGCATAAATTGCATCATACAGACTTTTTGTTAGCAAATTGGTACAATATTGTATCACTATCAGCTTTAAATAGGTCATATCCGGTAAAACATCAGATAGTGAAGCCGGTGAACAGAGTTAATGTATTATTATTAATCTATTTAGCATTATAAAGAGGAAGGATTTGTGTTTTTATATAAAACTCAAGAAGTAATAACCAGATTTTAAAAATCTTTTTGCTATTACATAGCTACATTATCACTGAGTTAGTTAGTTTAATGTTAAATTACAAAATCTTAGAAATCTCCACTAAACATCAAGTCAAGGTTAAAAAGTCATATTTGATTAAAAAAAATAAGACCAATTTCAAACTGTAATAAAAACCATTTTGCGGAATATAAGCGGCCGACGACATACCCTCTGCGCAAAACTACCCCGGGATTCTTGTCAGTGCATTTTAAACCCTGATATCATTTGAGGTAGTCAAATATACGCATAGAATAAAGAATTTTTTAAATTCACAACTGACTATTATACCTAAATAAACTATATTACCTTAAATGAGCCTTGAATATGCATTGTTGCATTTTTTTTAAATGTTTGCATCAAAATGCTCACTATGGGTTATTCTTAACCATATGTGCTCTCGCGGAGTATATTGTAGGCCAATTTAAGTAGGACAATTACGTAAAACATAGTTAAAGTCTATCTATTAAGGTCAACCCAGTGTTTGCAATTTGATATCACATTTTGACGGCGTAATTTTCTTAAATAACAGAAGGAACGAGGTAACATACAAAAAAAAATATATATATATATATATGCTCCAAATTGAGTACCTCCTTATAGGAAATCGGTCAGAATCTCTGAGACAACAGTTCCACAAATATTTTAATTTTGGCATAAACAATCACCACATTTTAGGAGTGGTAGTTGTCTTCTGATATGTATTTTAAACTTTAAAGTTATTTGAAATCACAATAAAACACTAGCTGTTGCTTCTTGATCTGTAAGTTTACCATGTCCCTAGAGTGCAGTGAGTCCTAGTATTAGAACATGAAATAATGGAAACACTTGAAAGTACAATTGTACTGTCAAATATGCACCTACAATTTTTTTTTTATTGAAATTAACTGAAAGATTCTCACACACATGTATAGCACATGTTATTTATTGTTATCTATAAAAAAAAAAAAAATTATATTCTCTTTTTGAGTGTCTTGTCATCAAATATGTCTATGGTCATCACGAACATGATGAATATTAATTTCATATATATTAGAGTAAAATTGCAACAAGACATATTCAAGGCTCATTAAAGGGCATATAGAGTAAGTTTACATTAAAGTTTATGCTTTTTACAAATTCTTTATCATATGTGTATAAAAAGTGTCATACATAATATTTTGATTTAATTAATACCTTAAAAGATATAAGATTTAAAATGCAGTGGCAGAATTTGAATTTCGATATATTACGCAAACCCACTTATATTACGCAAATTAGATAAGCAATGACCAACTTTAGGCAGTTTACTCATATTTCTTGTTTAAAATTAAAAAAGATAGCATACAATAGATGTTTTATTATACCCCGTCAGTTAAGAGTTTTTTTTTTATTTAAGTAAGATAATATTTGTAAATGTGCAAGAAAGTGCAAAGTGCTTTAATACGGATTACCAAATAGACAACTGCTCTGTTTTACAATTGAGATCAAGGCTTTATGAATTGTTAAGGTGATTCAATGGATGCAAACAATCTTTGCTTCTGTTGTAGTAAGTGAAAGTAATAGCCTTAAAACAAAAATATCCGTGATCTTTCTCTGCTTACAATGTCGTTGGGGACTGTTCCTGGTGCAAATATTGGTCGTAATTAGTGAAGCTTTATGATAAAATGTGAGCAGTTAAGGAGAGAGAACTTGAGTACTGAACTATTATATTAAATTGTTATAAGCTTCCATTAGCTATGTTTTATAGAAATAACTAGATAAATGTGATGTTGCTAAAGTAATAATGCTTTAAATAAACTAATGGTAAATAGCGTCTGTGAATATGAAAGACTATGATAAAAGCAATCCAGAACAACAATTATCATAAGCGGTTTCCGTTACTACACTGGACATTATATGGCCACTAGTGAACAGAAATTGATAAGATTCACCACACTGTATCAAAAATCATAGTTTCATTTTAATGTAATATAAATTATGACAGTACTAACTAAACACATCTTCGAACAGAAGTAAACCTCTTTTGTTGGATGTGAATCATACAAATGATAAACAATTTATTCATCATCATCATCGGCATGTGTAAGTCCACTGCTGGACATAGGCCTCCCTTTCTACAACACTGGTCCAATGCGGGTTGATGGGTGGACCAACATTTTACATGCCCATCCGTAGCATGGATCATTTTACTTTTCAGACAACTGGGTGATAAGCCCAAATTGCCCTAACCAACTAGGAAACAACAAAAGTTTCTAAAGCATGGGCCCTAACCACTACAGAGGCAGTAAACAGTTTGTTACCCCAATGAAATACTTAACAGCCAATAATATAATTAAATTTGTCATGCAGCTATTTATTAAAGAAAAAACAGAAAAAAAAAATTAAAAACTTCAATACATCAATGGACGAGAAGAGATTGTTTAATTAATTTTCATCAATTAATCTTTTGTGAAGATGGTCAATAAGTAAATTGTATTGATTGTATTATTGCTTGTCATTGTCATCAATGGTGTTTTCATAAAAGTCATGAATAGTTCTTTTCTCTCTCACAAACTGGAGACTATTAAATATTTCTGTTACAAACATTTTTGATTGTATTTTATAGCCAATTAAAATCCTATATTTATCATATTATTACAGAAGAAATGAAGAATATAAAAAATATATAACAGAAGAAATGCACACATTTTCAACAGCAACACATGTATTCAAAGCTTTATTTTTCATTGTATATAAATAAATAAAGGTAATTGTTTACAAAATGGGCACACATATTTTTGTACTAAATTATATTTCATTTGATAAGTAATAATATTTAATCAGACACCTGTATTGAGAAATTGTTGGGAGTCTTAATTTTTAAGAAATACAAAAAAATATTTCATATTTGCACTACCACTAAAATCATTCAATTTTAAAATCAATCAATTTTAAGTACCAGAAAAATTAATTGACTTTATATGTCTAAAGCTAAATCTTAAGTTAATTGATATTTTAAAAAATAATTTAAAGAAAAATTTATAATCCATACAACAGTTTCCGCCATTATTTTAAATATGGAATAATAATATGTTCATTATATACAACACCTTAATTTAATTTCAGCTGCACAAGATCCATTTCTAAATAATTTGCACTTATACCATTAATATTTACTACTTAGCTATTTTACATTACATGGAACCATTTTGTTTCTTGTTGCTTTCTTTATATAGCTATGTTTTCATGAAGTTCATTATTTATTATAGTTTATTTTAAATAAGTTTTTATGGCTTGGTAACAAGACCTTTAAGCCTTTTATGATACATATATATTATATTAATTTATAATATAATATATTAGCATTGAAGGAAAATTATATAATTTATATAATAATATATAATATAATTTATATAATTTTCTCTTAATGCAATATATTTATATTATATAATATAAATATTTATAAATAAATAACAAAATTATTTCAAACATACATTAGTCTATTAATAATCCATTTTTTTTCTTATTACGTCACAAATGTTGGAGCACCCAAACTCCATGTGTCTGTGTAGTCTGCCCTACCCCTAGAGTGCAATATAAAAGCGCAGAGCCAGAAGTTCGCGTAGGAGGGCAGACGAACGAATCTTCTGGCGGAGCACATTTAAAAACACTTCATAGTGAAAGTTTTATAATTTCATTATCTATGATACAAGGGTACTGGAACAACTATAAAAAAAAGTAAATTAAAAAAAAATCCCCCCATTTACTGCATATTTTCTATTGCATGTGTGAAACTGTACTTAAAAGTTAAATATTTTCTGTTTAATTTATACATATTGCTTTTAATTTTCTTTTTTTGTAAGTTTTAGTATTCTTTTTATTCAATTTTAGTTTTTCTTTTTTGTTGATTTTTTGTTTTGATTACTATTATTTTAACATTTTTGTATATAATGGCGCCTAAAATTTAAAATTGTGAGTATTTTAATACTACTTTACTAGTTACTTATTTCCATTGTTTTACTATGAAAATAATCAAATTTTAGGTTTGTTATGTTGGCTGTTCTGCTCATCGAACTTAATCAATATGGCCGACTTATATTACGAGATTTTTCAAATCACTCTTTATTTTTTTTATTAAAAACCAATACTCTCCTTGCGATTTTGATTTACACATATATAATTAAATATTTTTACCTATTAAATGAAATATAATTTAGTAAAAAAAGACGAGTGCCTGCTTTGTAAGGAATTACTGTTTTCTCAATTGCATTAAATTTATTTCGTTACATAGTATGAAACGAACTCATTTCTCTGTCCGTAAATCCCTATGTATGCTTAATTCTTTAAATCTACGCAACGGATTTCGATGCGATCTCTTAATAGTTAAGTGATTGAAAAGGAAGGTTCATATATATAAATAAATCATGGATAGTATTGCACCCGTGCTAAGCCAGGGCAGGTTGCTAGTCATATTATAAAAGAACGTAAATTAAAATCCCAAAACATTCTAAAAAATATAAACAAATCGAGCTTCATTGCCAACTTATACCGATCAACGAATATATATAATGTAATACGGACCAATGAAAATAAAGAGATCGATTCTAACAAGGTTATTTAAACAATTTTGGGTGCCAGTTACAAATTGAATTAACATAAGGACATATACTGCACCTGGCATGTTACAACTTGAAAAAACAAACATTTAACTTACCAAATGTTATTGGGTTGAAAAAGAATACACTTTGTTTGCTTTCTTCGATGATAGGCTCCATTTTAAAGACGTAGATATTTTCTTTAAATAAAACTTTCGACCTTTAATTTCCGTTTACCGAATAAAAAGAAGAAACATGACGTGTTATTAATTATTACTGTTAAATCATACTATGACACTGACATTAGCGTTTAAAAATAGAGTAAGTATTAATAGCCGTCATTTATAGTCTATTTATCTTTTATAGAAAAAAATTAAATAGATGTTACATTGGCGGTCAGGTACATGTTATATTGGGCTTTAAAAAAATATTATTCGTGTATCAATTAAAAATCACAACAATTGCCATAATACAAAATATATCTTTCTTAATATTCTTCTTTAAATAGCCCGTATCCCGCTTATAGGGTCAGCGCAACGGGTTTTCCTCTTCTATTCCTCTCTGTTATTAGTTATTTCAATACTTACTTCTTTCTTTTTTTTATCCTCTCTCACAAGTCCGCCTATCGCTCTTCGTCCATTTACCTTAATTTCTAGTATTCTCATAATATGCTCGTACAAGGTTAGCCTCCTCCTCTTTAATTTTTTTTATCACGGGTACCACTTACAACTTCTGCTTAGATGCTCTTTTTTAATTTTATCGTTCTTCGTCACTCCACACATCCATCTCCGTCTCATGAACACTTATTTAATTGCCCAACATTCCGATCCATATACATAATGATAGGTCTAATTGTAGTCTTATAAATTTTCCATTTAAATTTAAGAGGCAATTATGGGTCACAAGTCGTTGCCAAGACCTGTCGCTATTCAATCTTGCTGCTTTTATTATGTTTTTCACGTCACGGTCTATATTTCCGTTATTTTTGGATCAATGACCCTGGGTACCGGAATTCGAAGTAAGCTGGTAAGGATACACTGTTTATGGAAATTCGAAAAAAAATTAATGGACCACTTAAGTCACAGTACAAGGTTATAATAATTTAAATAATAAAATATTTAATTTTAAACCAACGTATACCAATCTTTTCTGCTATTTTTACAGCCTACTCTGATCCTAACGGCGAAGCCTAACCTCTAGGCCACCTTTGGTGGCTGGGAGTCTTATCCTGCCAGGGTTGAGATCTCCTGGTTCCCATGGCTCTTGGGACGCTGATTCGGGGAAGAAAGGTAAGGTTTATTGAAAGACTTGTTTTTGTAGAAATGTGATTTCTAAACTATCTCAATATATATAAATCTCGTGTCACGATGTTTGTCCGGGATGAACTCTAAAATATTTAGCCGATTTTAATATATAGTTGCCATGTGCAGTTTAATCCAACTTAAAAGATAGAATAGCTTACATCTTAATTTATCATCGCAATGTTTTATAACAATTTATTTTTCTATTATTATTTTATGCAAAATGTTTGCTACAAAACGATAGTGGCAGTTGGCGATATCTATTGATTGCGTTGTGTCAATAGATGGCGCGGTTTAATATATATATATATAAACTTATATATAAACTTTTTGCTGATAATAGAACAACTGCCTCCGTAGCCTTGTGGTATGGGCGTATGCTTCAGAAACCGGAGGTCGTGGGTTCAAATCCTGCGGGGACTCAATAAATTTTCATTGCCGTTTCCTAGTTGGTTAGGGTAATTTGGGCCGATCACCCAATTGTCTGAAAATTAAAATGATCCATGCGTCGGATGGACATGCAAAAAGTCGGTCCACCTACCAACCCGCACTGGACCAGCGTGGTGGGATACGGTCCAAACCCCCCAATGGATAGGGTTATATTAGGGGAGGCCTATGTCCAGCAGTGGACTATCACAGACTAATGATGATGAGGAGAATTGGTACAATAAAAAATGTGTGCGTGTACTATCGTGCACTCGTAAGAAGTGAAACTTATTTATGACGTTATTTTTTAACAAAAAAAATATCAATTTACAAAAAATATATATATACTTATATATAAATAAATATATATATATATACACTACATTTTTTCCAACCCCGATAAAGAAGTTTCACTTCAAAAAGTAATTGCTAAAAATAATTAAATTGCAGTTATTTTTATAATAATTTTTATCTATTCTTAAAAACAATAATGCAATGTTATAACGCCGTTATTTTATACCATGGCCATAAATTTTTAAAAAGTAATGAATAATATAATAATAGTAGCGTCCTAACATGCGCCAACAACATAAAATGTAAAAAATTAGAAATGAATTTTTACAGAGCAAAATTAATAAAAGTGAAGAAAGTGAGTTGTATTCTATATAAAGGAAATATTTTTATGATGTATTCAACGGCGGATACGATTGAAGGTTCTATATATTCGTTACTTATTATTTCATATGACAGTTGTTTCCTTACGCTTGCGACGAATGTAATCAACTTTTGTTCTTTGTTTTTTAATAACCATGCAACTAAAACACTTACTTAATAACACTTTTAATAGAAAAGTAAGAATTAAATAAACAATAATGATTTTGAAAACGAACTCTTTTGTGTAGAATTTTGCAATATCAACAGAAGGAAAATTTTGATTTATGATGATAATCGTTTTCAGTCAATTTTTATACTACTGCTGTTTTTCATTGTATTCAGGTATCATCGCGTTCACTGTTTTTTTTACGAATGATATTTTTCTAATAAAACATGGTGGTCCTCAAGACTGATATTTTCTTTCCGTTTATCTTAAGCCCTTAAATTGTTTATTACAATGTAAAATAACTAAAACTAGCCGCATTAACGCATGGCAGGAATATTTAATTTAAATATTTATTTGATGGCTTCCGTTGGTGGAATTAACCATTACAACCCGGCGAAGTCGAGGGGCTGTACAACTTTAAGCGTGCACAGGCTTCACGTCTTAATTTCTTCGCTTAGCTCCGAGGGTCCCCAGAGGGGAGACCTCGGCTCGGGCTGCCACTGGTTTAAAACCGTCAGCGATCTAATCGAGGGTGCCCAGGAGGGCCGAACCTCGGCTCGGTTAGTCGCTTTTTGATCCTTTGCTAACCCGTTAGTAACCTGTATCGAGGGCGCCCCGATGGGCCGAACCTCAGCTCGATCAGTTGCTTTAGGACATGTCAATTTTAGCTAAAAACCGCTCTATCTAATGGGTGAAAATCAGCCTGGTACATGCCGATGTCTAACATATGGAGTGTGAGTTTGCCCTCGACGGCGAGGGCAAAAAGTGTTTCGTATGTACGATTTAACACGCGCTTGCACGATCGTTATATCATCGTCCGGATCTGTTATTATATGGCGCGGTCGCCTATATCGGGAGTGTTTTCTATGCTTCGGATGAATTATTTTGCGTGGTACGTAAGCGGCGGCGCTTCGTACCAGTTCATTAGGATGTTGCGTAGCCGAGTCGAAATATCGGATTGACGCTTGTTTCAAAAATTGATGTATGGAGGGAATTCCAGGTCCACATGCAGGTCAAGGTTGCGCACGCACCAGTGCACACCCGTGGCCCTGCGTATGAACATGCCCTGTTTTGCAGGGTTTGGAGTTTGTGGATGTTGCGAGGGGAGGCATGAGCAAACACCGGACTGGCGTATGTCATGATGGGACGGATTACTGTTTTGTAGAGCAACACCTTGTTACGCTTGCTCTTGGGATTTATTAAAGGGAACAGGCGACCTAGGACGTAGGCTGAGGGTTTTGTCGAGTGTTACCCCGAGGTATTTGATTTTATCTACCCATGGAATTGGGTAGTCAAGGAGTCGGATCATGGGAGGGATCGTCGGCATTCTGTGTGTAAACAAAACTGCCCTGCTCTTGGAGGGGTTTATTTCGATTTTCCAACGCCGAAACCAGTCACCGAAGTTCCTGGCTGCAGTTTGAAGACGTCGTTGGATGACAAAAGGACATGTGCTGGATGAGTAAATGCAAGTATCGTCTGTAAACAAGGCGGTGCTTACTTTGTGGTTATGTGGGATATCATTGGTGTAAAAGGTAAAGAGGACGGGACCTAATACGAAGCCTTGTGGAACTCCGGCTAGTAGCGGATGTGGTTGGGATTTCGATCCCTCGACGCGGTATCGGAACGTCCGCTTCCAGAGAGGAGGAGTGGCGGCATAGGTGGATGGCTGCCGCCGCCTTTGAGGCTTTTAGGAATGCGCCAGAAGGCCACATGGGAGGGATGTAGGTTGCTAAGATCGTTATCCCACCGTTCGTTCCTGAACTCAGCTATGCGCGTCTTGGACTGATGTTCAAGGGCGCGTAGCTGCCTTCGGTTCCGCTCGGTTGGATACCAATCGTGGGCGCGAATCGCAGCTCTCTTGCGTCGCAAGAGGTCCTTGATGTCGTTTGGCAAGGCCCAGCGGGGGTTTTCCTCCACCGGGATTTGCCTCGAGGAGGCCTCGACGACACTTTGGACATGTCTTGTGAACGCATGAGCAGCGAGATTCACGTCGTTAGCGGTGTTAAGGACATTTGGGATGGTATCTAAATGAGGTGAGCTAGTAGAGTCTAGCTGTGACTTTAGCTTATGCCAGTCGACTTTAGTTTTAAGAACTATGTTTGGGTGATTCAAATTCAAATTCAAATCATCATTTTTTATGATTGCAATATCAAACACATCCGGTCGTTGTCCCACAACGTGTGGGAAGTGTGTTTGCATCAACGGCGCAACCACACTGAAGTTGAGTTTGTCAGATAATTCATCTAGTGCTAAACCTCGCGGATTTGTTGTATATGAGTTCCATCGAGTGTGCTTGCTATTGAAATCGCCGGCGAGGATGACGGCGTCTCCTAGGGAAAATAGCGTCTCGAAGTCGGATTGTTCGATGCATGCGGTGTCTCTGCATGGTAAATATACCGAAGCTATTGTAATCGGCGCGTGACCTGTCATGGCTAACCTACAGATCGAGGCTTCTAAATGCTTTAGATTTGACGGCGTGTCGATTGCTACGCAGTGCAGTGACTTTTTATAATAAATCATAGTAACGCCGTGCGAAGCGCCGATTCTATCATTCCTTATGATGTTATAGTTAGCGATCTTTGGATCAGGTCTGCTAGGTTTAGAAATGTCTCCTGCACGAGTAGCAGGTTGACGTCGTTTTCGCGAGGGAATTCTTCTATTTCGATCTTTTGTTTCGCGAGACCGTTTGCGTTAAAAAAGATTAAATTAAATGCACGTGGCTTTACGCGGCACGGGCCGTTGATTACAAAAATTGTGGGTGTATTATTCATTTAGTTCCCACGAATTAGTTCGATCAACTGCCTCCGTAGCCTAGTGGTTTAGGCGTGTGCTTTAGAAACCGGAGGTCGTGGGTTCGAATCCTGCGGGGACTCAACAAATTTTTATTGTTGTTTCCTAGTTGGTTAGGGCAACCTTGGGGCCGATCACCCAATTGTCTCGAAAAGTCAAGATGATCCATGCGTCGGATGGGCATGTAAAGTCGGTCCACCCACCAACCCGCATTGGACCAGCGTGGTGGTGTACGGTCCAAGCCCCCCTAATGGATAGGGGTGCGTTAGGGGAGGCCTATGTCCAGCAGTGGACTTTTACAGGCTGATGATGATGATGATGAAATTTCTGTACTTGCGGAGTACAGCTAAGCGGGCGGTGAAATTGCCAACGTTGGCATCTAATTCGGCGGTAAGCCGATCTACTTCTGCAAAGTCTACCGTGTTTACTAACACGTCAGTGTTAGTCCCAGTGCTGCCATTGCTATGGCTAGCTTGCTGGGGAGCGCTTCGCGGAGCGCTTGTTGGTGCGGCGCGAGGTGCGGCGCTACGCGGAGCGCTCGGCGCAGGTTGCGGGGCCGGTTGTTGCCACGCTGGCATGGGAGCGCTACGCGGGGCGCTCGGTATCTGCCACGCCGGAGCAGGCCGGAGGGGCGGAAAGGAGGTGAGGGATGGCTGACGAGGATGTGGATGGTGGAGGTGGTCTCCGCTTGGGTGCCTTGGGGCACCCTAGGTAATTGGCCGTGTGGCCTGGACTTTGGCAGTTTACGCATGCCGGCGGTTCGTAGGTGGCTAGGACTTCTCGGTCCCGAGGTCGAGGGCAGTCTGGGGTGCCATGGTCCCCGAGGCACTTTACGCAACAAGGTCGTGCGTAGCAATTGTGGGCCGTGTGTCCGAATAAATGGCAGTTGTGGTACTGTCTGGGAGGCCGATTGAGTGCGGCGCGTTAAAAGAAATGCGACCAATGTCGCAAATGTGTTTCAAGTCATAAATTGTCTTGCCCTCTACAGAGCGTTCGAGCGTCAGAAGGATGGAACAGCCTTTGAGCGGAATAGATCGGTATGTTCTCCGACTTGATGAAATCGAAGATCTCTTGACTTGGTATTTCCTTCGGCAGCCCTTTGACTACTGTCCGAAGGACGCGGTCTTCCAGGAGCGCGAATGTATGGTAGTAATACTGCTTCTCGAGCAGATATTTGGTGACGTCGCGGTGCGCTTGCACCGTCTCTAATTGAATTAAGTGAATTGCATGGCAGGGTCTGCTAGTATAACTATACAAGCCTTTGGGTTGTACAATTGGTAGCTGATTTAAAGCAAAGTGTCGAGTTAGTGCCGAGCGTCGAGAGCCTGCCGAGAGCTACCAGCTCTGTTGCGGACGCCTAAACTCGGGCGTCGCTCGGGAGCGACATACGGTCGCCTCATGCACCGCGCCCCTTTCGAGAATGACGAATGTTTCGTATAGATAAACTTGTAAATTCGTACATCGCTTCACGTATGTGTAGCTGCCGCTACAATAAATTGTTATGTCGGACCTACAACAATAAGTTCCCACTTTGTAGACGTAGTTGGGCTTATGACCTCAGCCTGTTTCATTAAACCTAGCTGGAAAACTGTAATCTTTGATGTGTATCCAACCGAGCTACTAGATTAGCACCAAATTGTGCCTGTTGAATTGATTATCTGTGTGTAAATTCCGTTATACCTATAAAGATCTGTAAACGGTAGTTAACCCGTCGAACAAAATTACAAATTTATCCGTATGACATGTGCATCATTCCCGGGGGCACGCGGCGTCAGCTCTCCAAGGAGCTAATGCGAACAATGGCAGCCTTAGAAAGACTGCAACAAAGATATACAAAAAACTGCAACAGCATGACGAACAGTTGCATTATTTTCCCGTCACGTCAATTCGTCACTCCGTTTTGCTGTGAAAGAAAGACAAACAGATAGACACACTTTCCCATTTATAATATTAGTATGGAATTTGTCGGTGACTCCTTTGATGAAAGGTAAAACGGCAGGCACTCTTTCGACTGTGGCTGGCTTCACACGGTGACTGCGACGTTGACGTGGAACTTGAAGTTTTTTGTCACGCAGCATCAGCACGCGCTACTACGTGCAGGATGATATTAAAAGGATAATTCGGGAAGCAATAGAAATTAAATAATATCCAAATTTTAATAGAGAGGATGGTTAGTCTTTGCCACCTTCATGGGATCTAATAATTTTAAAAATTAAATCCAAAGATATAAAAACCTCAAAGCCACAGGACAACATAAGTACTTTTTGTCAAACAAATGTTCAAAATTAAGAAAATGAAAGATATGTCAATTTTAAATGAAAACTCTGACGGTCTTCAAAAACATTGAGACACAGACATATACCAACTTAGTCTGCCCGTGATCATGAATGCTGGAAAGAATCCGAAACGTCGGGAACAAATATATTTAAGTGACGCGGAAAATCCGTAAATAAGTGGATTTGATATAGATAAATGTAAAAGCCAAATTGAAGTTATCATCATCATCAGCCTGTGATAGTCCACTGCTGCACGTAGGCCTCCCCTAATACACCCTTATCTGTTGGGAGATTTTGGACCCTATGCCACCGCGCGGGTTCAATGTGGGTTAGTAGGTGAATTTTGCGGCTCGTTAGCTCAGCGGTTAGAGCATCCATTTAATCCAATGTAAGTTAAATAACATGAATAATGTTATAACCTATTTCAATTTTAAATTTATTACACTTGAGCAAATGTTCAAGTGATAATAGTTTTGAGAAAAGTGAACAGTTGTTTTATTAAATACTAGATGACCCGACAGACGTTGTCCTGTCTTGACAATGATTATTCAATTCGAATAGGTGTAATTGATAAAAACATAGTGTATTTATTATTCCTTTATTATATATAATATTCTTAGTTTGTTTTCTTGTGCGTATATAAATAGTTCTGTTGGCATCTAATAAACATGGCCATGTAATTAAAAATTCATTAAAAATTTAAAATCTATCAGACAAAATAAAAATGAATTGAGTATTATCAACAGTGAAACTGAAGGGTACTAAGAGCAACTATAATATAAATCTAAATATTGATGACCGTTCTATAGAAGCTGACGAAGATGTTACATTTATTTAGAAAAATTCTTCTCGGACATTCCGGTTTCTACTACCAAGTCACTTTATCTTCTCAACAGTTGCCGAGTCACTATTAAAGTTAATACCAATGAATGTACAGAGAATTTAAATTTTATCGGAGTAAATACTGAGATATTGTAAGTACTTAAAACTTTAGATATAAAAAAACTACAGACCATGGGGATCTCTTGTTAAGGTGATAAGTCTTTATCGATGTAATATCACCTCACCCTAGCAGCAATATTCAATGTAAGTATCAGAAGGGCGAGTTTCTGACCTAATGGAGCATAGCAAAATTATTCCGATATTTAAATCAGGATGTAATATGGACCCTAATAACTTCAGACCAATATCTATACTGCCTACTCTTAGTAAATTATTTGAAAAACTCTTACTAAATCAATTAGTTAAACATTTCAATCGTAATTGCCTTTTAAATAGCAAGCAGTATGGATTCACTAGGGGTCGCTTAACAACCGACGCAGGCATCAGGCTAGTCAAAAGCATTTTTGAGGCTTGGGAAGCATCACAGGATGCTTTAGGCATTTTCTGTGATCTCAAAAAGGCTTTTGATTGTGTACACCATGAGACCCTGGTCAGGAAATTACGTCACTATGGTATAAGAAATACCGCACACAACCTTCTGTCTTCGTACTTGAGCCATCGAATTCAGAGGGTTGACGTAATTGTAAAAGATCTCCCGGGGCCCCGGTAAATATGGGGACCGTACTTGGACCTTTTCTCTTCCTCATTTATATAAACTACTTACCATGTATGATAAATAATAGCAAAGAGATAGTATTATTTGCAGATGGTTTTGTAGACAGCTCGTTTAGTATATTTTAGCTATTTTCATAGTATTATGTCTTATGGCATTCTACTGTGGGGAAATGCGGCGGATACTAATACGATCTTTGTCCTCCAAAAATGCGCAATTTGTGCAGTCTATAACCTGGGCCCCAAAGAATCATTAAGAAAGTTGTTCACTGAAATAAAAATAATGACCGTTAGTTCTCAATACATTTTGAAAATTTAATGTATGTGCAAAAAAATAGGCATGATTATCTAAGACATTGCGATGCACTTGACATAGATACAAGGAACAAACATAATTCAATTCGTCCAGCTACTAGATTGCGAAGAATAAGTAAGTCTTTATGGGACAATGTATACGTTTTTACAACAAAATCTCAGTAAACGTTCAGAATTTAACTATTAATAAATTTAAAAAGGTAGTCAAGGAACGTTTATGTGTGTTAAAGGTTATTACGATATTAATGAATTTTTAAATGATAACACAGCCTGGTAATGGAATGCTCGCTCCAGGTCCTGTTTCAAAATTGCATAATATGTAATGCGCAATTATCAAATTGTTTGTTATTTTTAGAAGATGACATAAATAATAGCCCGCTGAGTTTCTTTCGCCGGTTCTTCTCAGGTCTGAGGCGTCCTTTTGACAATCAATAAGCAAGTGTAAACTTCTATATTGAATAAAGATATTTGAATTTGAATTCGAATTTGAATAAGAAACATGGATTTGCAAGTGATGGCACAAACCCTTAGCGACTGCCCTTGAGGTGTATTTATCGAAATTGAGAATGCTAGCCGCACTGGAAATGGCAACCGTTTAAAGTCAAATGGCATGTCATTCGGAATCAAAGGAATCCGTGGAATCAAAATGTCTCCGCCTTTGTACTCACTACCACCTTTTAAAAATTGTGGCTTGGATGACGTTGTTCATCAATTTGTTCACTGCACGTCGGGTGCAAATACAAAGATTTGACTGATTTATACTCCGCAACATATTGATTACTGATCCTATTTTTCAATTGCGGATTATTAGGTGTTAATCCAGACAAATCTAGAAAATTAAAAACCCAGTTGGATACTTGACTGGATAATCTTGGTTAGAAATGAAAACAATCGGTTTGTATGTCATTTATTCTCCTACTATTTTGTTTAAGCTGCCTCCATAGCGTAGTGGTGTATGGGCTTTAGAAACCGTAGGTCGTGGGTTCGAATCCTGCGGGGACTCAACAATTTTTTTTTGTTGTTTCCTAGTTTGTTAGATCAATTTGGGCCGATCACCCAATTGTCTGAAAAGTAAGATGATCCATGCGTCGGATGGCCATGTAAAAAGTCGGTCCACCCACCAACCCGCATTGGACCAGCGTGGTGGGATACGGTCCAAACCACCTAATCAATAGGGGTCTATTATGTCCAGCAGTGGACTATCACAGGCTGATGATAATGATGATGATGACTATTTTGTTTTGAATATAAAAATTAATTTCGTTGAAATCATAGTTTTTTGCAGCTAACTCTAACGCTCAACCATGATCTTTGTAATTTTGAGCAATGGCAAGGAAAACCTTCTCGATGAGTTGGGTCTTAGTTTCAAATAAAGTGACAAAAAATGGTAGGAAATATGATGTATGCAGTCAGTAGGTATCATTACTAATTGTTTGTAAAAAACTTGTCCACATTGATCTTCAATTGGACTCGCATATTCATATTTAATTTGAGCGTTTTAGTATCTTTCAGTAAAATAGATGACTTTAAACATGCCTTTAGTTCGTCAGCTAGCGTTGATCGTGGGAGTGTTTTGCAAAAATTACCTGGCAATAAAATCATTGCAACACCAAATCTGTTCTGATTCTTTCGTAAATCTTGCAACGTGCGGTCGAATCCTCTCAAAGATTTGTCGTGCACTCATCCCAAACTATTACTTTGTTCTGTTGGAACATTTTACCCATCGCTCAATTTCTCTAAAGCTTGCAAGATGTCTTATTTATTTGCAAGTTCAACGGCAACTTAATTGTGGAATGAGCTGTTTGACCGCCATCCAACCTGATGAAGAAAGTGCGATACCATTTTGCGATCGAATCGTTGCTAAAGTAAATGATATTAAAAACGTTTTCCATGTCACATCGGGAGCATCTAAGAAAAATAAATCAGTGGAAAATACTTGAGGGTGACCTGGAACCGGTTTTCCTTGTTTCCGTCGTTGATAGTTATTTAACGATTGATTCCGGGTAAAATATCGTGGCATTTGTCCCAGTAAAGTCATAACGCTGACAAATTTCAAAGAAACTGGTCAATGTTGTGGAAGGCGGGTTCTCCACTCGTTGTTACACGTTTTCCGTTGTAAAAAACACCCCTTGACTATTTTCCAAATGTACGGCCAAGTAAACTACAGTGGGATATCTTTCATGTATCGGAAACAAAAATATGCGCCACATCGCTCCGTTGCTACTAACATAGCGTACCATTTGAAAATCACTGTAAACTCATCGTTTGAATATTCAGCAGCCAGTCCAAACACAGCCATGTTCACTACGTTTGGACCCTTGCAGATATATTTTATCAATTTCATAGACTGGCAATATTCAACATTTTTGTGTGCTTTAAATGTTTTAGAGAGTAACGAATAAAATGGAACAACTCAACCGTTATTAACTTTAAAACTGTTTGACTGAACTGATTACTGTTTACCTCCCGTTGTCATCAGTGGATCGTCGGCAGTAAAGTAGATAACCATCTTTTCCAAAAATAGTTTGTAATATTAATTGTTCTAGAACGCGTTTTTAACAATTTCCATCAATCGTACACGGAAAATTTGGACTTAAAATTCCACGAGGACCATGAATCATGTTTTTTGTAACGATTACAAGTAACACTGGAACTTTATCACTATCGGGAATTTCCACATATCACATTGCCAATTTCATTCGGTTGTACCTGTACCAACCAAATGAGGATGTGTGCATGTAGCAATCCTCGTTTTTGCCACTTGGCTAAATACATCCTACAGCGAATCTCGCCGAATACGCGATGCTTAACAATGAAGTCCATGAGTGATTTAACTTTCTTTTTACTTTAACACAACCTTGCGGTAATGTTTTTGCGATCAATAGGTGATTGGCCGAGAAATAAATCTTGTCGAATTTTTGCCCACTGTGGATTGCATGTGAACGTTATAAATCTGGTGTGCCATAATGACGTACATACGACATAGCATCTTGAGCGTATTGATGCATATGTCACAAACGTCCGATGTATGCTGCTGGTAATAATAGTTTTCCTATCTACATTCTGTGCATTTCCATCTTTATTGATGGCATCCCGTAGGTGAATATATTCTTCAAAACGTAGTTTTGCTTGGTTCAACCTGATAAATGTCAATCGCTCAGATTGAACTCTCAGGAACATATCCTCAGCATATTGGTGGAAGAGACGCCAAGATTTTAAGATGGGATTATCCTCATTTTTCCGAACCATCAGTCTGTATACCGGCTTCGTGGATGAGCGGTATTGACCCTTGCATTATAGCCGGAGGTCGTGTTTTCGAATTCGCGAGAGAAAAACATTGTGTTATCGTTGTTTTCTGGTTGGTTAGGACAATTTGGGCCAATCAACCATTTCTCGGGAGAGAAGAGATGATCCATGCGTCGGATGGGCATGTAAAGTCGGTCCTGCGCCTTACTCTCTCCCGTCGTCTCGGTTATCCGTCCTATCGGGCTTTGAGAGTATTAAATAGCAATTAATAGCTCAATACGATGTTCGATACGATGTTCCATTTGTTGAGTAAATTTTAGACTTATTCAGTTTTTTCATGGATGCCACTATCAGAATTAGACTAAATTGCTATGGGACCAATCGGGAAGCAACAGCTTTCAAATAAAAAAATCATCCAAATCGGTTCACCCAGTCTAAAGTTCACAGGTAACAAACATAAAAATGCAGACAAATTGAGAACCTCCTCCTTTTTTGAAGTCGGTTAAAAAAATTACTTATGTCCAAGCATCGTAATGTTTCATTAAAAAGTTAATATTGTACAAAGCGCCAAGGTTAGAATATAAAACATATTCTTAAAATTTTTAAAAGCTAGGATAAAAAGCCAAATCTGTTCAGCGGTTCTTCAGTTATAAATGGTGTAACTAACATGACGTTCTTTTATATATATAGATGGATCATTCAGGTATGTAGTAGGCTGTGTCAGTTGATCTTTTCTTGCAACTCGGGTCGATCTAACCATATCTTTATAATTTTATTATTATATTTGAGTATTATATCTTTTAATTGCATTTCTTAATACATGACTGTGAGAATAACGCTGTAAATACGCATAAAAGTAAAAGATCTTATTAAATAAAATGACTTTACGGATTTTATCACGTTTATTTTACATTTTAATTTTTTTCGTTCCGACGTTTCGAACACTTTCCAGCGGCCGTGGTCACGGGTAGACTGAGATGTCATGCGTCTTGTTGCCAGTGCTGAAGCGGGTTTCAGATCTTAATCGTAATTAATTATTTTAGTCAGTACTCGACCTATGCAAATGAACTGGTTTTATCGTTAGAGCCAGCAGTGGTATTATGCTTGGTTTAATTTATTAATTATTGGGTCCCAAGCAGGTGGTAGAACCCAACCATCTCTCTATTGAAATTTAGATGTTTTCTTATCTCAATAACCTCACGGATTGGAATCGGTGTTTTTAGCGAGGATTTGTGGTCGATCAAATCTGGTGTTATGGTTTGGGTGATTTAAGGTATGGTCACACACTGCCGACTCATTGGGTCTTTTATGTTTAATGTCAGCTATATGTTCCTTCACGCGGGTTCTTATTGCTCGCTTTGTTTGTCCTATATAAGAGAGGCCGCAGTCACAATCTAGCTTGTACACTCCTGGATCTTGTAGAGGAATATTGCACTTGACAAGTGGTAGGAATTGACCGATCTTCTTCAGCGGGTTGAAATAAGTTTTGATTGAAGCCCGCCTCAAAATGTAGTCAATCTTGACAGTTACGCCTCTAACAAAGGTAGAACAGCAGGTACTCGCTCCACTGTGGCTGCCTTCACTCGGTCACTGTGACGCTGCCGTGGCGCAGCAAGCTTGTTGTCTCGCAGTACTTGCTTAACATGGTGTAGCTCAGCCGCTAGGTGTTCATCATCAAAGATCCCTCGTGCTCTCTGAAACAAAGATTTGCCCACGGTAGCTAACTGGGGTGAGTGGTGGTGTGAATTGCCATTTAAATATTTATTTGTATGGGTTGGTTTCCTATACAGTATGGCTCAAGGTGTTATTAGAGAAAGAAAATGCGAATAATTAAAACATCAAGAAAAGCTAAGAATTATTATTTTCTAACTCCATAGTAAACTGTATTTTTGAATTAATGGAGTGAAGGTGGTTTAAAATGCATTTATTTTATCATATGGTAAGATGGTAAATGTATCATCCACATAGCGCTTATAACATCTTGGATGAATGGGAGCAGTGAGTAGGGCCTTCTAAAGTCTTCCATAAAATGTCAGCAACAATAGGAGACACTGGCAACCCATCGCTTCGCCATCCATCTGCATGTAGAACTCATCTTTCCACAATAAGTAGCCAGATGTTAAGCAATGTTTAGTAAAATGCATTTTCTATTGGGACGTTATTTTCCTCTAAAGTCATTTTATTTAATAATATATAATATTCGCGGAAGCAATAGAAAAAAATAGATCTTATTTAAAATACCTAACTAAAAATCATAAGAAGGATAATATTTCCGTTGATATTGGCCACCATTATATCGTAAAAAAATAATGCACAAGTAAAACTATTTCATTACTTTACTCCTGCCCTAAGTTAATTATTAAATGTTACGCGAGTTATAATATAAGTGCCCCACGAATTACTTATTTTTCTGAGGAGATAACTTTTAAAATTTTTAACTTTTCACACTGAAATCTCAAAAGATAATACAATAATACAATACGTACTATTAAGTAAAATGACGGTATTGCACTGTATTTCTAACACAATTATTCTTTTTCGCTTTTTCCTATGATTGAGAAATTTTGATTTTAGACACAATGGGCTCTTCTGTTTATAACGGCGGTGGTTACTTCTGTTCTCAATGGCACGATAACTGAAACAAAACCAAAAATACCTCAGTTTTATATTACACTTTATAAATACACGTCCGCTTTATATATCATTTCAATGATAAAATAAATCGTATATGAAGCGAATACTAATCATAATACGTTCATTATATACAACACCACAACACCTTAATTTAATTTAGCATTGCACAAGATCCATTTCTAAATAATTTGCACTTATATCATTGATATTTATTTACTTAGCTATTTTACATTACGTGGAGCCATTTTGTTTCTTGTTGATTTCTTACATAGCTATGTTTTCATTAAGTTGCCGCCTTTTTTATTATAAAATAAGTTTTTATGGCTTGGTAATAAGACCGTTTTGATACATGTACTTCTATTAAATTTATAATATAAATATATTGCATTAAAAATTATTTGAACCATACATTAGTCTATTGATAATGCATTATTTTTCTTATTACGTTACAAACATGATGTCGGAGCACCCAAACTCCATGTGGTACAAGTCTGCCCTACCCCTAGAGTGCAATATAAAAGCGCGTAGCCAGAAGTTCGGGTAGGAGGTCCTGAGCAAAGTGAGGGGGTGACGAGGGAATCTTCCGGCGGAGCACATTTAAAAACACTTCATAATTAATAAAAAACTAAATTATGGAACTTGAATAACATTTCGTCTTCAGTAGTATATATATATATATCAAATAATAATAAATGTGCATTTGAGCATTGAAAGTTTTATAATTTCATTATCTATGATATAAGGGTATAGGAACAAAAAAAAAGTAAATTAAAAGAAATTCTGCCATTTACTGCTGTATTTTCTATGGCTGTGTGTAACTATACTTAAAAGTTAAACATTTTCTGTTATTTATATAAATTGCTTTTAATTATCTTTATTGCTTTTAATAACCTTTAGTATTCTTTTTATTCTGTTTTAGTTTTCTTTTTGTTCTTTGGCGGTGTAATTTTTTTCCTTTTATTACTATTATTTTAACGATTTTGTATATAATGACGTTTTACAATGAAAATTTCAAATCACTGTTTATTTTTTTATTGAAACCAACACTCTCCCAGCGATTTTTATTTATACACATATAATCAAATATTATTACCTATCAAATTAAATATAATTTAGTAAAAAAGACGCGTGCCTGTTTTGTAAGGAATTACCAAGCACTTAGTTAAGGTAATGAATAATGCAGCGACACGATATGTAACACAAAAACAAAGTAAATCAATTTAAATATCATAAACATAATAAAATCACAACACTTTTTAAGACGGGGCTGCAGCTTTTACGTTAAAAATTGTAATAATATTTTCATAACAAATTATTGAATTAAATGATTATTCATAATATTTTATTATTATAAATACTATTTAAATATGTTGTATCTTGTTTTATATTTTCATTTTTATCAAAAAACAAAGTTATTCTCTAATTTTCTTTATCTACACTACGTTACGATAGATTTAAAAAGGCGTCTATCTCATAAAGGTCAAACTGCAAAATCTGTTTTACAGATCTCTTCTAAGTGTCCCCTTGAATAATACAAATGCTACGAAAGAAAAATGTCATCTTCCAATTTTGAAAAAGAACGAGCTACGGAAGCTTTTTAATAAGTTGTAATATTTATTTTATAATTATAAGTGAACGTTTTATAATTACCGATAATTTTTTATTTATTTTAGTGCCTATACTATTTATAATTTAATGAGTATTTTTAACCAAAGATGGATGGAAAGGTTTGTTCTGGTTATAAAGACCAAATGTACAGACTGAGCTGTTTGTACATTTAAACTCACTACCAACTTAGCAATCAATAGATGGCACTGCACTGTTACTCACGGAAAAAGCCCAGCTGAGAGAAGAGCCTATCTCCATATGCAGTCAGCCAATTCGGTAGTGAAATAGATGTAAACAAAGTGACTCAATGCAACAAGGCCGACTGTGACATGGCTCAGTAAACTGTAGCAATATATTGTATGTGGAGGGTCTCACGAACCCGGCCCCGTGACGCCGTCTCAAACAGATATACAGCCTAATGTCATACTATTGGCTGGCTCTGATACAGATGCAAAAGATCATCTCAACAATGCGGCTGCGCAACATGTGGAATGCGAATAGAGGGAAAACGACTGAAACTAACAGACACAATAAAATGAATGTTTAACAAATATTACGTGGTGGTTGAGTAAGTTGAAACATTTTTATGAGTTAAGATAGAATAATTTTAACTTACCAATATTCTTAAAAAATACTCATTAAATTATAAATAATATAGCCATTAAAATAAATAAAAAAATAAAGACAGTTATTATAAAACATGGTTCACTTATAATTACAAAATAAATATTACACATGCAATACTTTATATTCTATAACTGGCCGCTTCGAATCCTAAAAAACTTTTTAAAAAGCTTCCGTAGCTAGTTCTTTTTTCAAAATTGAAGGATGACATTTTACTTTCGTGGCATTTGTATTTTTTGGCGGCGATTTAAAATTCAACCTCAGTTCTATTTTGTACGAGATGGCCAAAAATAAAAGTTGTGACGCGTCAACTAAGCAAATAACTAAAAGTTAATTTATATACGTTTCGGCGTACAGAAGAATAGGCGGGCGTTTAAATCTTTTCAGCATGGTGGCGGTAACATTAAAGTTTTGGAATGTCTCGAATATGGAGTTGGACTTTTGGGGAGTGTCTCAAAATGTGCTATTTTGTATGAAATAAAAATGTTTATTAGTTAACTAAATAAGAGGAGGGCAAATTACAAATCAATGTCTGTATAAATGTAAAGGTTATCACGATTTTCACTACATAGGGTTAGCGTAATATAAATTGCTGGTGTCGATAAAATATAATTATGATTACTAGTACTCTGTGAATACTAGCTATTTTGTATATATCAATACCGATTACTTATAATTAAAAACGTTTTTTTTGTTGTTGTTTTTTATTTATTTGACCATTATTGTCCATACCTTAAACTGATTTGAACGACTTCCCGCAATGTAATATTGAAACTGCACTTGTGTAGCAGGATTTATTGTATGGTTTTATTTTCATTAAACGATGATAGGTTATGATAATAAATCTCTTTAAACACATTGTTGTCCTATTTATTGTTTAATTTCGCAATAAGGAATATTGCGGTTAAGTATTTTAATTAATATTATTTCTAATTATATGATACGTGTCTTTTTTTTTTTTATAGCTTACGCAGAGCAGACGACAGTCGGGCCCTTGATGGAAAGTGGTCACCGACACCATGACATTGAGCAATACCAGTGGTATCGCCAACGCGCTACTACCGTGAGACATAGAGGTGTTAAGTCTCGTTTACCCAGTTAATGCGCTGGCTAGGTGCCCTTCAAACCGGAACACAACAGTGTTTTACACTACTGTTTCGCGGCAGAAAATAGACACCGCGTGGTACTTCACCCAGACGGTCTCCTGTAAACAGGGACCTACCACCGTGTCTTAGATTTTTTGAGAAAATTCAATAATTACTATAGACAACGTGGCGAATTGTAACAGTTTTTCTTTTAAAGATTTATTAATAAAGTGTTCTTTGTATAAATTTGTTTAGTAGTAACCTATGAATATATATAAAGTTGTTTACTATTCAAGATTCGCTAATAGATTTTTCGATAAGGAGTTTATCGCACTATGTATACAATGTGAGATTAATAAAAAACTATAATTCCATAAAACCAACCTGCCAACCCATCGAATTCTAGGGCGTTACGAGCCTCGCCTAAGCACAAAACGTCCACACTCTTACTTACGACCCTCGGCACGTGACGTCAGAACTGTCACCGAGCCTAGCCTCATTTGAAGTGGGACATTGTAAGGGCTCAATAGCAATTAAAAAAAAAAGAAGACGAATCTTATGGCGGAGCATAATAATAAGGTAATACTTGCTAAACATCAATAATTAATAGACCTGTTGATCTAATAAAAGTCAGACAAGTCTAAAACCCTTTTTTATTGTTGACCTTGTTAAATTAATTCGGATAAAAACCAACCAAAAAAGGTACAGTTTAAGGTGACATCATAGAGGATAGAAAAAGACTAATAGAGAACATAGAATAGGAGAGTCTTAGCATTTTATAAAAAGACATTTTCAGCGCAACGCAAAAGCAAGGTCGGGTTATGTACTATTTTGTGTATTACGGATATTGAAAATTGATTAATTATTAGTTTTACCTTAAACCTTATAGCCATATTCACCCTAAACACTTTTAGTTTCAAACGAATATTGAAAAAGCTTTTTTCATACAGGTCTTTCCAAGGCAAATCATTAGATAGGCCGTTCTTGCAAACACATACTAAGGACAACGTTCAACAAAGTTCTTCAAAACAAATACTAAGGAAGTAACTATTATTTATGTGCGTGCGTTTTGTTAAAGTCAACCATTTTGTCTCCATATTTACTTTCAAACATTTGAAATCGGTGTCCCATGTTGACAAATGTCACAGTTTTACATGAAATAGGATATAATTTAAACTCTAATTTATTTCATATATTAATAAGTGTCACTCTACATCATGAAGAGTAACCACGTCAAAAATCATAGAATTCGAACCCACGACCTTTTTTGGTCGCAATTGTTATCGAAAGACCAAAATGCAGTCCAATCAAAACGGCGTAGACAAACGCTACCGCGAATTTTCTTCGCGCAGTGACATCTAGTTTTTGAAACGACAACAAATTTTATATTAAAAACTTTTTATAACTGGCTATGATGAATAAACACTATTTTGAATTACCTAGGTATAAGATTTTGATATGGATGCTTTCGTTGTAAATATCTTTTTATATCAAATTGTGACATTTTGTCAACACCGATTTTAAATATTTCAAAGTTAATTTGGAGACAAAATGGTTGACTTTAACAAAACGCACGCAAATAGATAATAGTTACATGAATAGGTACTTCATTAGTATTTGTTTTGAAGAACTTTGTTGAACGTTGTCCTTAGTATGTGTTTGCAAGAACGGCCTATCTAATGATTAGGTTAGGTAAAACTAATAATTAATAAATTTTAATATCCGTAATACACAAAATAGTACATAACCCGACCTTGCTTTTGCGTTGCGTTGAAAATGTCTTTTTATAAAATGCTAAGACTCTCCTATTCTATATTCCTCTATTAGTCTTTTTCTATCCTCTATGATGTCACCTTAAACTGTACCTTTTTTGGTTGTTTTTATTCGAATTAATTTAACAAGGTCAACAAAAAAAAAGGTTTAGACTTGTCTGATTTTTATTAGATCAACAGGTCTATTAATTATTGATGTTTAGCAAGTATTAACTTATTATTATGCTTTTTATAACGCTATTTTATTTTTTCTTCTTCAAAAAATTTTCTTGATGTTTTACGATCAACTTACGCTATTATGTGTCCCATGAAGAGTCATTAAAAGCCAAATGACCATTCGTCGACATAGCTCCGTATTCACGGGGGAGCCGTAGCAGGTATCAATCTTAAACTGGCAGTTGATACTATAGAACCCCTTGCTTGGTCCAGGTATCACATTAAAGGCCCTACCTTTAATGCGACACCTACGCGGATTTTGCCATAGAATCTTAATACTATCTCCACAGGAGTACCCTCTATAAAGTTTGTGGTGGGCATCGAAAAATAAAATCCAAAATAAAAGAAATGCATTCTATCAATGATAAAATAAATGTAACTAATATAACTATCAAACTATACTTGAAGTGTTATTCGCTTATCCGATCATCTTACTTTCACTTTGATCCTGACAAATCGTAAAAAAGTAGCCTAAAAATTCCGGTGCTCTTCCTAATTTAACATCAAACAATCAAATTAATAGTATCTATTATGTATATATTAGTATCATTAGTGTTTTAATACATTCTTGTATACCTTCAAGGCTTTTTGGTGTGATGTGATACGAAAAAAATGTGCGATGAAATAACAAATTGAAAAATTACAATCAAACTATTTTGTTGGGGCTTAATGAACTAGATGTCGCTGCGCGGGAATAATACGCGGTATCGTTTGACTGCGTCCTCTCCGTATGATGCTGACTCGTACATTACTTAAGAACTTGATTATTATAAACTTAATATAAAAATTTTTGAAGAGACGTTGCAAGTGTCATGTTTGCACGTCGCTTAATAATAACTAAAGTGGAAGAGTAATAACTTTACACATAAATGATGATAGAAGAATATCAATGTTAACATTGTTAAATGTGAGATATTTTGCCGAAACTGATGCATTAGAGACTGCACTTACAAATCCGCTATAAATAACACTTGACCGTAAGTCGAAGATTATTACTGATAAAAAAACTTGATTCAGTGTGTAATTCATTATTTACACTAGTCTTGGGTAGTACGCGTACGATGTACTAATAGGTAACGTTACGCGGCACTGTACTTATAGCAACGTTTCCGAACGGATCGTCTTAATCGGACATTTGATACTGTTACTGTTTAGTAAACAATGTGAGCGTAAAACGGACAGCGAGATTTGGTAGTCTTCGGTAGTACGCGTACGATGTACGGACAAAATTGTAAACCGAACGCAGTGAAGAATTTTGCACCCAATTTAGAATTATAGATTAAAACGCTTTGTAATAAGGATTATTATAGCGTGGCATAGATTTGAATGTTACGTTACGAACATTTTTCATTGCGTTTTTAAATATGCTCACAAGTATTTTATCATAAATTAAGTGGAAAACAGATTCACTAGGCTAAAGCCTACTCTTTCTTTTATAAATATTCGGACATACATTAGTGTATACTATAAAACAAATATCTAAGATGAACTACAAAAAACATATTAGATTTTCGCTCTTAATATATCGTCGAAAATAAATTTTAGTTTCACCCAGCTTAAAAAATTTAATATTAAAAATGTATAAAAATCAGGTTTAACTGTTTTTTACATAAAAAGTAAAACACGCATATGCGTTTGTTCTCTGTTTATATTGGTGTGAAATGGGAACTGTACTGTTAGTACTAATAGCACGTCCGAATAGGCACAAGCCTAATTTACACTAATAGATATTATTTCTAGCCTGCTAAAACTGCTCTTAGCGGCTTAGCGGTTCTCATTTTAAAACGAATCGAACGAATTAGCTATTAGCCTTCTATCTTTTGTGATATCTACTTTTTTTCATCTAGTACAAGAGGGAGAAGCATTATATATTTTTTATTCTTAACAGGTTTAGAGCCAAAATTTATAAAATCTCGTAACTAAAAGTATATTATCTGGTTTAATATAGTGCACCAAGTTTGCTCTTAACGAAGTTAAGTCATGAATATTTCTACCTGTAGTATAGGTAGTACAGGGGACCTGGCGGAATGTTAGATTCGCTGATTTACCTAAGACTGTCTACAGTTAATAGTTTTTAGAATTGGGTATTAAGCTACTTTAAAAACAACAATTTTTCAACACATTACTACGCCGACGAAGTCGTAGGCGACAGCTAGTATATTAAAGGTAACTTTAATCCGTTCTATAGGATTAAGATAAAATCAAATGTATTAGTTAACTTATTAAATATTTGTTGTACAATCTACGCTCAAGTAGCCAACAGCTATAAGATTGCTGGATTAGATGTCTAGATGATTAGACGGCAATGAGCCTTCTGCTTCTTCGAGCTTGCGTCAAATATGGCAGAGTTGTGCAGTTCAGTTTGTCATATAAGTTCAGCCACATGCTTTACGTAATACACATTCATAACAAGAATTGACAAGTGATAATTTTTTGACCTCTAAAACTCCCAATCCTAAGAAAAAGTTTCTTTGCAGAAGAATTTGAACATCTGGCCTTCGTAAAGTATCTTAACAGCCAATAACATAACATCCATAGCAGAGGTCTTAACATCCTATCATAATGACGAAGTAAACGTGGAATAAGATTTGTATTTATAGGCCTTAGCACCCGTGTAACGTCAAGATTCAGTCTTATTATATCTGAGACGTTTCGCTCTTTCAATCCAGATCCGGCTGAAACTCAAAAGCATCGCAACCCGGGTGTATCCATCTAATCATAATCAGCCCGTGTTAGTCCACTGCTGGACCACCCCTAACGCACGCCTTCTTTATTTAGGGGTTTCTGGACCGTATAGCATCCATCTAGTACGACCAAAACAAATTCCGAGGCTTTTAATTTGGGTCCGTAACCAGTTTAAAGGTTCGGCCTTGTTACCTGAAATCGGTAATTGTAACAGCTCGCGCTGGTTACTATTAATACCTACAGTGAATGAAATGCTTTACCTTGACCCTAGGAAGTTGCCTCCGACTAGTTTCGCGAAAGCAAAAGGAATGCCTTTTGATTAAAATTCCGTTTTTGACAATGACTGGTGTGCTAAAAACGGTCAATTTGGCTGCCTTGCATCTTTGCAGGCGAGACACACTAGCCGCTTTACGGCATATTACGGCTGTTATTTCCCTACAAAAGAAGTCGTATAACTATCTTTTTGCCATTTTTCCGTCCTTTTAGTCAATGATTCGTGAGCTGAAACGCTGGCAAACTAGGTCAGTTTCAATATTTGGTGCTAGAACACACACAGGCCGCTCGACGACACATTATCGTCTGTTATTAGGGGAGTCGTATACCTATCTTTGTGCCAACTTTTCGTCGTTTTAGTCAATGATTCGCCAGCTGAAACATTAAATTGGCTGCCTTGCATGGCATTAAAATAGCCAAGTGGGTTACGTTGCATGTCCGATGCTGGAACACACTATAGGTTGCTCGACGGCGGTTATTTGTCCGAGAAGGGATCCGTATGATTTTTTGCAAATTTGTTAAAAGCACGTGACGCTAAAGAGTTTTTCTTATGCCACCTGCCTTTTCCCAACTCGTCTCTCGACTGTCCGTTCCATTTCTATTTAAAATTTAATTTGAAAGAGATCTGCAGGGGCTTTGAAAGGCAGATTTCAAAACTCAGAAGAAAATCCATAACGTTCTCGTCCAATTTAATTAGCGAGCCATCAGTACTAGTGTTCTTGCCAATGGATTATTAAAACAAATTACAGAACCTGTAAAATGCAAAAACCAGCCAGGCGCTAGTTACTTGGTAAAACATTAAATCAATGCTGCTATCTGTTTCACTTTACTTATGCAACACCCACCAATTGTACAACTCAGATAGTGTATAAATATGGCCCATTTTATTTAATAAACACAAATCGATCCTCCTGCTACCTGCGCAGTCTGCCTGGCCCACCTGTGGCAAGCTTCATCCCCGACGCCTACAAGAGGCAAGAAGAGAGAAGACGTCGTGATCACCGTGCAAGACCTGCGTTTAACCAGTGTGTGCCGGTGTATAAAGTGTCGACGCGTTTGGCGTACGCGCCTAGCGCAGAAAGAAGTGTAGCCGTCCGGTGAGTCGCTCAGATTTTGTCTATTCACTCAATTTTTCCCTTTACAGCGTTCAGATATGTTCTGTTGAGATGTAGGGAATTTTAGTGTTGTAGTTTAAACTCTTGCCAAAAACAATTATTTTTGCCACGTTTCGTAAACATAATTCAAATTAAATTATTATCATACACCACCCGCGTGGTATTTTCGCGTAACGGTTTTTACACCTCCCTGCGCACCGAGGCGGGGAGGGTAGGACGCTTATCCCCCCCCCCCGGCCTCACCGGGGGTGATCGCATGCACGCGCGTGTCTCGAAAAGTGACCGTTATTTTCCGTTGGCGCTATCGTAAATAATATTATTAATTCTTAATTTCTACTTTCTCATTCACTTTCATTTTAACTTTCTTTTCTTTTAATTTCATTATCCTTTTAAATTATAATTTTAATTCTTAATTTTCTTAAATTTAACTTTAATTTTATTTTTAATTTTAATTTATATTCTTAATTTTAATCTTAACATTAATTTTGAATTTATTTTTAACATTAATCTTAATCTTACTTTTTGAATTTCTAATTAATAATTTTCTTACTATCTCTCACTTACCTTAAAATTTTTTATTTTTAATTTAATTTATTATTTTCAATTTCCAATTTAAACTTTTCAATTTTTATTACGATAATTTCATTATTTAAAAAAAAAAATGTCTTCACTCGAGTACACCCTCGCGGAAATAGGCCTCAACATAGAGGAATTTAAGGACAAGCCCGCGCATGAGACAATAGACGCCATCCGCGCCGCTATCGATGCCCGCAGAGGCATAAAATCGAAATCGAAAAAGTCTAAGCGGAAAGCCGCCAAATCCATGTCGTCCCGCGACACGACACCAACTACCACATCCGCGTCGGAGCAGTCGGAGGAGGACTCCGACACAATGACAGAGGACTCACCCGAGGACTCTTCCCCCACTCATTCGTCCGAATCCGAAATGGATTTCGAGACAGAGACTGAAGCCAAAAACAACTGCGACACTGACGCAGGAGGCTTCCTTCCCATCAAGTCGCGCAAGAAGCGCAAGACTAGATCCCCCCCGGCGTCATCGCCGACCCCAGACCCACCAACCAAGGCGCCGAAATCGTCGGCCGCCGAACTATCGGCCCCTAGGTCTATCGAAATTGCCCCAGCCGCCTCACGGCAACAACCTTCCGCTGCTTCGCAGCCGGCCGCATCACGGCCCTCAACTTCGGCTGCTTCACAGCAACCCACACCAGCTGCCTCACAGCAAACACCCGTCTCACTTCGAGACAAAAAACCGCCACCGATCTACATCAGATCAAAGGAAAAGTGGGCCGAAATACGGTCGGCCCTATCAAACCGTGTAAAGTTCACGGCAAACGATTCCGCCACCGGAATCAAGTTACAATTAGAAACGGTGCAAGCGCACCGTGATGTCACTAAGTATTTGCTCGAAAAGCAATACTATTATCACACGTTCGCGCTCCCGGAAGAGCGCGTCCTTCGGACAGTGGTCAAAGGACTGCCGAAGGAAATACCTACTCAAGAGATCTTCGACTTCATTAAGTCGAAAAACATCCCCATCATTTCCGCTCAAAGGCTGTTCCATCCGCGGACAAAAAAGCCTTACAACGTCGTCCTTCTGACGCTCGAACGCTCTGTAGAGGGCAAAAAAGTATATGACCTAAAGCATATCTGCGACATTGGTCGCATATCTTTTAACGCACCGCACTCAAGCGGCCTCCCAGGACAGTGTCATAACTGTCAATTATTCGGACACACGGCCCGCAATTGTCACGCAAGACCACGTTGCGTAAAGTGCCTCGGTGACCACGGCACACCTGACTGCCCACGACCTCGGGATCGCGAATCCCTTTCTACCTACGCTCCACCGGCATGTGTAAACTGCCAAAGTCAAGGCCACACGGCCAATTATCTAGGGTGCCCCAAAGCGCCCAAACGGAGACCACCTCCGCCATCCACCATCCCCAGGCGCCCACCGGCACCTGTACCATCTCTCTCCTTCTTCCCGCCCCTCCGGCCTGCTCCGGCGTGGCAGATCCCCAGCGCACCGCGTAGCGCTCCCATGCCAGCGTGGCATCAACCGGCCCCGCAACCTCCACCGAGCGCTCCGCGTAGCGCTGCACCATCAAACCCCCCGCGTAGCGCCGCACCAACAAGCGCTCCGCGCAACACCGCTCCACGCGCCGTACCAACAAGCGCTCCGCGAAGCGCTCCCCAGCAAGCTAGCCATAGCAATGGCAGCACTGGGACAAACACCGACGTGTTAGTTAACACAGTAGACTTCGCTGAAGTCGATAGGCTTACCGCCGAACTAGATGCCACCGTTGGCAACTTCACAGCCCGTCTAAATGTACTCCGCAAGTACAGAAATCTAATTGAACTTATTCGTGGGAATTAAATGGATAACACACCCACAACTTTTGCAAACAACGGCCCGGGCCGCGTAAAGCCACGCGCAATAAACTTAGTATTCTTTAACGCAAACGGTCTCGCGAAACAAATGACCGAAATAATCGAATTCCTTCGCGAAAACGACGTCGATGTGCTGCTAGTGCAGGAGACATTTCTCAAACCTAGCAGACCTGATCCAAAGGTCGCTAATTATAACATCATAAGGAATGATAGAATCGGCGCTTCACACGGCGGTACTATCATTTATTATAAAAAGTCTCTGCACTGCGTAGCAATCGACACGGCGTCGAAATTAAAGCATTTAGAAGCCTCGATCTGTAGGTTAGCCATGACAGGTCACGCCCCGATCACAATAGCTTCGGTTTATTTACCATGCAGAGTCACCGCATGCATAGAACAATCCGACTTCGAGACGCTGCTTTCCTCAGGAGATGCCGTCATCCTTGCAGGCGATTTCAATAGCAAGCACACTCGATGGAACTCATATACAACTAATCCGCGTGGTCTAGCATTAGACGAATTATCCGACAAACTTAATTTCAGTGTGGTTGCGCCGTTGATGCAAACACACTTCCCACACGCAGTGGGACACCGACCGGATGTGCTTGATATTGCAATCATTGAAAATGTCAACCTTGCTCTTGGAAGCATAGAGGTCATTGAAGACCTAACCTCAGACCACCGTCCCGTGCTCTTAAAGCTTGGACCTCCAAATCACCCAAATATAGTTCTTAAAACTGAAGTCGACTGGCATAAGCTAAAGTCACAGCTAGACTCTACTAGCTACCCTCATATAGATGTCATCCCAAATATCCTTAACACCGCTAACGACGTGAATCTCGCCGCTCATGCGTTCACAAGTCATGTCCAAAGTGTCGTCGAGGCCTCCTCGAGGCAAATCCCGGTGGAGGAAAACCCCCGCTGGGCCTTGCCAAACGACATCAAGGACCTCTTGAGACGCAAGAGAGCCGCGATTCGCGCCCACGATTGGTATCCAACCGAGCGGAACCGAAGGCAGCTACGCGCACTGGAATACCAGTCCAAGATGCGCGTGGCTGAATTCAGGAACGATCGATGGGATAACGATCTAAGCAACCTTCATCCCTCCCATGTGGCCTTCTGGCGCATCCCCAAAAGCCTCAAAGGCGGTGGCAACCATCCATCTATGCCACCAATTATCCAACCCGACAAGCCCACAGCGTTTCTCGATGAGGAAAAGCCGAATGTCTGGCCGACAGTCTCGAGGCTCAATGCTCGCACAGTACTCAACCGGTTAGCGCTGCTCATCTCCGCAAGGTAGAGAGCGAGGTTGACCGTTTGACACATTTACCCCCACGCGACATACTCACACCCGTAACGGAAAGCGAAGTCGAATCGAATATCAAAGAGCTTAGACCACGGAAAGCCCCGGGCACTGATTGCATATCAAACCGCGTCATAAAGATTCTTCCGACTCACCTTATCAACCTCCTAGTCCTAATCTATAACGCAGCTCTTTCCAAGAGTATTTTTCCAAACACTTGGAAAGATGCTGAAGTCATAGGTTTCCTCAAACCGGGAAAACCTCCCAACCAACCAACCTCCTATCGCCCCATTAGCCTGCTTAAAGGCTTCGGGAAAATCTACGAAAGATTAGTTTTGACCCGCCTACAGGACTTTATGCAGGCAAATGGGCTTCCCAATCCAGTCCAGTTTGGCTTTCGGGCCAAACATTCCTGTACACATCAGGTGCACCGCATCACGGAGCACATCAAATCCCGCATGACTCGGGGTCAACACACAGGAGCGCTTTTCCTCGACGTGGCGAAGGCGTTCGACAAAGTATGGCACGACGGGCTTATATACAAGTTATATAAGCTCGGCGTGCCTGACCGTCTCGTACTCATCATACGAGACTTTCTCTGGAAGCGAACGTTCAGATACCGCGTCGAGGGAACAAAATCCCAACCTCACCCGCTACTAGCCGGAGTACCACAAGGCTCAGTGTTAGGCCCCGTCCTATTCACCCTCTATACCAACGACATCCCTCGTAATTATAAAGTTAGCACCGCCTTGTTCGCAGACGACACATGCATTTTTACATCCGGCATATGTCCTCTTACCATCCAACAACGTCTCCAAGTCGCAGCCAGGCGCTTCGGTGACTGGTTTCGACGTTGGAGAATCGAAATAAACCCATCCAAAAGCGCGGCAGTCCTGTTTACACACAGAATGCCGTCGCTCCCACCCATGATCCGACTCCTAGACCACCCAATTTCATGGGTGAGTAAAGTCAAATACCTCGGGGTAACCCTCGACAAAACCCTCAGCTTCGGCCCGCACATCAAGCAGGTCAAAAACAGAGCGGCCTACGTCCTAGGTCGCCTGTTCCCTTTAATTAATCCCAAGAGCAAGCTGTCTCTGCGTAACAAAGTGTTGCTCTACAAAACAGTTATCCGTCCAATCATGACTTACGCCAGTCCGGTGTTCGCTCATGCATCTCCTTCCAATATCCACAAACTCCAAGCCCTGCAAAACAGGTTCATACGCAGGGCCACGGGTGTGCACTGGTGCGTGCGCAACCTGGACCTGCACGTGGACCTGGAATTGCCATCCATACGTCAATATTTGAAACAAGCATCTATCAGATATTTCGACTCGGCTTCGCAACATCCGAATGAGCTGGTACGTAACGCCGCCGATTATGTACCACGTAAATTAGTTCATCCTAAGCATAGGAAACACGTCAGATATAGGCGACCGCGCCATGCAATAACGGACCCGGACGACGAAATAACGATCGTGCAAGCACGCGTTAAATCGTACTATCAAAACACTTTTTGCCCTCGCCGCCGAGGGCAAACGCATACCCCGTACACCAGATATCGGCACGTACCAGGCCGATTTTCACCCACTAGATAGAGCGGTTTTACCCTAAAAATTAACATGTCCTAAAGCAACTGATCGAGCCGAGGTTCGGCCCACCGGGGCGCCCTCGATACATGTTGCTAACGGGTTAGCAGAGGATCAAAAAGCGACTAACCGAGCCGAGGTTCGGCCTCCTGGCACCCTCGATTAGATCGCTGACGGTTTAAAAATAGTGGAGCCGAGCCGAGGTCTCCCTCTGGGGACCCTCGGAGCTAAGCCAACAAATAAAGAGGTGAAGCCTGTGCACGCTTAAAGTTGCACAGCCTCAACTCCGCCGGGTTGTAATGGTTAATTCCACCGACGGAAGCCATCAAATAAACGATAAACGATTAATAAACACTACGTTACGCAACACTACAACAACGACCGGAGTTTCATTTTCTTCAGCTCAACTCAACCAGCATCATTCAATATCCCATAAAGCGGTGACCCCGACGTGATCCACTATACTCGCGAGTCGCGCATGCGCGATGGGCGCGTTTTGCCTTATGCGCCGCGCGCTTCCGGGAATGACACACGTGTTATGCGGAGGATGATGCGCTGATTGTATCTGTAGCTGCCGCTACAGAATAAAGAATTGAGAATAAAAATGCTGCATATGACCAGACCAGATAGTACAACTGAATCCTCAGCTCTGTAAGCATCGCCAAACAACAAAATAAAATTAAGAAGGTCGTCAATGTTTACTACCCCCCACACTAGTTATTGTTGTACACCGATATAACCATATAAAGATAGTAGTAATCTCACAAATTACCCTAAATTATTTTTCTTAATTGTTTCATTTATACGGACAGTATATGAACACTAAACTACACAAGATTTACCGTCTCTGTTCGTTACGTAACGTATACGTGATTCATCAAAAAGGATTATTAAAACTAGCAGTCAAACGTGAAAAAGTATTGTTTTTCGATCGTATTGGTTTATGAAATTGTCGTTTATAAGCCGCCAAGTTGCTTCTTTTTGTCATATATCTGGGGATAGATTTTTCACAACTGAACACTCATACTTTTGTTACTATTAAAGTCACTTTAAATATAACGATTATAACACGAGACACAATTGGATCGTGTTGTCCCAAATAACACCTAACTTGGGTTATACATATTATCTAACGTAAAATCACCTGTATCATCACGTCGGAAAGTTTATTTTCAATCTGACATGTAGAACCAAAGTTGTCAAAAACTAAGGATGTCTGGAACCAACCCACATTATGAATAAACATATTAATTTTTTGTCGATACATGACATGGCGCTTGGAACGCGTCCTTAGCTGTAAATCATATTGCTTGAATGTACCAAAAGCATTTGGTACATTTTAGCAATAAAATTCGAGTCAATGTATCAACCAAATCATTAAAAGATCCAAATTACGAAGTTGACGAAGATGAAATGGACGGCGGTGATTTACGGCCTGCATTAACGAAAGAGACAGCGATTAAATATAAACGTTTGAAAAAGAGGTTTTTATTCACTGTATATTTACTGTATTTTTTTATATAACACTGTATTTTTAACAAAAAATCGTAATTTCCAATAGCCTACAGTGTAATTTAATTTTTACAATCTGGAAATATTGATCCGATCACACATTCTGTCTTTTTCATTCAGCGTAAAAAAGAACTAGAAAGTTGCGGATTCTCGGTACTTTTGACACTGACACGGTTATTTCAACTGCATAAGGTTACTTTTTCCTTGATGTGAAGTGTGGGTTAATAACAATCGAATCTTTTCGTAATCCGGCACCCGCTCACTCGCGTATGGGTTGCGACACAGTCCTACTCTCAATACACTCCAAAACACGTCCATATTTCGACACCTATATAGATAAACAGAATTAAAGTGTCAGTTTGTACCATTAAAAACATTATTCTATGATAACAATGTGATATATGACCAATGCATATAACAAACCAACAAATGCGTATTAAATTTATTTAACTAGAGTTTTAGCGTTTATTTTAACTAGTTGTTGACTGCGAGACTAACTGGTCCGGACTGGTAAAGTCAGACAGACAGAGACAAAAGTTTTAAAAATGTTGTATGTTATATGTATCGATTAAATATTACATTGTAATCATTTTAAAATGGTTATTGAGATGTTAAAAACAGACATTTTAATTATATTCATTTGTATAGAAACCAATACCAGCTCAGTAGTCATTTAACATATCGATGTCAAGAACATCGTATCGTATTGAGGTACTTACTCGTATCGTTTATCCCTTAAATCGTTAAACATTGACTCTTAACATTTCATGGACATCCTTATCCTGTATTTTGCTTTTTCGTTTTAATAACATAGCTTATTATGATAATATTGTAAAGTTAACTTTCTTAAATATGTATTTGTGATTACTAATAAATTTGCATTAATTAAAGATGAAGCTCGCTATATTCAAAATGGTGAAGACGTGTGAACTGAAATAATTGCCATATCAGCAAGAATTAGGACTCAATTCAATATGAATATCCACCGAATACAAATAAACGAAATAGACGATGCTGCATTGAACTCAAACGATTCTAACGATGAAGAAATTAAGGAGACAGTAACTGTTAAGTTACCGGCAAAGTAAGTAACATTATAAATATCACTGGTGATATTGAAATACAGTTAAGTTAAGAACTTGAACATGTATTGCTTGACTTATTTTTTTGGGTAGACTATAATGGATAAGCGCAGAACGGAATGACTAGTCGGAACCTAGTTATCGACACAAAATTATTACATTTTTACCTTTCATTTAAAATCATCAAATTATGGAAAAATGTTGCAAAAAAGTATATCTAGCCGTATGTATAAAATTACCATTTTTTGAACAAAATATATTTCATAAAACTTTTTAAATTATTAACATAATCTTGTCTGTATAAAAAGCACCAAAATGTATGAATTCATTCATATTACTAAACATTTAAAAGAGTGACTTCAGCAGCATTCCAACAGTGTTTGAAAATATTGTACCTTTGTCAAAGTGTTGTTTTTTTTCTTACATTTTGGGTGTTAATTGGCTCATATTGATAATACCAACACAGCAGTGTAATTGGTCACCATACAAAATTTTATAAAACATTGTAACGATGAAGATTGCTGATTAAAAAAGTCAGTGTGAACATGTTAAGCAAAGTTACAGATGAAATAACCAAAAATTTGTTCAATAATTATGGTTTAAATTGTTGAGTTGAACTGTTAAAATGGTAAGTACAACATGTATTTCTTAGTTTCAATAAATGTACATCTATAAAAATATTATAATAATGGAAAGATTCATGTTTTTGTGTGTATGTTTGTGAAGAATAAACTCAATAACTAAATTAATAAATTCTTTCACCATTTGAAAGCTACTTCCACATAATAATATAATAATATTAGTAACATAGACTACTTACACTGAGAAAATCCTCTTTCAAAAAAATAACACAAACAGGGCAATGCACAGGCTGCTATTTATTTATAATATTGCTATCTTACATTTAATGTTCTGATTAATTATATGTATGTTTTAAATGATGCTGTAGTGTATAATAATATTTACCACTGTAGCTAATCTAAATCATTGAATAAATGAATCATTGGCATCGAAAACCTTTTATTTATATTAGTTGGATAAGGATCAGACTTGACTGTTACTTAGCAAGAAATCAACCTATTATAAAATTAATTCAGCAGATAATCATAGGGAGACGCAATACATTGAGAAATTTGTTTAAGCTCATACCAAGCAGCTCTTACAACTATGTTCATTTATGGTGTCTTATGCTACAAAACATGTGGCATAAGACACCATAAACATATCCTCAGACATGCAACAGGTAGGTACAACCTAAATATTCCATCTGTGTATGTAAATGCTGGAAAATAATTCTGTATAAGGAATTCAATTAAATTAAATTTATAATGTTTATCTACATTTCTCAATGTTTTGAACTCTTTCACTGTGGTGTTAAGACAGATAGAATTAGCAGGTGTCTTATAAGCATAAATAAGGAATTTGGGATCCTAACAATTATTTTAAGTTTTATTTGTTGCTTCAATGCTATTACTTCATGATGATTTATCATATATTTACAATAGTTAAGGTTTCCAACAAACCAGTACTCATTAATGTTTGCAATATAGTCCACTATTAAAGCACTGATTTTACAAATGATATAACTTAGGTTTATTAAATTTATGATTGCCGATAGTGTGTTATGGATGGACAACGGGAAATAGTTATTTTATATCACTTACCAGGACCCTTCTCTTTTTACAGTAGAAACCGACGAAACAGGAAGGTGTCTACAGACATTGATTGGAGGACAAAAGGCAAAGTCCCATTCAAGAAAAGGGACTATCATTTACAAGTGTGAAAAGTGCCCGGAGTCCTACCTGACCAGCAAAGCGCTGCACCTCCATGCAAGGAGCCATTTTGCGACCACCGAAGGGATTTTTAAGTGTGCCCTATGCCAAGGCATATTTAAAACAAATGAATCATTGATAGAGCACAAGGCTGTCCATGCGAAAGAGGACTTACTCTTCACCTGCAACAAGTGCAAAGTGGCCTTCTCCAACCACCGCGACTACGTGTACCACGGACTCCGTCACTCCACCACCGACCTGTTCAAATGTTCGGAATGCCCCTCCACATACTACAGGAAGAAGAGCTTCCGACACCACATCTCCACCCACTACGAGAGGAAGGTCAAATGCCCGGATTGCGAGGAAATCTTCAAGCTGGAGAAGGACATGAACAGGCATAGACGGAACGTCCACATAAAAGGCACTCCCTGCGTCGAGTGTGGCAAGAGATGTCCCACGCGACGCGACCTCACCGAGCACATGGTCTCTCATACTGGTGTCAAGGTGTTCCAGTGCCTCTACTGCGGCAAGGGATTCTCCAGAGCAGCCTTAAGGCGAAGTCACACCAGAAAACACACGCTGTCAAACCCGTACGAGTGCCACATATGCTTCCAGAAGTTTAACGTAAAGAACAGCCTGAAACAGCACTACATAACCCATGAGAGTGAGAAGAGGTACGAATGCGACCATTGTGGCAAGCAGTTCTTCCATAGGAACAGCATGATCTATCACACGCGAAGGCACACTGGCCATTTGCTTTACAAGTGTCCGCTCTGCAAGCGCCAATTTGTCACATTCCAACAACTGACCCAACACACCGACTCGAAGCATTTGAAACAGAAGTTGTACAAGTGCGAGCTGTGCAGTGTGGATTTCTCCCGGAAGTCGGCTTAAAAAAGCATCAGCAGACTAAAATGCACAGGAATAATAGTTATGCGGCCAAAGTTAAAGGTGAAAGTAACATTGACAAGTCTTGAGAAGCTTTTGATTACAATAAGCAACATAATTGCTTTAACTCTCTTGCTTTCCTTTATATATTTTTTTATATAAGCCTCTGAACTAACAAATATTCACAGCAAAGTGACTGTTAAATTGACCAAATGCTCTATTCATTATTAGTGACTTTTTTTGAATTTAGGTCAATTTAATTGAGGAAAGATTGTTTGCAGAGTTAGTTTTCTAAGCAATATACATAGCTTATGTATTGCATTGTTATTATTGATATATTGCTCAGTGATTGCCTTTATTACTATCGGTTATACATTGTTTTATCAGTTCTAGGTCCTTTTTGTTTTAGTATTGCTCAGGTGAGATTCTACAAATTGCCGGTGAATGTATGAATTTGAATGAAAGTTATTATCTGATAAGTAAGTATTTTGTCCTCTAAACAATCTATTGGAGAAGTTATGAAAGATATGCTATTAGATCTTAATGAAACTATAATCTGTGTATATTTAATTATGCCTTAGAGAAATGACAGATAGAATTTTCTAAATAAAGTTTAATGTCAACCAATTGTCAAGACTTGGTGGGTGAACACCGCGACTAACCAATGAGAACGCGTTCGCTTCAGGCGCCATTAGTTTTTTTTAATCCTTGACTTTATGCTTCCCGACTCAAGTCTTTTATCTTCCTTAGGTTGTTGTTCATACCATAGATTTTTTTATGTTCTTTGTACAATGTTGTTGTTGAAGAAGGTAGATGAAATTTTGCTTTATACAATCGAGCTATATGAGTATGGATAGTATGTAAAAGGTAAAATATCAAATTGTATGCTGTTATTGGCCGATCAAGAGGTTAAAGCTTTTCTCATTATTAAACTATTGCTACAACTGATCAATTTTAAATATACTACTTGTTTTTCCCAAACTTAACAGTGCTATTATCACCGGATACACACGGATTCCTATTTAAAGATTATTAAAGGAATATGGCATACTAAGGGAAATGAATCTGGCAGCGGTTAACCAATTACATAGCTTTATTCAAGAAGCTGTTATTTTTTGACATTTCAATAAATTCCTTTATTATGGTAGAAAAATAAATTCAAATAAGCATTTACGATAAAAATCTAAAGAAGTTATTATGCAAAATAGTTGTAGGTATAAAATCAATAGCTTTATTTTTTTTTTATAGATAAATTTATAAAATCCGAAATTGTGAGTTTTTAAATGCATTTATAAATATTGTTATATGTTTTCATGAATTTTAATGCTATAGATTTATATGTGTTATTGTAAATAAACATGAATTTTATATTCGTATATAAAATAAAAATACAGTTATTTTTTTTAATTTATTATGAACACCTTTCACCCCCGACTTCGTATTATACACATACTTTTAAAATATTGAAAAAAAATACTTTTATATAACATAAAAGTATCTAACATAAAACGTAATGTATCTAAGATAATTCATAGATAGAATTTACGTAAACACAATAATCAAATACAATTGTAGGTTAGGTAGGTAGGGTTGAAAACGCCTGCGGGCTACCGATTAGAACGCATTTCATTCTGGCTCAATTATTTGTTTGTGATGTTTCAAACAAACGTCCATAGAGATAAAATTTTCGCCTTTTTAAGAATTAGATGAACTAATTTTTTCGACAGACAATTAGAGCCTTACTGTAGGCTCTAATTGTCTGTCTGAAAACAAATCTTTCTTATTTAAATCCTACGGAGAAACAGCTCTGCGTAATCGTTGTTTAGGACTGTTTGGTTGGTTAGGATAATTAAAGCCGAACACCCAATTGTCTGAAAAATAATATGATCCATGCGTCGGATGGGCATGTAAAAAGCCACTACATCCACCAACCCGCATTGAACCATCGTGGTGGAATACTGTCCAAAACCCCCTAATGGATAGGGGTGTATTAAGGTAGGCCTATGTACAGCAGTGGACTTGCACGTACTAATGATGATGATGATGATGGATAAATTGTATTGAATACATCATAGACTTTTGAAAACGAAAAGAATACGGAATTACACGGCTCGACCAAAAAGTAAAAAATTATCCGTTTTGCTTTTATAGAAACCTATTAGATTTCCCCGGAGTAGGTAGCCATTGGGCGTTGTGATGGGCCTTAAAAGTATGAGTTGATCCAACCCCTAGAGAGCTACGCGGAGGCTACAAGCAGTTGCAGTATGTGCAAATATAGTGTTTATATTTTATCCTTTATTCATAATATAAACGATTTGCCGTCAAAATACCCATCTTTAGATGAAAGGAAAGTATGTTCTAAACGTTAATTCCTTAAAGTATCACATATATGTCTTTTTGTAACGTAAAGGGTTATAACAGTTAACTTAGAACATCGGTTTTAAACCGACACCTATACACATTTTAGATTTACGGGTTTGACAGAAGGCGAAACGGTTGCACAGACACCAAAGTGATCCTATGAGGATACCGCTTTTGTTTTTAAAGGAAAAAAATCTTTGAAGCAAGCAACCGTGCCGACAGCCAAAGTGCAAAAGATATGACCTTAAATGGTCATGCCATGTATGACATTAAATCCTACTTTTTTGTATTATATCAATTTGTTAACATGTGTCGTATTGATAAATTGTTTCCCCATGTGGTACTTGCCCAACAATATACACTACATATGTTTTCTTCTACTCTATCTTTGTTACGAAAGCTAGGTATGGAAATCAAAAGTACCTCCAACCTGATTCACGTATGGCACACTTCAGCTTACTATTCCGGTGGGCTATGTCGGTGATTCTAGTTCTCTGACGGATCACATAATTTCTGATGTAGTCTATTCAGAGATATTCCAAGCATAGCCTTCACCATAGCTCGCTTAGCGACTTTAATTTTGTGAACAAGTTGAACCGTAAGTGTCCAAGTCTCGGTGCCGTGGGTCATAACGGGTAGGACGCACTAATCGAAGACTTTCGATTTGAGGCACTGTGTAATGATGTAAAATCCTTCTGTTTGCCTCTCTCTCAAAGTTCTTTATACCTATTTCGAGCGTTTGCCCTAAGTAAACGTACTCCAAAACCACTTTTAGCCTTGAATTATGATCGTTCCCGGATCAACGTGCTCGTTCAATATTTTTTTCAGTTTTGTTTAGTTGTGCTTAAATTTGGAGTTTTATTTTTTCAATGTGACGAAATTTTCGCCAGTTATGCGTTATTTGTAATGGAATTTATTTAAAAAAAAAATTACATCGCGGGAAGGCATTCTTGTGTCGACTAGAAATGTTTACTTCGTTAATATACTCTTAAAAAGCAACGTATTAATAAGTTTTTGAAATATATCTAAAAATATTTAAACAGTAGGAAGAGAAATTGTCGAGATCTTTTTGAGTTAAAATGTAGTCGTTAAGATGATTGATAGTTTGATAAATTTTATGCATGCATTGAAGATCTTCGAAAGACTATGTTTTATATGTAATGGTATACCAAATAATTTAAAAGATAACACTGCCAATAGTTCTTAAGTATATTAAATGTATATAGATATTGTATGCAACATATATCCCTATTAGAAGCTGGGAACAAGGTCTTGTGGCAAATTATGCTTTATTTCAGGCCTCAATCAAGTCTATTACTGCCTCCGTAGCCTAGTGGTAAGGGCTTGGGATTCAGAAACCGTAGGTCATGGGTTCTAACCCTGCGGAATTCAACAGATTTTTATCATTGTTTCCTAGTTGGTTAGGACAATGCGGGCTGATCACCCGATTGCCTGTAACGGATGGTCCATGCTTCAGATGGACAATTAAAAAGTCGGTCCTGCGCCTTATCTCTTTGTGTTCGTGTCGGCTATCCCATCGGACTATAAGAGTAAAGGAATAGGGAGTGCATCTGTGTTTGTGCTCACATTTGTGCACTATATCTCCCGTGCAGTTGGTTGATCTCGAATATAGTTTGGACATCATAGTCTGATTCAACTAGGACATTATGATTGTTATCGCAAAGCAGTTGTCTGTAAACTTTACCGTGCTCCTGTTTTAAGGCCTAGTGTAATTACTACTTTACCCAGTGTAATTGCTGGTTAAAAATCATGTCACACTCATGTGTGATAATATATTTGTCCTGTTTTGAATTACAATTATTATGTACAGGGCATATTACCTACTATCAGTTGTATGTCAAGCTTTTCTTGCTATTTTAACAAAACATACCATTTAAAAGAATCCACTATTTATAGTGTCGACGATTTTACGTATAAACTTAATACGCATTTGAATGCACTATTTAGATATAAACTTTGAAAATATGTCAGTTTGTTTATTCAAGTTTGAGTTCTTTTTGGGTATTAAATTGAAAGAATTGCATAGTCACTTAGTGAACTAGAAGGGGCATACTGATGATTAAGAGTTACATTTGAGGGCAGATATTTGATATATCAATAGAATACAGGTGAAAACAATAGGATGTTACTGCCAATAGTTTACTTTGCCAAAAAGTATATAGGATTTTTGTATAAATTCTAACCCACAGCAACAGTATATACATAGATATCTCCTTAACAATGCTGTGCGGCGTCACTCATTGCTATGGGTTATGATTATTATAAAACATTCTTCTTACTTGGGTCGGTACTGTATTTTAATGTTAGTTTAATTCATCATACTCATTTGTAATGCTAAAGAAAAGAGAATTTTTGTATGATGATATGAAAATTTATTAGTATTTTGGTATTATTATAATGTTTGCGCCTCGCATATACTTAAATTATATGCATACGAAAGGAGAGGTTTTTGATTAAAAATATCTTAATAATTTATTTGATATGCATAAGTTATATTTATTGTTAGTCTCCTAAGTATAATTTTTAATGTATATATGTTAATTTGTAATGTTATTGATAAAATTAAGCATATGTTGATTGAATCATTTGAATAATAAAATGTGAAATATTATTTACTTGATATTATGGTGAGAGTATCCGATTGTCTGATTTTAGTATGTGGTTTTAATTCTTGGTGCGAGAACTATGATGTACATTATGTTCTGTCAATATCTCGGTGTTTGTGTATCGGAGATGGAATTTTCAATAACAAAGGTTATTATCAAACTCATTCTTTTGTTTGGAAGTAAAATTATTATACATCTGTAGGGTCCGCTAATATACATATTAGTGCACCCTACAGATGTTATATTACATATTTTAATCAGTATATTTAATAAAGTATGAAACAAGAGACGAATAATGTAATAATTTAATTAATGCAGACATTCAATTGTTTTATAGATATATAACCTAAATACCGACTGTAACCCTATCTCATGGGCTTATAATGAATCCCAACCATCGTCAAATACACTTGAACAAACACCAAAAAATCATTTAAATTGCTCGAGTTTAGAAGAGGCATAATATGTTTTGTCGATATAAATATAAATATGAGACTTATATGAAGGATACGTTAAAAAGTCTAATATGATTGAAATAATGGTTTAGTTTTGTGGTTTTGCTCAAAAATTTTAATTTTTTTATAGTTTTTTTTCTCTAAAGATCTCTTTTTAAGAATATTGTAATCAATCAATGTATATTAAAATGACTTACTTTTAAGCTGGCTTGTTAGGTTTCGACGGTTGAATGAATAAATAATATTTTATTCCACTCTCGGAATTTTCAAGCGTTTTGTAGATTGAATTTGTTTAAAATGAAACTTCAAGTTTTGTTATAGAAATAGAAACTGCACTGCTTAGGCAGAGTAGTACTATTTTCTTTTAATGTGGTTTTAAGATGAATGACTTATATTGTGTCACATACAATTTAGGAGAATCATTTATAGGTCTTAAAATATATACCTAATCCTCTCTAAAATAATGTATTGAGAATTATCTGTTGCCATTTTGTTAGGTATTGGTAGTTTTTGCACCATACTGAGAAAAATATTGGTGTTTTAAATTGAAATATATGGCATTAAGTCGCCTTTGTGCTCTTTGTGCAAAAAGAAAAAATAACATATAATTATGATATTCATGTTAAATCCGTTTGATTTATGGTTGAATTGTTTAAAATTTAATAAATAAAATAACTACACTTGAGGTTATTTATATCTTTGGGAAGTGTTGAGTTGTTTCCTTATGGATGGATCTACATTGTGATAAATAGCTCTTGTAATAAATAAATTTGTTTTTTGATTATCTAATTTGATACAATTTAATAGTAGTTTTTCATTAATAAGCGTAATTATAATTATTGAAATCAACGTAGTTCAGCGTGACTATTAGTTCGTATTGTATAATAGTAAATGTATCTGATAGTGATGTTATGTCTGAACCGAAAATATCTGATATTACAGGAGAAGAAAATACAAAATGGCTGTCATAAATAAGCTACTGTTATTGGTTGACTGCCATGTTCCACTAACGATGACGTCATAAGTATTGGTTTTTTAAATTAGGTTATTACTAAGATTCCGTATTATTTTTGGCTCAGGCATAGTAGATTAAAGCAGTTGTATTATTACTGGTACGTAATTTGTACAGGCAATGTTCGTGACCCTATTTTGTAAGTTGTGGGAGTTTGTTTGATCTAGTTTTCACTTGTATATTGTGTGTATATAGTTGTAAGGGCGTTAATGCGCTTAACGGAAAACCAAATTGAATAAATCGAATATTTTGTAGTGGTTGTTTCATTGAATTTAAGAAAATTTCACACTATGAATTTAAGTAATCTCACACATAAAATGGTATTTTTTATGAATATATAAAAATATTATTATAATGTACTTTAAAAAAGTACGTAAATTGCTAAGGCTTATTTTTAAGGGACGAAATTAAAGAAATAAATAGGAATCAGAAATTTCATACAATCATGATTTTGTATAGAGTATTAATGAAACATCAATAAATGAGTGAATAAAAATGGGAGCGAATGATTTTGATGACTTTAAAGGTAAATAACACTACACTTCAATTCAAGCGCCACATCCCTTTATTATGTCAATAAACGGTTTCTTAATCTGACAATTTAAGTGACGTAAAAGGGAGGCCAACAAAGTTGTAAAAAAACGTCACCTTGACATTCTGGAGCGCAGCTTTTTTTATTTTGAAGGAAATAATTCAAGAATAATGAAAAATATATAATCTGACGATTACCGCAAGCCGAAATAACAAAAATTCGTGCGTGCAGCTGCGTGATACCTACATTTCCCTCTCCGCGTTTCTATTCCGCTCTCACTCTTTCTCTATCTATTATTCTCAGTATTATTAGTTAAACTCAATGATTTAAAAGAATAATAAAAAAAATTGACTTCCCGCTAAGAAAAGTTAAACATTTTAAGCAATTGTGTGACTCGCTTATAACTTTTGAACGAATAAACCGATCGGAATCTACCAAACGGCGTTCTAAAGATTTCCCTCAAAATTAGATTTCCTGTGAATATGAACCGATTCGGACACATATATTTTGAGAAATGTTGAAAAATCTCCAAAAAAATAAGAATTTTTTAACAGGCCTTATTGATTATCTTTAAAAACTAATCCGCCTTTGAGCTTGAAAAACTACGTCGATCGCCACCAAGCTGATAAAATTTGGATGATTCGTTCGAGAGATATCGGGAACGAAAGAAACCCAAGAAAGTGTTTTTACGTGATTACTCTAAATTTTGTAGTTCGATCATTTAAAATTGAATCGAATGCCACCAGCCGCGTGAAAATTGCTTGACCCATTCAAAAGTTATTGCGGTTTGAAAATTCCAAATTTAGTGTTCTATGAAACTTCTATCAGTCTTTCGAGCTAGGAGTGCTCAAACGCTTAGAAATATTAACTCTTTGAACTCAGCGAGCTCAAAATATCACATAAGTTATATTTTGAGCTCAAAAATGTCATAAGTACAATTTTAAACGCCCAGGAATGGAAGTTGCAGGGATGGCCTGTAAGGTGAATCGGTTTTATATATTTTTTTGTCAGATCAGGCGAATCCCTCTAGATAATCGTCAGCTTATGAGACAGTACGTTAAGAACATAAAGATGAACCATATATCGACGCGAAATCGAATCTGACGCGCTTGAGTATTTCAAAATGGCGAATTTAATTTGCACATAATAAAAATGGCCGCGAGTTTGCGTCCCATCGAAATCGTCAGATTAGTGAATGAGAGCTTTTCTTTTGATGCACTTAACACTCCCTTAGAAAATCTGACGCGCTCGATATTTTTTTTTTCATTTTCGACCCCTACATACAACCACCCGCATCATGCAAACGATCAGGTTAACATACTTACATTATTAAAAATAGGTAGGGCATCGATGCTATCACTATCAGACGCGCTCGAGGATGTCCATGCAACAGTTTTCTACATATTTAAAAGTCTATAGCCGCTTCCCCACCGATGTAAAGGTATATATCATATAACATTTTTTTTCTTCTTATTATCTAAGCTTTGCAACCGAATAGGTCTCTACGGTACTCGAGTAAATCCCCATTTAGCATAAGTCAGTTTATAATTTAAATTGTAGTTAAAATTATTAACGTATTATTAATGTAAAAGAACTTATGAATAGTGTTATGTTAGTATTAAAACCCTAAAAAGAAATTAAACTTGTTGTTATGATAAGAAATTTAAAGAGTAGCAATTTACGTACTTTTTAAAGTACATTACACTAATATTTTAGATATTCATAAAAAATACCATTTTATGTCAGAGATTACTTAAATTCATAGTGTGAAATTTTATTAAATTCAATGAAACAACAACTACAAAATATTCGATTTATTCAATTTGGTTTTCCGTTAAGCGCATTAACGCCCTTACAACTATATACACACAATATACAAGTGAAAACTAGATCAAACAAACTCCCACAACTTACAAAATAGGGTCACGAACATTGCCTGTACAAATTACGTACCAGTAATAAAATACAACTGCTTTAATCTACTATGCCTGAGCCAAAAATACAAAGGAGTATTTGTAAAACCAAATTTAAAAAACCAATACTTATGACGTCATCGTTAGTGGAACATGGCAGTCAACCAATAACAGTAGCTTATTTATGACGGCCATTTTGTATTTTCTTCTCCTGTAATATCAGATATTTTCGGTTCAGACATAACATCACTATCAGATACATTTACAATTATAAAACGAACTAATAGTCACGCTGAACTACGTTGATTTCAATCATTATAATTACCCTTATTAATGAAAAACTACTATTAAATTGTATCAAATTAGATAATCAAAAAACAAATTTACTTATTACAAGAGCTATTTATCACAATGTAGATCCATCCATAGAAACAACTCAACACTTCCCAAAGATATAAATAACTCAAGTGAGTTATTTTATTTTTCAATTTTAAACAATTCAACCATAAATCAGACGGAATTAACATAAATATCATAATTATATGTTATTTTTTCATTTTGCACAAAGAGCACAAAGGCGACTTAACGCCATATATTTCAATTTAAAACACCAATATTTTTCTCAGTATGGTGCAAAACTTCCTACACCTAATAAAATGGCAACAGATAATTCTCAATACATTATTTTAGAGAGGATTAGGTATATATTTTAAGACCTATAAATGATTTTTCTCCAATATTGTATGTGACACAATATAAGTCATTCATCTTAAAAACCATATTAAAAAAAAATATTACTAGTCTGCCTAAGCAGTGCGGTTTCTATTTCTATAATAAAACTTGAAGTTTCACTTTAAACAAATTCAATCTACAAAACGCTTGAAAATTCCGAGAGTGGAATAAAATATTATTTATTCATTCAACCGTCGAAACCTAACAAGCCAGCTTAAAAGTAAGTCATTTTAATATACATTGATTGATTACAATATTCTTAAAAAGAGATCTTTAGAGAAAAAAAAACTATAAAAAATTAAAATTTTTGAGCAAAACCACAAAACTAAACCATTATTTCAATCATATTAGACTTTTTAAGGTTTACTTCATATAAGTCTCATATTTATATTTATATCGACAAAACATATTATGCCACTTCTAAACTCGAGCAATTTAAATGATTTTTTGGTGTTTGTTCAAGTGGATTTGAGGATGGTTGGGATTCATTATAGGCCCATCAGATGGGGTTACAGTCGGTATTTAGGTTATATATCTATAAAACAATTGAATGTCTGCATTAATTAAATTATTACATTATTCGTCTCTTGTTTCATACATTATTTAATATACTGATTAAACATAATATAACATCTGTAGGGTGCATAATATATGTATATTAGCGGACCCTACAGATGTATAATATTACTTCCAAACAAAAGAATGAGTTGATAATAACCTATTGTTATTGAAAATTCCATCTCCGATACACAAACACCGAATATTGAACAGAACATAATGTACATCATAGTTCTCGCATCAAGAATCAAAACCACATACTAAAATCAGACATCGGATACTCTCACCATAATATCAAGTAAATAATATTTCACATTTTATTATTCAAATGATTCAATCAACATATGCTTAATTTTATCAATAACATTACAATTAACATATATACATTAAAAATTATACTTAGGAGACTAACAATAAATATAACTTATGCATATCAAATAAATTATTAAGATATTTTTAATCAAAACTCTCTTCTCTTTCTTATGCATATAATTTAAGTATATGCAGAGGCAAACATTATAATAATAACCAAAATACTAATAAATTTCATATCATCATACAAAAATTCTCTTTTTTTTAGCATTACAAATGAGTATGATGAATTAAACTAACATTAAAATACAGTACCCACCCAAGTAAGAAGAATGTTTTATAATAATCATAACCCATAGCAATGAGTGACGCCGCACAGCATTGTTAAGGAATATCTATGTATATACTACTTGTCTGTGGGTTAGAATCTTATAAAAATCTATATCTTTTGGCAAAGTAAACTATTGGCAGTAAAATCTATTGTTTTCATTATTCATATATATCAAATAACTGCCCTCAAATGTAATCATCAGTATGCCGTTCTAGTTTCACTAAGTGACTATGCAATTCTTTCAATTTAATACCCAAAAGAATCAAACTTGAAACAAACTGACACATTTTTAAAGTTTATATCTAAATAGTGCATTCAAATGCGTATTAAGTTTATACGTAAAATCGTCGACACTATTAATAGTGGATTCTTTTAAATGGTATATTTTGTTAAAATAGCAAGGAAAGCTTGACATACAACTGATGGTAAATAATATGCCCTGTACATAATAATTGTAATTCAAAACACGACAAATATATTATCACACATGATTGTGACATACATTTTAACCAGTAATTACCTGGTAAAGTAGTAATTACACTAGGCCTTAAAACTGGAGCACTGGTAAAGTTTACAGACAACGCTTTGCGGATAACAATCATAATGTCCTAGTTGAATCAGACTATGATGTCCAATCTATATTTGAGATCAACCAACTGCAGGAGATATAGTGCACAAATGTGAGTACAGACACAGATGCACTCCTATTCCTTTACTCTTTAGTCCGATGGGATAGACGACAAAGAGATAAGGCGCAGGACCGACTTTTAAATGTCCATCTGAAGCATGGATTATCCTTTACAGGCAATCGGGTGATCAGCCCGCATTGTCCTAACCAACTAGGAAACAATGATAAAAATCTGTTGAATTCCGCAGGGTTAGAACCGACGACCTACGGTTTCTGAATCACAAGCCCTTACCACTAGGCTACGGAGGCAGTAATAGACTTGATGTAGGCCTGAAATAACGCATAATTTGCCACAAGTCCTTGTTCCCAGTGTCTAATTCTATATACATTTAATATACTTAAGAACTATTGGCAGTGTTATCTTGAAAATTATTTGGTAAACCATTACATATAAAACATAATAACCATATTATGTTAAACCAAAATATTTATGTTAACAAAATCTACATTATTTTTTAATAAAATCCGTTTTGAGTTGGTCTAACTTTAAAAAAAAAGCTTTTGCTGTATTGCGTCACTAATTTAATCCTTTATTATTTATATAATGTTTTTTAAGTCTTATTTTGTCTACATTAAACATTTCCTTGATGGCTATCAATAAGCTAAAAAAGTTTTGTTGAACAATTATCGAAAACACCGCAAGATAATAAGTCAACCGAAAGCATGCTATTTAAGTTCTAGCCATTTAAGAAAATCCACTAAAAATTCCAAACAATTTCACTTCACTGTGACCATTAAATAGTATCCCATACAATTAATTCCTAAATAAATTATTATAACACATACACACGATCTGTACAAGTTTTATGTGCATACACAATACATCCTTATATTATTTAATTATAATTAAACTATATTTACACCATTTCACTGTATTTTTATAGTTTTAAATCACTTTGTTCACTTTCACTTTTGGTTTTAGAGATCATTCATAGGTTTTGCACTGTCGAATAGTTATGGAAGGACTTTGGGGGAGGTTAAAGGGGTTTGTTTATGGGTGGTGTTATTTTTCTATTATGAATCGTATATGTTTCAAAGGGAAAAGCTTTTAGATATGATTTTATAGTATTGTACATCATGCTTCTTTTATAGCTTGGGTATTTATTAATAATAATAATATAAAATATATGATCTGCAGATTTTAATATTGCATAAAGTATTATGTATGATTAAATATTGTGCAGACGTTTATGATTCTATAAAAAAAAGAATAGTACTCAAAGAATGTTTTGGAGTTTGACAGATGCAATAATATCATCAATGCGTTTGAGCATTATCGAAGGAGTGGGTCGAATGGAAATTGTTGTTCGAACTGGCCTCGGTGTGTTAAAGTTGGGGCTATTAGCATATGAAATGAGATTATTGGATTGTGAATAGGGGCTGTTAGTTTGTGAGTAGGGGTTGTTAAGTTGTGAGTTGGCGTTGTTAGATTGTGAATAGGGGTTGTATCCTTGAGAGTGGAGGTTCTCAACTTGTGAGTGTGGATTGTAGTTTCTGGACACTGGGTTCTCCGCACGTAAGGGTGGGAACACATCCGGATAGGGTTCGCTGGTCGCGTGTCGCGGTCAGGGCATCAGGCGCCAGCTGAACCCCTGTCCTCAGGGGCGCAGGAGACCTCTAGCCTTAGCGGTCAGCTTGCGCACTCTTCCTCGGGAGGAAATCGACACGGGGCCCCCGCCGGAGCCCCCCGAACCGGCGGAGCCTCCGGACACGCCGGATGCTGAAGAGTGAGTAATAATAATAATGCATCATGCATCATCAACCTTTTGATAGTCCACTGCTGGACATTGGCCTCCCCTAATACACCCCTTTCCATTGGGGGGTTTGGACCGTATCCCACCACGCTGGTCCAATGCGGGTTGGTGGGTGGACCGACTTTTTACATGCCCATCCGACGCATGGATCATCTTACTTTTCAGACAACTGGATGATCGGCCCAAATTGCCCTTACCAACTAGGAAACAACAATGAAAATTTGTTGTGTCGCCGCAGGATTCGAACCCACGACCTCCGGTTTCTAAAGCACACGTCCATACCACTAGGCTACGGAGGCAGTTAATAATAATAATAGTCAAGATAAATGTGATAACATCTGGTCCAAACCTAAGCACAGCTCTTAATATTGAAACTAGATGACACAACTCTTACACAATGTCGCTCTCGGCAGAAGTACTCTGTGCATTTCAAACCAAAGTAGTGGGTTCAAATCCTCTAGAGGAAAAAACTTTGTGATATATATGCTTTAAGAGTAGGTGCCTGTAGTATGACCATTTTTGGCAGCCCTAACAGGATTACACTGCCTGACAACTAATCGTCCATCAAAAGTAACCTATTTTTTATGGACGATTAATTGATTTTTGGACTGTTAATCAGGTAATTCTTAATGTAATAGAAGAAGAATCTATGATAACTTGGAAAAAACACTGAGCTATGGTATGTTAAATAGAGACTAACACTATTGAACTACTGGCGTGGTTTTCACATTTTATATAATTTAAAGTTAAAATCAACTTCATCATCATTAGCCTATGTTAGTCCACTGTTGGACATAGTACTGCCCTATTGCACGCCTTCTCCATTTTAGGGTTTCAGTCCGAATCCCGCCACGCTGGTCCAATGCAGGTTGGTGATCGGCCCAAATTGCTCTAACCAACTAGGAATCAACCAGCAGGATTGGAACCTACGATCTCCGGCTTCTAAAGCACTCGCCCTTGCCATTACGCTACAGAGGCAGTTGAAAATCAACTTACCGTGTCCATTGTGCGCCTCGTGCGTGTCGTGGTTGTCGTGTGGGGGCGTGGGCGTGGGCGAGGGTGCGTGCGCGTGCCCGTTGAAGTAGTTGTGGTCGGTTGTATGAGCTGCGCTGGCGGCGGCACCCTATACAAAGTATTTTTTAGCCATTAGAGTAGAATAGACAGAACATAGACCAGATATTTGTCTATTAATCCCCTTGAGACATGGGATTTTACGTCCCCTTCTACAAGTATTCGGTGTCAGTCAACCCGGAAGACACTATTGTTTACACACTACAGATTTACAGCATCAAAAGAATCGCGGTGGTACCGCCCCATACAGCCCCATGCAAAAAACCTACCACTTATAAAGTTGTTCCAGTCGTGGATAGGTATACCTGCGATGCGTGGTGGTGCCGCCTCCTGGCCAGCTGGTGCTGGTGCTGGTGGTGCTGGTGGTGGTGGGGCAGCCGCTTGCTGATGGCCGCGATCGAGTCCTCCTCGCTGTCCTCGTTGTAGCGGCGCGGGCTGCGGCGCGCGCGGAGCGAGGCGCTCTGAAGTAACAATCATCATCATCAGCCTGTTTTAGTCCACTGCTGGACATAGGCCTCCTAATACACCCTATCCATTAGGGGTTTGGACCTATCCCACCACGCTGGTCCAATGCGGTTGGTGGGTGGACCGACTTTTACATGCCCATCCGACGCATGGATCATCTTACTTTTCAGACAATTGGGTGATCGCCCATAATTGCCTAACCAACTAGAAACAACAATGAAAATTTGTTGCGTCCCGCGGATTCGAACCCACGACCTCCGGTTTCTAAAGCAACGCCCATACCACTAGGCTACGGAGGCAGTAAATAACAATATTCGGTGTAAATATCTATTTGTGGCAAACTTTAGTGACGTCACAAGACAGAGGCTGGTAGGGTTTTATGTAACGTTCTACGGTCGGCGATATGGATTCATCATTAAGAGCGTCGTTTTGACCGTAAGGCACCAAAAGTTGTTTTGATTACATATATTCGACTGTCTTCTCTGAAATTATCCTCTGGCATTTGTTGGTGATGTGTTTGATGGTCATTTACTTTTTTTTTAAAATAAGTATATTCTAAAACTTTCTTAAAAAAATTGGTTGCTTGTAAAATCGGTATACGGGCGAAAGTTATGCGTAATAACGTCTTTTAGTGGTAGAATGAATGTAATGTGAATATTCATTCGTATAGTACGAAGAAGGATCAACCCTCTTTCTCTTTCTCTCTTTCACTTGAGCAGGCCAACTGCGCACGAGTAAGAGAGACGTGTCCCTCTCGCTTTCTCTTATGGTTGCTTATGGTGTGAGTTACGTGATCGGCGCTGTGACACAGTTTTCGAGAGTATCTTGAACTAATCAATAAGACGTTGTCACGTCAATAAAAATTTTGGAATGAATGAATAAAATATAACTCACCCTAGAATGCCCTCTGCCCGACGGTCCCGCCGTCGCTTCACCCTCTTGCCTTTGTCTGAAATTTTAAATGTAAATTTTCAACGATTGTATTGAGAGGTATTTGCTATCAATTTATATGTTTTAGCATATAAAAATATCAAACAGCTAAACATATAATAATAAAAAAAAAATATTACTGTAACGTCTAAAATTCATTGCACTGACCGTACTTGGTGATTACAGATTACACTAACTATATCGTGGGTTATTCGGCGCTGTTATTGGCCGTTACGCTTTTTTGTTACGTGACGTTCAATCATCACGTAACGAATAGACATGACAAATACTGAAGACGACAAATGAGAGATTAAAATATAGCGTTTTCGTCCGTGAAGTATAAGCTAATGCATGACTTACATCCTCCGTATCCAGGTGACGGGGCTTGCGCTTAATATAAACAAAATGCTGGTTCGAATCCAACAGCGACTTAACAACTTTTCGATTTCTTTGGAAGTAAGATGATCCACGCCTGTCCGGCATGTGAAAAGTCGGGACTGCGTTTGATATCTCTACGATAAGTTTGATTTCGGTCAACGTAGGCGTAATCGGCTCGGAGAAAGTTATAATATATCGTAAGATCGCTTAAATAAAATTTGTAGTAACATGTAGATCGTAACGCCTACCCGTTACGTGACGTTCACCTTTATAAAAGCGGCGGTCGTTGTCATTCATTGAGTATCAATAAATCATATCTCTTATTTATTATTTTATTCATCATATGTCATCTTATTCATCGTCTTTGCATGTCATCTTAGTCATAACATGTCACCTAATGTCACTATAATGTAATAGACCGTAACGTCTTCCCGTTACGTGGATCTCACCTGTAGAGCAGCAGAGGCGCGTCGTCGTCCGTGGAGTAGCGCGGGCGGTAGGAGCGGTCCGACTCGTAGCGACGGCCCGAGGCGGCCGAGTGCAACGAGCGGTTAGAGGAGCCCGAGCCCGAGCCGGAGCCCGAGCTGCTCGAGCGGAGCGCGGGGGCGAGCGAAGCGCTCGCGGACGCTGCGCCAATGGGGGTTTTAATGGGGGCGATTAGAGAATTGGCGGCTGAAATGAGGGCGGTTTGGGGGTTTTAATCGGAGCGGCGCGGGGGCGAAGCGCTCGCGGGCGCTGCGGCAATGGGGGCTTTGGTAAGGGCAATTTGAGTTTTGGTGGCTTTAATAGGGGCTGCGCGGCGGCGAAGCGCTTTCGGACGCTTTAAGAATGAGTGATTTAAAGTGTGCGGCACGGGGCGCGCGGGCAACCGCTCGCGAATGCTACAACTAGCGGCTTTATGGGGCGCAATCGCCGACGCTAAAACAACGGGGGCTTTTACGGGGGTCGTTTGGAGGTTTAGGGGCTTTGGTGCCCGATACGATGATAACCCGATTCGAGGACTATAGTCTTTAATTTTAAATTATAGTGTAAACAGTTGCAATAAATTAAAATGTTGGCATGAAAATATTGAAGAAATTGGACACACGTAGGAATATTGGTATCTTCCATTTGGGTGTGTAACTGCAAAGTTCAGGAGAGGAAAAACACTACTCTTTTTGGGACACATTGAAATTCAACGCTAATTGTTCATATATTTTGCCAAAATCTTAACCAAATCAAGACTTAGCAGAGAACAAATGAAATCATATGTCACGGCATACGTAACGTACTATGAGAACCGAGTACGAGGAATATATTGAGACGCCAACACAACGCCATCTAGCCCCAAATTTGATAATAACATACACTTACATTTCCTTTCTAGATAAATACATATAATGTATATACAAACTCCGAGAGAGAGAGGACGTGAAAAAACCGGGTTTAACATTTTTCCCGTGAATCAAATAGAACCAGCACCCTCTCGCGCAATATTCAGGGTCACTAACCAGTACGCCAATCGGGTCACCGCGGATGTGACGCCACTTTGCCACGGGTTACGATATTTAAATCTATTTCTAGTCCAAATTGACTAAAATGTCCCTTACCGTTTGTGCTTGGTGCGCGGAGGGCGCTGGCGCCGCCGGTGCGAGGCGCCCACTCCGCTGCTGCCCGAGCTCTGCGCTTTCCTCTTCCGTCGAGATTTCTGTGAAAACAATAATAAAAATAATAAATCTTTAAATCGATCCAGCAATAAGTTAAAAAAGTAATTATGAATAAGAAAAAAAAATACAATAACACTTATTACGGAAAAATATAAAAAAAGAACCTCTATACTATACAAAAATCATCATCAGCCTGTGTAAGTCCACTGCTGGACATAGGCCTCCCCTTCCCCATCAGGAGGCTTATGGACCGTACCCCACCACGCTGGTCCAATGCGGGTTGGTGGGTGGACCGACTTTTTACATGCCCATCCGACGCATTGGACCAGCGTGGTGGGATACGGTCCAAAAACACCCCTAGTGGAGAATACGTGCATTAGGGCAGGCCTATTCCAGCAGTGGACTAACACAGGTTGATGATTACAGTTGTCTAAAAGTTAAAATACAATCCACGCCTGCTCTTACCGCGTGAGGATTCAAAATGGCGGTCGTTATTTATTTATATTTATTTCTTGCATAAATTGGCCAAACTATACACTTACGTGCTGTTGGTGCGTCGTCTCGTATGTCAGTTCCACTTCGTCATCGGCCAACTCCTCCTCGAGGACCTCGATGTGGGATCCGCCCGAACCCGACGAGCCTTGGGTCGCGATGATTTCTGTAATCACATAACAATTAAATAATGATGTTCTAAAAGTCGATTTCGACTGCGACGGCTGATGTACATCAGACATCGGTCAACTGCGCAGGAGATATTATATTACACTAAAACGCGCGAACACATTCCTTCACTATCACGGTCCGATGGAACGGACAAACGACACCACTCGAGAGAGTTCAGGCGCAGGACTGACTTTGTTACCATCCGACGCATGCATCATCTTACTTCATAGACAATCGAATTGATCAGACCGCATTGCCCTAACCAACTAGGAAACAACTCAGAAATGTAGTCGAGTCACCTTAGGATTCGAACCCGGGACCTCGGGTATCTAAATCACAAGCCCATACCACTAGGCTAAGGAGGCAGTATCAGTGTGAAATCACAAAATCATTATCAACCAAATTCATCTATAGCAGAATCAAATATTAAATACGAATAATTAGGTGCTTTGGTCTTTTACGGTCGTAATAGTAACTAAAAACGCATTTATTGATTAATACAGTCAACTACCGTCGCCGTTATACCAGAGGCAAATATAACATTACGATACATTTATAAGAAGTTTCAGTGATAGTCCACTGCTGGACATAGGCCTCCCCTAATACACCTCCATCCATAAGGGATTTTGGACCGTATCCCACCACGCTGGTCCAATGCGGGTTGGTGGGTGGAAAATTTGCTGAGTCCCCGCAGGATTCGAACCCACGACCTCCAGTTTCTGAGGCACACGCCTATACCACTAGGCTACGGAGGCAGTATAAGAAGTTTAATGTCCGAATTAAAACGCGTTCAAATTGCCACAGCCTAACAAAAGCAACCTACATTAGTAAGAACACTACGCCATTTTGTTTCTATGATCTATCAAATTATAAAAAAAAAAAACAAATAGTTTATGAGCCAACCTTGAGGTCCGACCGCGTGACTAGTAGACGGCATCGGCTCCGAACTGCTAGTTTTGCTCTTCTTACCGACACCCTTGCCTGTGAAACCACAAAGGTTAATGTATACTGATAATATAAGATTTTATTTTATTTCATTTCATTACATGTTGTTAAACTGCTCGCTGTATTTTTATGAAATTAATTAAAATCGATTGTTTAATTAAATCCAAATTTGTCGGAACATACCATACTAATACCCTTTACAGTCCTTATTATTTTAACAACAAGAGACGTGTCAATGCGCTACTTATTTATGTGAGTCTGTTTGTAATATTTAGTACCTGTGCTTTCCTCAGAATTTTGATTAAAATAAAAGTTATCTACTGCCTCCGTAGCCTAGTGGTATAGGCGTTTGCTTTAGAAACCGGAGGTCGTGGGTTCGAATCCTGCGGGGACTCAACAAATTTTCATTGTTGTTTCCTAGTTGGTTAGGACAATTTGAGCCGATCACCCAATTGTCTGAAAAGTAAGATGATCCATGCGTCGAATGGGCATGTAAAAGTCGGTCCACCCACCAACCGCATTGGACCAGCGTGGTGGGATACGGTCCAAAACCCCCTAATGGATAGGGGTGTATTAGGGGAGGCCTATGTCCAGCAGTGGACTATTAAAGGCTGATGATGATGATGATGATGGTGAAAAGTTATCATTTTAAAACTATAAACAAAAAATAAAAATTCGCACGTTCGTACATGGAACACGATTTACACATTTATTGCAAAAAGAAGTGCTAATTCTTAAATTGACACAAAAGCATGACCAGCAAATAAAGTAAGATTTTAACAAAAAACCAACTGAAATTGAGCTATTAATTGTCCATTTGTTGAGCACATAGTTAATGTAAATTCTAGACTTATTCAGTTATTTCATGGAGGCCAATGTCAGAACTGGACCAAAATGCAATGGGACCAAACTGGAAGCGCCAGCTCGAAAGCTGGTGCTTCCAGTTCCAGTAGAGATAAAAAAAAACATCCAAATCGGTAACAAACATAAAAAAAAGTAGAGACGAATTAAAAACCTCCTCCTTTTTTTGAAGTTGGTTAAAAAGTATTTATACATCTAATAAAAACAAGCTAATATTAATAATAATGTCTTCCAGGACTATTTGAACTAGGACGGTTGATCTTTACTACAGGTCAGTCTACTATGCAAGGGATATTATAATACACAAGGGTTTAGGGTAATATTACCGTTAAGAACGACCAGAGCGATAAGACGCAGGACCTATTTTTACATGCCCATCCAAACATGGATTCCCTTTTTTTACATATTTTTTTTCTTATGTACACCTACCTTAAATTTTCCTAACCACCCAAAGGTTGATTGGTAGGGTATGCCATCGGCCTTTTGTACCATTTTTTGTGTGCAAAAGTTAAAATAAATAATCATCCAACTTCACAGGCAATCGGGTGATCAACCCACATTGCCCTAACCAACTGGGATACAACAATGAAAAGTTATTGATTCGAACCCACGACCTCTGGTTCCTAAAGCCAAGCCTATAGCAATACACTACAGAGACAGACAAGTACTCACCCTTGCGATTGGAATGCAACGGGGCATCACTATCAGAGTCCTGTTGAGAACGGGTGGCGTGGACTCTCCTAGAAGTGGCCGCTAGAGGCTCCGATTCGGAGCTGTCTGCTCTTCTTACTTCTGAAATCAAAATATTAGATTATTAATAACACAATTTCACACTTTTATCATTATATATATAAGAGATTCCCACCTTTATATTGACTCATCACGATATCTCTGGAACCATAAGGAAGGAGGCGACTTGAAATTTGGTAAGAATATTCCTTTCGCCGAGTACAGGTGAGAGGAGGTGTATCAGCAAATAATGAACGACAAAGAAAAAATAAAACAAATGTTATTCACTTATAATAAACATATATTTATATGTTTAATACTTTTCATTGTATATGTTTATTATTATTATTATTATAAAATAATGAACAGGCAGCCAATGGCTGATATGTCCATATCGACACTAGTGATTTGTCCAAATCGATAGTGGTCCGTTTAGTCATATTTGTTATTAAAACATTCACTGAAGAGCTGTTGATGACACATTGAGGCAAAGCATTCCATGTAGTTATTACTCTGTTGTTAATTCTATGGTATCCAATTATTGTGTTTGACTTAGCATCTGTATACATTTACTATAAAATTAATTATTCGTACACCTCCAATCAAAAACAGTCTGACCAGTGAACATCGGATGCCAATCGTGTTGTGTAAATAATAGACAGCCTGAATTGAATATGCATATACATATCTTATCTTAATATATATAAATCTCGTGTCACGATGTTTGTCCGCGATGGCGTCCTAAACTATTTAACCGATTAAAAATACAGTCGCCCACCATGTGCAGTTTAATCCAACTTAAAATATAGAATAGCTTACATCTTTATTTATAATCGCAATAATGTTTTTTATAACAAATTATTTTTCTATTATTATTTGATGCAAAATATTAGCTACAAAACGGTTATGACAGTAGGCGATTGATTTGTTGTGTGTGTCAATAGATGGCGCGGTTTAATAGTATAAACTTTTCGTTCATAATAGGAGAATTGGGACAATAAAAAGTAATTGTTAAAATTAATTAATTTTGGCCAATCAATTTTATAATAATTTTTATCCATTGTTAAAAACAAAAATGCAATTTCATAACGCCTTTATTATGTACCAGGCCATCAATAAAAAAAAAGTAATGAAAAAATAAAATAAAAAAAATAGCTTCCATGCGCCAACATAAAATATAAAAATTAGAAATGAATTTTTACAGAGCAAAATTAATAAAAGCGATGTTGTATCCTATACTAAGGAAATATTTTTTATGGCATATTCAAGGGCGGATACAATTGAAAGTACCGTATATTCGTTATTAATAATTGCATGCAATAGTTGTTTTCTTACGCTTGCGACGAACGCAATCAACTTTTGCTTTATGTTTTTTAAAAACCATGCAACAATGTTTTCGGTGGTAGTGCTCCATATCCATTTAAATTATAACATTTTTAATAGAAAAGTAAAAATTAAATAAACAATAACAATTTTTAAAACAAACACTTTTGTATAGAATTTTTCGTTTAGAACGATATCAACAAGAAGGAACATTTAAATTAATCGTCTTCAGTCGATTTTTATACGACTGCTATTTTTTATTGTAACGGTAGCATCATTGAGCTCACTTTTTTTTTACAAACCACATTTATGTAATAAAACATGGTGGTCCACATGACTTTGATTCTCTTTCCGTTTATCTTAAACCCTAAATTTGTTTATTACAATGTAAAATAAGGAAACCTAGCCGCAGCAACGCGTGGCAGGGTCTGCTAGTATATATATCATCATCATTATCAGCCTTTGATAGTCCACTGCTGGACATAGGCCTCCCTAATTCACCCCTATCCATTAGGGGTTTTAGACCGCCTAATGGATAGGGGTGATAAGTAAGCCCATCCGACGCATGGATCATCTTATTTTTCAGACAATTGGGTGATCGGCCCCAACTGTCCTAACCAACTGGGAAACAACAACGAAAATTTGTTGAGTCCCCGCAGGATTCGAACCCACGACCTCCGGTTTCTTTTGCAAACGCCAATATCACTAGGCTACGGAGACAGTTAGTATATATATATATATCCCGTTTTTGAACTCACTGATCACGATATCTCTGACGCTATAAAGCCAATTGATTTGAAGTATGAACATTTCCTTTATCAAGTGGAGGTTTGCTATGAACTGGTTTTACACAATTCCAAAAAAAAAGGTTATTGCAATGGAAAATAACCAAGTGGACAAAGTTGCAGTCAATAGCTAGTAAAGAATGTTTGAATTTGAATGAATAGTAGGGTGTGCGAATTATTCGTAATTTTACAGTCCTCGAATAATTTCAATACTTCCGCGATTACATAATATATTAAGATATTCCATTTTTACAATATCATTATTCGATTCAAACGATATTCGCACCTCCCTAAAGAACAGTCACCACTGACCGTTAGCTCTCCTGGCCGCCCTCCTGGTCCTCCTGGCGCCTTCCGCTGCACCTCTCCTCCCGCTGCGACCGATGCGCGACCAGAGCGCCTCGAACAGCGACGAGAGACGAACGGTCATCGAGTATATCTGGAATCGATTAAATCGTATTAAAAATAACGATATCCATTGGATCATAAAGACTACTAAGAATGTTATAGCATGAAATAAGAATGACCTTCCAGTCGATTAAATTAATGGCAACCAATCTTTTGGATGGGGTGAAAAGAGCGAGTTTCCTACATCGGTTTTTTCGGGTCAGAGAATTCTATTTCCGATACTTTTACTTTTGATTGACTTTAATAAATATTAATACTTATGCAAAAAAATTAAGGTCGACATTAAATGTAGATATTAGGCATCTACACAGAATATGCAAATGTTCATACATGCCCATCCGACGCACGGATCATCCTAATTTTCGGACAATTGGGTGATCAGCCCAAATTATCCTAACCAACTAGGAAACAACAATGACAATTTATTGAGTCCCCGCAGGATTCGAACCCACGACCTCCGGTTTCTAAAGCACACGCCCTTCAACTAGGCTATGCAGGCAGTGACTTTACAGCTTAACGGGTGGTCGACCGCATTGCCCCAATCAACTATAGCTTGCCAAGTAACTCAATAAATGTGAACAGAGTAACCCATAACAATAAAGTGGTGACTTTTATTGACTTGGGTGAATTATTTAAAATCAATTTAGAGTTTAATTTCTCAAGATACCCATGGACTTCAGAACATTGTTATTTCTTATAGCCAATCAAGCATATGAAACAAAAATTCTCGGGTACTAGATTTAACTGACTGGTACTGGATTCGAATCCACGACCACAATCGGACGCTGTGTCTTCTTTCTTGCTTTATTGTTAAAGTTTAGAACACTTATATACAAGTTTCCTCACCCGACTGCGTTTATTAGTGTTGTACAGTCTGCTATTGGAGAATACCAGTCGGACGTCCCTTGCAAACTGCTCTGCTCTTGTATAGACGCCGCTGGATAGCCTCTCGCTGACGGTACCAAGGTCCATAGGGTTGGTGACGACGCGAAGGTAGTCTGAAAGGTCAAATAAATAATCATATATACACAGCAACGCAACTCTGGTGATAGAGCGTTATTTGTACGTATAGCGTTCTTATTTATGAATTGTCTATGAAACGTCAATCGCTGAGTAACAATTGATATAAAAATAGGCTATTTGTTGTTAAATAAGGAATCTAAGGAAACCTTTAAATAAGAGTATCACAACCATAATTATTTATATTCTAAATGTAGAATAATCTAGATGGCCTAGTGGTATTGGCCCTTACTTAACAAACCAGGGGTATTGGGTTTGATTTGAGGAGGTGATTTAATAACAAACCTGAAAAGAAAGATGATCTATGCATCGATTGGGCATGTAAGAAGTTGGTACCAGTTGTCAAGATCATCAACTTTAACATCAGTGTCATTAACTTTACTGACAACTAATCCATCCAACAAATAGTTTATCCTTCTGGATTGTGGAGGCAAGTCGCCAGTGTCAACACATAGCATTTAACAGTCATTTTTAAATAATAGCTATGTGATGTGACTGGCGGCCATTAGTGGCTCCAAAGTATGAGGTCCACCAATAAAAGAGTCATCGACAATGCAAATAGAGATAGTCACTAAAGTGTTCCGTTCTGACTGCTCCCGTAGCCTAGTGGTAATGACGTTTGATTTAGAAACCGAAGGTCGTGGGTTTGAATCCTGCGGAGACTCAACAAATTTTCATTGTTGTTTCCTAGTTAGTTAAGGCAATATGGGCTGATCATGCAATTGTCTGAATAGTAAGATGATCCATGTGTCGGATGGGCATGTAAAAAGTCGGTGCTGCGCCTTTCTCGGGTCGAGTCGATTATCCGTCCCATCGGGCTTTTAGTTGGCCGATCCTAGATATAGATCGGCCGCCGTAATCGGCTAAACATTTTTATAGCGTTCCGGTCGCAAGGACGCACCGGGCGCCTGCAGCGGCGACACCGGCTGCCTGAAGGGCTCGGCGTCGGCGCTCGCGCTCAGCTCCCTCAAAAGTGCGGCGCACGACGATCGCCAACGCGCGTCGCCCTCGCAGCCGGAACTGTTAGCGACGGCACGCTTCTGAATAATATATAAAATATATCAATTATTGTAAAAAAACAACGTCGGCCTTAGCCAACGTAATGCCGAATCGGAACCTTATCGATCCAGTATCGTTGTATACGTCAACGACAACAAGAAGGGTTGACATAGTTAAAGTTCTTTATTTTATATTTTTCTTTATTTTGTACTTATTCTTTATTTTTTATCTTTATGTTGTGTGCTTTATTTTTATTAAATAATATTATTAGATAGTGTTGTTATTGTAAAGCATCGTTTTCATGTTCTCTCTATTATACTATCTCACAATAAATAGGCTTAATCCTAGATAGCCCTTGCTCTGTACTTTTACATTGTTTTGCTTGTTAATTAATGTACTGGGTTGATTAAATGAGTTTTTTTTCTTTCTTTCAAATAAAGCGTAGGGATGTGATAAGCCCACCGCCCACTTGACGGCGGATCCGTCTTACAGTGGGAGTGAGACGGATCCGCAGTACAAGTGCTAATAGTCAATTGCCAATCTGCCGATCAGTGTGTCAATTATGCGCAACTTTTCCTAATTGACACCGTTCAAGCACTCATTAAAAAAAGCCCATGTCCAGCAGTGGACTGCAAAAACTGTTAATGATGATAGAATATAGTGTATAATTTTTTCTTCATCTCATATAATTGTTGATAGCCACGAATGTAGCTTTTAATTTTTAATCTATTTATATAAGACATACCGTTATTGAACTCTTACTGATCATGTTATCTCAAGGCCGATCGAATTGAAATTTGGTATGAATATTTCTTTTGCCAAGTAAACATCAGCTAGAGTAGATTTTATAAAATACCACCCAAAAACGCGATTGCAGGGGCGTAAACAATCGAAAATTACCACACAGACAAAGTCGCGGGCTACTGCTAGTTTTTAATAATATAAAGTCACCTTATGCAGTGCAGCAGAGAGCGGCTCGTCGTCCGAAGACTGGTACGCGGCAGCCAGCTCGTGGTATTTCGCTACCACGTCCACATTACGCCAATTGCTGTGAATATTAGATAAATATAAATCATTTACTATATTGAATTCTTATTCATAACTTTTAAGTTATGTTTTCCCCCACTTAAAAACCGTCAGACGTCACAAGCATGTCGGTGATGCGAACCCATAAGTTTATTTTACCAAAACAGCGCTCGACTAAATAGCTGTTCACTTAAATTGATAAATTTACACTAACATTATACAAATATCAAAGAGGAAATATATTTTTTTGTGTGTTTCAAATTATTAAACTTAAAAGCTACCATTTCGATTTAAAAAATCTTTCGGCATTTCAGATCTACATTTCACATTAAGCGACATAGGAAACTATTTATGAGAGAACAAAAGTATGTTCTACAATAAACACATTAATATCTACAAAAAACTTCGCGATATTACCATCATTTAATTTTTACACACTTATTAAATTTAAAATAGGTATGTAAAAATATTATAATTAGATATTTAATTAATGTCCTTGAGAGCACGAGTAACTGGGCCGAAAGTCTCGCATGTCCTTTGATACATATGTAATATAGCTTCCAAGGAAGGATATAGGCTACTTATTATTGCGATAAAATTTTAAACGCAAAATCACCTAAAAAGCATAAAACTTAGTGTACAATTACTACCAATCTATGCCATATTTATATTGCTACACTTTATAATGGATTATAACCAGTACTAGCTGGTATTCCAATACCAGCTAGTTATGAATCTGAAGAGTTTGTTTGCTTAATCTCAATAACTACTGAATATAATACATAATTTATTACACTACTGGATAGCCCTTTTATCAATGAAGGCCATAGACTATACAGCATTATATTTTAAGCCACACAAAGCCGGAGCCAGCAAGCTAGTATACCTTATAAGATGCAGTAACAATTCGCTGACGAGCCTCGCCTGCCTCACTATGGGCGAGTGGGCTTCGTTGAATCTCTCCGCATTACCGGCGAGACAGCGCGCGTCGAACTGCGCCGCGGCCGGACGACGGTAGTACTGGAAAGTTGAATGATATCAACATAATTATTTTATTTATTTACGCGATTATTATACACACCAAATAGACAATTTCACGGATTATCATAACCATCATCAACAAAAACAGCCTTTAGCAGTCAACTGCTGGACATAGGGCTTTTTTATTGAACGCCATGACGGCAGTCTAGTTTCTAATATTATGTTTTGATATGGCACTTGCATCATCATCATCATCAGCCTGTGATAGTCCACTGCTGGACATAGGCCTCCCCTAATACACCCCTATCCATTAAGGGGTTTTTGCACCGTATCCCACCACACTGGTCCAATGCGGGTTGGTGGCACTTGCATGATCACAAAAAACGTTATCGCACATCACAGTGCAGTGGGAATCGAACCCAAACTTCGACTAAAGCTCCCAAGGCTACAAGATTCCTCACCAGGTTCTCGAATCGCGCCCTTATTGTTGAGAGGTCCACCGGGTATGGGACCTCTCTAGCGTAGCTCGGGTACAGCTGTAGGTCCACTGGAGCCACGAAAGGCTCTGCTGCCGAGAGAGTCATCAGTAGTGCCACGTGCCTCGCTAATGCCCTGAAAATATAATTAATAATTATCATTTCTCCACCTAAGCCAAATTAAAATTCGTAAAAGTGTAGCAAAGATATCTTCCATTTAAATCAAATGTTACATTTGTTGGATAAAAATATCTTTCAACATCTGACGTCAATCGTATCAAAACATACAACCGACAAGTTCCATCGAACGTTTATTGCAACTGTTACAAAAACAACACTGCATTACTACTATAACATTAAACAGAGCCTCTTTCGAATCTTACGTCACCCGTTCACCAAACACAAATTTTAATTTGCGTTTGACAATACCCATCAATCTTCTCTTACAACTGTCACAAAATCTGACCACATTACTATTATAACATAAATCATGACATTTTTTAACATCTGACGTCATCTTTTAATAAATACGGAACCGATAAACGTACTTATTATAAGGAACGAGGTTATGTTCTCTTCTAACATTTGACTTCAACCGTCACAAAACACACATTCTAACCGCCGTCTGACAGCGCCCGTCACACATCACTGACGACTCTCACCATAACCTTAGCTAAACCTAATCACATTACTATTACACAGCATCCACCATAACATTTCAACAACTGACGTATACCATCACACAACACAATTAACGTCTGACAGCTCCGTGAAACGTCACCGTGACATCTGTCACATCATCACCTGCAAGCGCCCGCCGGCCACTCGAGGGTGTCCGCCCTCCTCGCCACGGCCGCCAACTCGGCGGGAAGAACCCTCACCGCCCCGCCGGGTTCTTCGGGCAGCCGCTGCGGGTCCAAAGGCTCAAGGTCCCACGGTGACAACCTCTCCACCTCCCCATTGTCCCATCGGACCCGCAACGCGAGGAACTGAGCAGCGGCAAGTAGGGACCAACGCTGCCCGCCCTCGTCTTCTGACTCGGCACCGGTCTCGGGTTCGAGTCCCGGTCCGGACTCTGCGCCGCCGGTGCGCTCCAGCACTATGCCCGTCCACCACGAGTCGTCTATCATGCACCGGAATCTGAAATAAGATGAATGTATGCTAAAAGCTTTCTATATAAAACTAGAAATAAATAAAAAAAATATATAATACCAAAGTTTTATAACGATTTTACGCAATATAAGATGATAACAACATACTTTTTGATCGAAACTGTCCAGCGATTTCTGAGACGCCATTTTAAATCTCTGATATAATTTAAAATATCCGTTTTTATCAAATTTTGGTTTATAACGTTTTATGCGCATAGATTGATACATTTTCGAAGTCACAATGTCTTATGCATTAGTTCAAGGTAGGGAGGTACTCTCGTAAACTGTGTCACAGCGCCGCTCACGTAACGCTCTCCATATGCAACCAATAAGAGAAAGTAAGAGGCACGCGTCTGTCCTACTTGTGCGCCGTTGTCCTGCTTAAGTGAAGGTGACACAGAGAGAAAGAGGGTTGATCCTTCTTCATACCATACGAATGAATATTCACATTACAATCATTCTGCAACTAAAGTATATATAACTTTTGCCCGTATACCGATTTCAAAGGCAATCCATTCACTTTCATGTGAACTTGGACAGCCTTGGACATGCCTCATAGCTAATTTTAAAAATGTTTAAATTAAAAGGTTATTCCGGCTTATTTCTAAATCATACAAATATGCTCTTGGGGACTTTATTATAGACCAATTAAAAAAAATATGTAGACGATATTTTAAGTCCATTAAATATCTATTAAATTAATTATGCTAAAACTAAATTATTGAAAATTGAGCCACATGACAGCATTCTACAACTAAGTACCATTTTAAAAAAGAACAATCTAAATAGGAACCCTAAAAGTGGAGTCACAAAGTAACATATAAGAAAAAGGCAACAATTACTCCGCATTTGGTACCTCCTGTTTTTTTTTAAAGTCGTTCAAGAAGAAGAGATAAACAAAATGGGACTAAATTGTTTCTTAATCAAGCGCTTCGCCTAACTTCGTACCAGCGTTAGTTTTGTTATTAATCATCAACCTGTTAGTCCACTGCTGGACATACACCTCCCCTCAGTTATTGGACCATATATAATTCTGTTACTACAAAAATTAACTTGATATAAACCAATCCACCGGGTTATTTACTGTCACTGCCCCTCGTTACTGTACAGTGGACCACCACACCTGTCTCCTGGGCCCCATCTCCTCTCCATGGCCGCCTCGTACTGCTGCTTCAGGACGAGGAAGTCGATGACGTCGGGCATGTCGTGGTAGCGCACGGTGAAGGTCCTGCCCGCGCCGCGCACGCTGGCCAGCCGCAGGCACACCACGCGGGGCGGCTTTATCACGTACTTGATGCCGACCACCTTCACCGACTCGCACTCCTGAGAAAGGAACACGGTTTTTTTTATTTGCATACGAAGGAAGACGAGCAGTCGGGCCACCGGGTTAGAGTGGTCACCGACGACCATAAACATTGGCAATACTGGTATCACCAAAGCGCTGCCAACCGTGAGACATAGGATGTTAAGTCTTGTTTACCCAGTAAATACGCTGGCCACGGTGCCCTTTAATCCGGAACACAGTAGTGTTTTCACACTACTGGTTTGCGGCAGAAATAGGCACCGCGGTATCCACCCAAGCGGCCCCCTGTAAAAAGAGGGCCTACCACATAGAGAGCAAATAGACGTAAAGCACTCAATTTTACATGACCTGTATCAAACCACGTATATATAAAAATCGAAATAGACAAAATTTAAGCCCTAAGTTATTAGATATAATTGAATTAATTATAATTTATTCTCTTAATCATTTTACCAGGGTCAACTTATGATCCAGATTGTGATTTATGTAAATAACACTTTTTTACGCAGAGCTACGGACATTACACAGGCCGATCCAAAGCGCAAACTGCTTTAAAAAAAAATATTACTTGTCAGTTAATTCAAATGCACTGTGACTCCCTATTACGACTGTCAAAACGGTCTTGACATTAAAAAAAGACGCCACCAGTCTTTTCACATACGTATCCAATGCATTAAATAAAAAAATGCTATAGCCAAATAGGACACGGATTCGTAAGTGTAGTGCTGTTTAGATCTATGATATGGCATCTCTTATATACGGCTCTATTATACATGACCTAGCCGGATAAAATAGGGAAAACAAACAGAAATTACGATAAAAGTGGGTGTGCCCTTATTATGCCATTGTACTGCCACGTACTGTTTATTCTACAACAGCGCGCGATGCTCTAACGTCATCACAATTGGATTGCAAATCATATTTCAATCAGGTATAGGGGTTCAGATGGTAGAGAAAAGAGGAGGTCTGGTGGAGTCTGGCCCTTTTAACGAGCTCTGGTGTAGTACCTCCGCGTCGCGTTCTTCTGTCGCAAATCAGTAGCGTGTAAACAGTACAGCGTTGACTGCCTCCGTAGCCTAGTGTTATAGGCGTGTGGCTTAGAAACCGGAGGTCGTGGGTTCGATCCTGCGGGGACTCGACAAATTTTCATTGTTGTTTCCTAGTTGGTAAGGGCAATTTGGGCCGATCACCCAATTGTCTGAAAAGTAAGATGGGCAAAAAGTCGGTCCACCCACCAACCCGCATTGGACCAGCGTGGTGGGATACGGTCCAAAAACCCTCTAATGGATAGGGGTGTATTAGAGGAGGTCTATGTCCAGCAGTGGACTATCACAGGCTGATGATGATGATGATGTAAACAGTACTATCTTTTGGTTTGAAGGGCATAACAGCCAGCGTGACTACTGGGTGAACGAGACATAGCGTCTGTAATCAGGTTTGTGGCGTGTAACGCTGCTTTTCTTATAGGCATTGCTGCTATCGTTTTACAGCAAGTGCACGTCCTGTTTGTGACGTACGAGCTACGCAACGGATTTCGATGCTGTTTGTTTAAAAGATAGTGCGATTGAAGAGGAATGTATAAATGTATGACACACGCTCAATATTGGTGGTATATTTTCTATCAGCATAGTTCCCGTGCGAAGCAGGGGCGGGTCGCCAGGTATCATTAAAATAAAAAATTTAAAGTGTCCGGAGAACAGTTTTGGCATCATTCTTATAGAATTTTTTTTGAATCGCGACAATTGGCTAGTAAAAAAAGGTTATGAGCGTTTGATACATATGACGTAATCTCAGAACCTCGTCATTGTAATGGGTTAGACTGTTTAAATCTATTCTGTATGTTTAGTTGCTCCTTTATGCAGTTTAAAGATACTATTGTTCGTCATTAAAATGAAATATAAACGCTTTAACTTACATATATATGCATCCTCTCCCACGGTTTGTCTCGCGGATTTATCTTGTATACATCCTTCTCAGCCACCGCTTCGAAGTAACGCTGGTGACCCTGGATACAAAAATTTACATTAAAAAGAACACTAATAAAAAATTATTAAATAAATCGCAAGATAATCATTGTCACTACTTCTCGATGGATCTGATCTCCAAACAATACCTGACAATTCCTTTCAAACGACTCTTAATTCATCCAATGAAAGTAGATGAAACTTTATTATCATTTATGTGAAGTTTGTTAATATTGAATAATATATTTGTATGAAACAGTCTACTGATTTTTTGCTTTTAATTTTTATTTAACTCACTTTCGATTTAGATCCTCTTCAACAACAATTCGTGATGAATTCGTAAAGTTTTCATTAAATTAATCTACAGAGACTCCTTCATACCTAGCCCTATGATTGTATAGGAAGTGATCTTAAAACTGAAGGTCAAGTGAGACTTAACAAATTTTCATGTTTGTTTTCTAGTTGGTTAGACAATTTGGGCTGATACGAGAATTCAGTCTGAGCAATGTAAGATATCCATGCGTCGGATTAATGGCGTATGCTACGAAAAGAATCAGTCTACCCACCAACCCTAGCATTGGACCATGAGGACATTAATAAATGTTCTTCAAACCCTAATGGATAGTGGTATTAGGGAGGCCTAAATTCAAAAGTGGACATCACAGGCTGATGATGATGATGATGATGATGATGATGATGATGATGATGATCCAAACAAGCTACAAATATATTAGAAGACCCTGCCATGCGTTGATGCGGCTCGGAATTTCTTATTTTACATAGTAAAAAACAATTTAAGGGTTAAGATAAACGGAAAGAGAATGTCAGTCATGAGGACCACCATGTATTATTAGATAAATGTCATTAAAAAAAATACAGTGACTTCGATGATACTAACATAGAAAATAATACAATTGGTATTTAAAGTGGACAGACTGAAGACAATTAATCTAAATGTTCCTTCTGTTGATATTGAGATTTATATATATTAAGATATGTATACATCACAAAAACCATAAAAAATACCAACCAGCCTAAAGTACAGCAGATGATCACCCATCTGCGGCTGATAGGGGGCCTTTCTGGGTGTAACGGCCGTCAGCCACTCGCCCACTCGGTACAGCTCCGGCAAGTCGCTAGTAGCCGCCGTAGCAACCGTAGCGCTCGTAGCTCCGTCCGTAGCAACCGTAGCAGATCGTGACGTCACTGCCACGTCCGTAGCAGTCGTAGCACTTGCAGCTTCCGTAGCACTAGTGGAGCCGTTGACTACGCCGTTCGCTACGGCGTTCGTGGACGCCCGCTTCGTGGCCGCCGTGCTCGGGCTGTATCTGAAATGTAGGAGGAAATAAATTGATGAATTATCTGATATGTTAGAAGGGAAGCAAGTAAAAGCTTTGATGTCATATTATTGTTTGTTCCCCTTTTGCATCGAAATAATATTTTTTTTTAAATGTTGAAATAGATAATAAAATGTGTCAAAAAAATGGGTGCGTGTACTTATGTACGCGCGTGAGAAGTATACTTCTTTGGCATCATTAAAAATTTAAAATTAGAGAATAATAAATATATAAGACAAAATTTGTACTAAATATTATAAGATTCTTAATTTTAAATGTTTATTATGATTATTTAATATTTTAAAATAAATTTAATAATAAATTCAAAAATCGAATTTAAGGTTGGTCATTTTTAAATATTTTATTGATTTCTTAATTTAATATTCACTTTTCATTTTTATCAAAAGTTTTCATTAAATTTATTTAGTTATTTTATAAATATTTATTATTTATTCAATTTAATAGCAAATATTAAAAATTAATATTATAATTTGATGTTCAATTTTAATTTTATCACAAACTTTTATTAAATGTTTTATTAAATTTATTTCTTTATTTTGTGAATATTAAATAACCAATAATAAGTATTTAAAATTAATAATTTAATAATATTTAGTGTTAATTATATTAAATAAAAGTATTTTAATTTATATCAATAAATAATACATACGGATAGTTAAACTCAATTATATTGGAGCACTTGAAAAGTATATAAAAACAATTTTTTCACTAATATTCACAAATAGTAAGTAATATCAATAAAAATAATTAAGACAATTAAAGATGATAGATTTACAAGAACTAATCATAAATAATTCGATTAAGAATTTATGGATTCACAAGACGTACTTTGATATATCTATAACTGGTAGTTCAGCGCCATTTGTTGCTTACAAATGTAGAATTCCTAAGAGATGTTGGCTTACTTGTACAGCGTACTATAAATCAGAAGCTTTGATTATGTGTGACTAGATGGCGCTTATCTAAATCGTATTACTTAGATAAATCACGATGTTGATATATTAAATGAATAAAAATATTACCATTATACCAAGTTGAATAAACATCATTACAAAAATTAATATATTTATATAATAATATATTTAATATAAATTTAAAAATATAAAATATATTATTAATAATATATATATATATATATATATATATATACACCAAAAACGAACCTTAATCCTAACTCATAGAGCATATTATGCAACAACTATCGCAAATAAAAACGACAACTCCATTATCACTACACAAAATCAACCTTATCACTATGTAATATGGACCTTATTACATTTTCACCGTTTTCATTATAAACTGTTAATTTTGTGTCACGCATCTTAAAATTTCACTCTCATCATTTTTCATAACGCGCCTAAAGAAGTATAACTTCAAAATGCAGTTTCCTTGCTTACCATGTTACCTAGTTTGGAACATTTCCGAGCCTTCTTTTGGCTGAAATTGTTGATTGTTTATAGGTATTTCTGAAAAGCTCAGTTAAAGTCTGCAGAATATCTTTCATGTAAGTGCTGTAAATGCAATCGGCTTTTAGTGCCCTAAATTTAACCCTTAGTTTAACTAAATTTATTTGTAGTGATTAATTTGGCCTAGTGTTTTGATTATGTCAATTTTAACAATGTTTTATATTAAAATGGGCCAGCTGCCAATTCTTAAAACATAGATATATGTGCTCGCGGACTTTATTATATACCATTTATAGAATTAATATTACGTAAAACATAGTTCGGGCCTATCTTTTATGGTTTCGGCAGCGTTTGCAATTTAATCGCACGAGGTTGTGATTTTTGACGCCCAAAATTTTTTAAATATGTTCAATAACTATTAATCTACTCATAATAAAATTATTTTAAAAAAGTAGGACTATCTATCATTTAAAAAAAGAACGAACAAAATCGGAGCACTAGGAGCGGAGCAACGAGATAACTTATATATAAATCTTTTGGGAAGTCGGGCAAAAAATATGTAAAGCTTCAATAAATTATAGAGTTTTAGTAGTCAAAAAATATTAAAAGTTTGTACCTGGCAGTTGGCTGTGGCCTCCTCCTAGCCCTAGCGGGAGGTGCCAGCGCCGGACCCGCCTGCCAGTCCGAGTATTGAGATGATGCGGAGCTACTGAAATAGAAAAAAACTTTAAATTAATTACTTAACTTTGATAATTAATTTGCTATAACTAGTGGCGGAGGGATGTGACGACTCCACCGTTCACTTGACGGCGGATCTGCCTTACAGTGAGATTAAGACAAATCCGCAGTACAAGGACAATCAGTTAATTGCCAATCCGCCGGCTCAGAGTGCCAATTATAAGCAACTCTTTTTAATGGACTGAATGTTCATTAAAAAGGCCTATATCCAGCAGCAGACTGCTTAAGGCTATTTATGATGATGTCGATGACGATGATCATGATGATGATGAAATTATTTAATTACTAAAGAAACTAACTCAAGCTGCGGGAGAATTACTGAAAAGTAGTTTAGCCAATTCACGCAAGCCAATTCCGATACAATTCAATACAAAAGCCAATTCATTGAGACGAACCAACCTATTTGAGAATGGGATCCATTTAAAATATACTTATTTCACGCCTTATTCCTATATATATCTTAAGTCTAATACATCAACAATATGACATTCTCATTGGTTGAACATGTGTGATGATTTTTTAATCTTTATTTATTAGTCAGGGATTTTTATCTATTTAGACATGTCAAACCTATTGTAGTTACACAACATAAAATTAAGATGACATAGTGATATAAAAAATACAGAAAGTATATAAACGTAAAAATTAAAGTTGCAGTTTAATAAATTATGTGATAATTTAATATGGTAGTGGTATAGATAAAAAATATATAATTTATTATTTAGTATTTTACGATAAATCTATACTAAAGTCGATCTTTTTTCACAATAGAGTACTATCAAAAATTTAAACAACTTTTTGCTACTACGTACATATACACATTCACTGCACTTTTTCTTAGCATATTTAATGTCAGTTTAATATAATGCAACAAACTAAACATACAACTAAAAATCACGAAGAAAGAGATTTAACGTTAAATTTCGTATAAGTAATTTCAGTATATCCATTTTTTATGTGAATCCTGTATATTAATTATATATATTAAATCCTTATTAAATAAAAGTACTTCTAAGGGATTCTGCCGTTTATTTACATTTTCAATTTCCAAAACGTGCCCACTTTCTTTTCAATTTTGGCAATTAAAACTCAAAATAAACGCGATAAACTCCGCTAAAAATCCTTTTATTCAGTAATTTGTAGTATTCACGTTGGCTAGAGAATTAATAATTGCGTCCTTATTAAAAATGGTATGCACTAAACTCACTTGTCAGTCCGACGGCCTGAGTGTGAGCTAAGAAAACATATATTTGTATTAATTAAAGTGTTTTAAGCAACCCGCACTAGAGCAGCGTGGTGGGATACGGTCCAAAACCCCCTAATGGGTAAGGTGTATTAGGGGAGGCCTATGTCCAACAGTGGACTATTACAGGACTGATGATGATGATGAAGCAATTTAACTGCCTCCTTAGCCTAGTGGTAAGAGCATTTGCTTTAGAAACCGTGGGTTCGAATCCTGCGGGGACTCAACAAATTTTCATTGTTGTTTCCTAGTTGGTTAGGGCAATATGGGCTGATTATGCAATTGTCTTAAAATTAAGATGATCCATGCGTCGGATGGGCATGTAAGTCGGTCTACCCATCAACCCGCACTGGAGCAGCGTGGTGGGATACGTTCCAGAAACCCCCTAATGGAGAAGGCGTGCATTAGAGGAGGCCTATGTCCAGCAGTGGACTAACACAGGATAATGATGGATGATGGAAGTAATTTAACTTAACGATACAAAAATACATTGAGAAAAGGGACCTCCTCTTAATTTAATTTTATTTACTTCAATTTAATTGACTTTTTAGGTTTTACTTGCGCGTTAGGAAAAATTATGAGCACCGTCACGAAAAAGCGACATCCTAATGTTAGCTGCAATGAACAATTTAGTTATTTTTGTTATATTTAAATAAACTTTATTCAAGTAGATAATGCGCTACAATTAAACTTTCAGTGCTTCAATACTTATTTATTAAATATTGTGTTGTTTCTACACACAGAATAAGTCCAAAGGTATTTTTTTAAATATTCTTATGTTTTATTTTACTACTTTCTAAATGCATATGCACTAGATATACCATCTTTTTTTTCAAACATAAATTTTGAGTTAAATTTCATTAGTTTCATCTAATCCAGTTAAATAACACTAAATATAATAATTAAGGGTGATTAACACAACATCATCCAGTCCCAATCTAAGTAAAGCTTGTACTATGGATACCACTTTTCATTAGTAAATAAACACATATTATACAAGTACAAACACGCAGACACGAGGAAAACGAACTTTTCCCGAGGTGGGAATCGAACCCACACCCTCTAGCGTAACAGTCAGGGCCGCTAACCACTATGCCCACTCGTAGTGGTAGTTTAATAGTTACATTCACCTCTCAGACTCCGTGTCGCTGGAGCCGTAGGACCTCGACGACCTGCTGCTCCTCGAGGACCTCGAGGAGTGGTCTCGAGCGGACGCCGCGGACGCGGACAGCCTGACGGACTCGTCCGACGTGTCGCTGCTGGACTCCTCCTCGGAGGGCGGGGCCCTGCGGTCCGGCCTACGGCGTAGCGTCGTAGCGGGGGGCGTGGCCGCGGGCCTGCGGCGGCCGGGCCTACGCGACGGCTGGTCTACGGCGGTGCTGATCATGAGCGGGCGGCGTCGCATCTCGCGCCGGTACCACGCGCACTCCCACTCGTTCATCTCGGTGCTGGAATGTTATATTTCATTTCATTCATCATCAGCCTGTGATAGTCCACTGCTGGACACGGGCCTCCCCTAATACACCCCTATCCGTTAGGGGGTTATGGACCGTATCCCACCACGCTGGTCCAATGCGGGTTGGTGGGTGTACCGACTTTTTACATGCCCGTCCGACGCATGGATCGTCTTACTTTTCAGACAATTGGGTGGTCGGCCCAAATTGCTCTGACCAACTAGGAAACAACAATGAAAATTTGTTGAGTCCCCGCAGGATTCGAACCCACGACCTCCGGTTTCTAAAGCACACGCCCATACCACTAGGCTACGGAGGCAGTCATATTTTTATATATTTTATTTATTAGCCCTTATTCAGAAAAGTATATACAATTACACATCCAATGCTAGTTTATTTATTCAAATTTAAATATCTTTATTCAATATAGAAGTGTAACACTCGCTAATTGATTTTCAAGGACGCTACCACGGGCTCGGATTAGTACGCCTCCAACCTTAAAAAAACCGGCGAAAGAAACTCAGCGGGCCTATTATAATATTTAACAACAGTTTTTTTATATATTTGCCTCCTAAATTTCCTTCCATCTTTTCTTTTGTCTTTACTTCGCTTATATATGGATACCAAGCCATGATACTTTTACTCGACCTTTGCTTATATGGTATATTAATATGATTTGACTGCCTCCGTAGCCTAGTGGTAAAGGCTTTAGAAATCAGAAGTCGTGATTTCGAATTTTGAGGGAACTTAACTACTCTTCTAAGTTGCTTCCTATTTGTTCAGGACAATGCAGGCCGATCGCACGATTGCCTGTGAAGTAAGACGATTCATACAGCAGATGGGCAGGTTCCAAGTCGGTCCTGACCTCTCTCTGGTCGTGTCGATTATCCGTCCCTCGAAGTATGTAAGTAAAGGAGAAGAGTACATCTGTCCACACTACACGTACACTTGTGCACTATCTTGTATCATATATCCTATGCAGGCATAGCTGATATAGATCTATGATCTAGAACATTACTATATAATTACTAAATCCAGACTATACCTAGCCATCTCTATAGCCTTCCTGGCCTCATCGGACAGCGGTGCCACTATAGGCCTGGTGCACGGCGGCAGGTACTCCTCGCGTTGCCAAGAGCCGGCCGTATGCCTGACGCCCTCCCCCCTCCAGGGTCCGGCCGGCGCTGGTGCTGGAGTGGGGCCGCTGGTGCCCTCGACCTTGGCAGCAGAGGCCTGAGGGCCAACCGCTCGCGACCTGGCACCAGCCTCTGCAGAGCTGGAGCATGAGGAGCACCTTCCACGTCCACCAGGAAGGGGGGCGGCATCAGGTGGGGGCGTCTCCGTCTGCTCGTCCAGCGCACCGCCCAGCGCGTCTCGGACTGAAAAGGGGTTTATTTTGGTGTATGATAGCCAAATTGTTAAGTGACGGCATATATAGTATACGCGATGTTATTCGCAACTTCGTCGACGTGACAATATAAAATAAAATCGGTTGGTTCCTTTTGTAAGAAAATTGCAGCCAAGTTATTTCTCGTTACATTATCTATCTTCTAGTGAGAGTCACGTAAAAATCTAACCGGCCATTCCAGAGATTGGCCAAAATAAACAAAAAGACAGAGACAAATATAAAAAAAAATGTTATCGTATCGCATATCGATATTGTATCTCAAATATATTACAAGGTAAAAAATTTAAAACGGTCATTTTGTTGTTACAAACAGACACTCTAATATAATTTATTTGTGTATAGATATACCACGGCTAACTAACGAAAGATTTTTCGTGTAAAAAAAGTGAAATCTAAAACACTAATAATGTTTACAAATGAAACTTTATGTTGAAATAAATTTATGATTATATTGACTTTTTACTATGTCACGAAAAAAATACATATTAATACTATTTTTACGGATTTTTCGCGTTTATCTTTATATATACAAATAATTCTTCTGTGCGCGTGTTGCATATGAACTCCTCCCAAACGGCTGGACTGATTTGAATGATTTTTTTTGTTTGTATAGCATACTAATCAGTATGATAACAATAAGCCGGGCAGATGGCGCTGCAGTCGGTATCTAAGTTATTTATGTAATTCGCTATCTAATATCCTAATCCTTGGTATACTATGCACTACAACGTCTGTCGAGTTTGTTAGTTCTTTATCTCTTATTACCTTATGGCGTTTCGGATGCTTTTAGTGTCCATGATTACGGCAGACTAAGATGGGATATTCAATATTAGAATGTATTTGCATTAACATAACATAATCATTATTAGTAAAAGTCGTTGTATCAGTGTCAACCAACCCCAAAACCCAAAATGAGAAACTGCATTAAAACACTTCAATATCTATAACATCTCTCAAAGTTTTAATTACAAAAATCTCGTCATGTCTATTGAATGAAAGGACTAAGATTTTTCTGCACCCATCCACATCTTAGTCTCCGACGTTTCGAACGTTTCCCAACCGCGGTCGCCTGCCCCCTGACAAGATCCGTAAACAAGAGCGTCAAATATATAGTTCGTAAACATCTCTTAAACAAGTCGTCAGTGGATTGATTGAATTATCGTCACATTATCTAAAATATTATAGTATATATATATATATATATATATATATATATATATATATATATATATATATATATATATATATATATATATATATAATGTTTATATATGTACAACGCTCTCATAGCCTAGTGGTATGGGCGTGTGCTTTAGAAACCCGAGGGCGTTGGTTCAAATCCTGCGGGGACTCAACAAATTTTCATTGTGTTTCCTAGTTGGTCAGGTAATTTGGGCCGATCTGTAAAGTCAAGATGATCCTATAAAGTCAGTCCACCCACCGACCCGCATTGAGCAGCGTGGTGGGAAACGGTCCAAGCAGAGGCGGTCGAAGCGGAGACGATGTGATGGATATATACACGCAGAGCATACGCACCCAGCGGGCGGTAGTCCGTGTGGAAGAAGAGCTCGGGCGGCAGCTGGCGCAGCAGGCGGTGGCCGGCGCCGAGGCCCAGCAGCAGCAGGTGGCCGTGCGAGTCGGAGGCCGCCACCTGCCCCGCGGCGCCCCACTTGGCGTCGAAGAGCGCGCCGTCGCCCTGCCCCTCCAGCCGGTTGTGGAAGTGCGCCAGCGGCTCGCCCGCCGCCGCGTCCCACACGAACAGCTGCCCGTCGTGGCCCGCCGACAGCACCACGCCGCCCAGCGACGGGTGCGCCTCCAGCACGTACGCCTCGTCGCGGTGCCCGCTCAGCACGCGCACCTGCCGGCACGTGCGCGAGCACCACACCTGCGGACCACTTTTCTTGGATCGTCTTGCTGGGAGACGGACGCCCTTGCTGCCAGGCTACAGGGGCAGGTGACAGCTATGGTATCCACTTACAATGTTTCAATTATAAACGATAGGTAAAGTTTTATAATCCCAAAAAGACGAACTTGAAGAACAGCGCACACATTAACGAATTGGCTTCATCGGTTAACGTTTTCATTAAATTTAACCAAAATATAGATTAGTCAGTGACTAATAAAAACCTCGTACGACACATCGCTGTAATAGGATATAATATTTAACGCCCATTATATCACTTATTTACGTCAGTTACAAATAATACTCAAATAATAGATATTTCTTAAAGTTATAGTTCATTTCCAAATATATCCTTTATCTTACAGTTCACGAAAACGTGATATTTCTGTCGCATAAGCAATATAATAATCGCTCAGCCACTAATCACTAAAGCGTTTTGCACCAAAATGTTTCAATAGTCTATATTTGTACATAGCAACAATATTAAAACAAAATATGACAATGAATGAAATTCGACTAGGGCGTAAAAGTTCTATAACTAAACATTTAAAATCATGAGATTATACCAATAGACAAAAAAAAAAGATATAGATAAAAAAGAAAATAGATAAGAAAGAAAGAAAATACATCATATTTTCTTTCTTTCTTTCTAGATAACTATAACGGGTGGGGTAAAACATTATGAAATAATTGTGAAATAATGTATAAGAGACCGGAGATAAGAGAAAGGAGAGGTGAATTTAATACGAACAGATCGCGTTAATACAGGAAGTAATAAAGTAATAAATAAAACACTTAATACAATGAGAAAAAGGCACTTTTCTCTTAGCTTACCCTAACTGTGTTATCAGAAACAGCGGTCAACACGTAAGCATCGCTCCGGTCCCAGCACACCATTGTCACCTGGTAAAAATAGAATAATAATAAATAATAAAGCGAGGTAAGAAATGGACTTTACTTTGATTAAGCCTAAACAATAAAAACTAATCATCATCATCATCATCACCCTGTGTTAGTCCACTGCTGGACATTGGCATCCCCTAATGCACGCCCCCATTAGGGGGTATTTGGACCGTATCCCACTACGCTGGTCCAAAGCGGCCTGGGGAACGGACTGACTTTTTACATGCCCATCCGACGCATAGATCGTCTCACTTTTCAGACAATTGGGTGATCAGCTCAAACTGTCCTAACCAACCAGAAAATAACAATAGCACAAATTTATATCCCCGCGGGATTCGATCCCACGACCTCCGGTTTACGAAGCAAGGACCAATACCGCTGTCGGTCTGGTCACCGACGCCCAAAGACATCGGTAATACATACTGATATTTATTTATTTATATATATATTTTACACTCAGTTTCCTATGATCTTTTTTTAATTCGGTCAATTTATACTCTGTTATTTTCGTAACCATCTAAAGGCCAGCTGTTAGACAGTGCCTAAGGCATTAATTTCGCCTATGTAAATAATTTTGTGCAAAACAATGAATAAATAATACAAGGCGTATCACCATCGCTACCTGCCGAGAGACATAAGACGTTACGCCACATCCACCCAGTAAATACACAGGCTACGGCGCCATTCAAACCGGAACACAATAGTGTAACACTACTGCGTTAAAGTGCTGCCCCCTTTACTAACACACAAGTGAAGTTTTAACAAAATATGACCGACTTCTGCATCATGCATCATCAGCCTTTGATAGTCCACAGCTGGACATAGGCCTCCCTAATACACCCTTTCCATTGGGGGTTTGGACCGTATCTCACCACGCTGGTCCAATGCGGGTTGGTGGGTGGACCGACTTTTACATGCCCATCCGACGCATGGATAATCTTACTTTTAGACAACTGGGTGATCGGCCCAAATTGCCTTACCAACTAGGAAACAACAACGAAAATTTGTTGTGTCCCGCAGGATTCGAACCCACAGACCTCCGGTTTCTAAGACGACGTTCATAGCACTAGCTGGCTCGAGGCAGTTAACGCCTACGTAGCCTAGTCGTATGGACGACCGATTCTAACAGCGTATAATTATTGTACGCAATATAGTTAACAATGTGCTCTCCGTACGAAATAACGTCGCGTTTTCTGTCGCCGCATTTAAAAGATAGCTTTTAAAGTATTCATTTCATTCAAAATGTCGTCTATGACACGGTGTATGTACATAGAATGAAGAAATTTTTTAATGCAATAACTTTTATGTGAAAAAGCTTTAAATGCGTCTTGTGCAATTAAAAAAAATCACATTCAAAGTCAAAGTCAAATCATTTATTCAATTTAGGCTCTACTGAGCACTTATGAACGTCAAAATTATCCATTTACCACCGGTTCACAAACTCAGACCCGTCCGAGAAGAACCGGCAAGAAACTCTCGCCTTTTTTTTTTAAATATTAGCATTTACAAAATTTGATCAATACATAATTTTGTTTTTTTAAGTTACCAGGGGATTTGCAAGTGCACATAAACTACTTCCACACATCTTGGTCCTCAATATAATTTATAACAGAATAATACGCTTTTTCTATTGAGCGTTGTTTTTACAACTTTACGAAAGCTCGAATCATTCAGTTGCATTTGGCAGTCATTTAATTTATTGTACATTATTATACTATTACACATGAAAGATTTTTGGTTCGGGTCAGTCTAAATCTGGGTAGCTCTAGGGCTCAATTCGACCCCAGCGGGCCTACTATCTTTTAGCAAACATGAATATTTTGACGCGCATAATATTTTCAAATAGTATAGCGAGGTAAAGTTAAAATTTCAGTTTTATTAAAACATTACGTAAAGATTCCCGTGAACCCAGATTGTAGATCCTTAACAGCCTGTTTTTGTAGTATAAATACTTGGTTCAAACCGGGTGGGGTGACCGATTTAATAATCCATCGGACAGCTGGATCATCGTTAAACAACTGTTTGATCGACATTCTCAGTTAACTGCCAACTCAACTGGAAAATTTTGTCTGAACGATTGACCCAGACCTCCGGTTTCTAGAGCTCCACGTCTTGGAATCTAGAAGGACAATTAACTGCCTCGAGCTTAGTAGGATGACCTTCGACTTTAAAGCGTATAATTTGTAACTCAATATAGTTAACAAAGTACTCTAGTTGAAATAACGTCGCGTTTTCTGTCACGCATTTAAAAGTTAGCTTAAAGTATTCACTTCATTCAAAATGTCGTCTATGGCACGGTTTGTACATAGAATGAAGAAATTTTTATGCAAAACCTTTATGTGAAAAGCTTGAATGCGTCTTGTAGATTAAAAATCAATTAAAATGCTTATAAGTGTTATTCTTAAAGCACAGATATAGCGCTATTGTAGACCAATTCAAGTAGTATCATTATGTAACAAATACTTTAAGTCTGTCTTTTAAGGTTTTGGCAGCGTTTGTAATTTAATCGCACGAGGTTGTGATTTTTTGTGCCGTATTTAATTTTTATTTCTCAAATATCTATTAAATTATTTATCACAAAATTATAAAAATTGGGACCAATAGGAAGCTTATATATATATATATATATAATCATTAAAAAAGAATATACAAAATCTTTGCCCTCATTTATTCCAAATTTAGCTCGGCTAAAGCACACTATACACACCGCCCAAAACGTACCTTCAACTTCTTACTATGATCCTTCAACAGCACGTGCCTCCACTGCGTCGCGTGCATAGTCCACAAGGCGGCGCTGCCATCCTTGCTCCCGGACACCAGCCTCAGCCCTCGATGAGCCCAGGCGATGGAGTCCACGGCGTCACCATGAACGGCCGTCTCCAGCACCCGCCTGGGTCCAGCCACCTCCAGGCAGTAGACCCTGACGTGGTGATCAGCGCTGCCAGCGGCCAGGAACGCCCCTCCGGCGGACCAGGCTGCGCAGATCATGTGGCAGGCGCCTGGTCTCATGCGCTCCACGAACTGGACGGGCTGCGAGAGGAACTGTCCGTCGGTGGCGCACGTCCAGAAGGCGACTGAGCCGTCCGTAGAGGTTGACGCCAACCAGCGAACGTCGCCGTACGCTGGGGGCGCCCAGTGCACCTGGAATAACAATGTAAATCATTTTAGGAGCGTTACGACCATAAAATTTGTTAATAACTAGTTTTATTACAAGACAATCAATAGTACATGGTTATTATATAACAAAACATTTTTTAATTTTCGTACGTCTGTCTGTTGGTTCCGGCTAACCTGGAATAGCTGGTCAGATTTAACGAGACTTTCACAGGCAGAAAGCTGAAATAACCAGGGGATAAGACGTTTATTTTTTAAGCGAAATAAAACAATAACTGCCAGAGAATAAGTAAAAGTGGCACCAACCGAGGTGATGGTGCCGGCGTGGGCGTGCAGCACCGCCTTGGGCGCCCCCGAAGCCAGGCACCAGACCCTGACCAGCCTCTCGACGGAGCCGCAGGCCAGCAGCGCCCCGTCGGCCGACACGCACACGTCCGTTATCTCCGCCCCGGCGCCCCTCAGAGTGCTCAGCAGTCTGCCGTCCGAGGCGCACCACACCTTCACCAGCAGATCGTCAGCGCCCTGGGGATATAACATTACGTACATTAGAACCAAAGGAGAAATGGAATTTTCATAAACAAGCATGACTAAAAACTTTCTTGAAAGCAAAAACCATAACGCTATGATCGGCCAACGCCCAAACGCCAAATATCACGTGATGTTCGACCAATAGGAGAATGACAACTTTAAGAGCCAAATCAGTCTCACCTTTTTCTTTTTTTGGTTAAATCCTTACTAATATTGTAAATGTAAAAGTAACTCTGTGTGTCTGCCTACCCACCCTTACCGTCAAAATCAATAAACCGTGAATAATCAGCATGGTGGGATAGATAGAAAGAAAGAAAGAAAAAGGTTTATTTGGTACAAAAGTTCATACAATAACAATAAAAATATAAAAGTAATACAAAATATACAAATACGCCAAAAAAGGTGTCCACTCAGCGTAACAACACGCAGATTTTAAGCTTCGCGATCGCTGGTTTTCAGTGGAACCTGAAAAACGTTTCATAGATGGCAATATTTGAAATAACAAAATTTTACATCAATAGAAGTAATAAATAGTAATTGTGTGTATCACCTCTTTAATAATTAAGTTACTGGACGGTAAGCCAGTGAAATTATAATCAATAATGTGTCAACGTCATGTCATTAATAAAATAATGAAGATATGAACAATGTATTTAATTTATTTATGTATATTTAATATTGGCGACGAGTTTTAAACCCACCACCACCGATATTAATGATGGAAAAAGTTAAAAAAAAACAGCGGAGTACCCAAAGAGGCTTACTCACTAGAATAGAAAAATATGTAACATCGAGGGCGTCAATGTCTGACGAGGACATCGATGCTCGCTCTGAGAGCCTTAATACAGCGATAAAGTCTCTGCGAGAGCTTCAGCAAACGATCGAAGACCACACCGTCGACCAGCATGACGAGACCGCTTACGAGCAAGAACAGGAGTACAGATACGATTTCGAAGAGCTGTACACAACAATAACAAAAAAGAAACTAAAGCAACGACAGCAAGAACAACGACAGCAAGCGCAACGTCATAATGAACAACAGTTGCATGACCAGCAGCAGATACGTGGGAGCATACCTAAAATACAATTTCAACCACTAGGAGCATCAGAAACTTTCAACAACTTTAAGAAAAGACTAGAAGCCTACTTTCGATTGAATAATATAACCAAAATCAAAGCAAATGCCTAACATTATGATAGAGCTCCATGAAAAGCTCTGTGACTTAGTATGCCCAGAAGAACCAATTAATTTTTCATTTGATCTCATCACCGAAACACTTAATGAATATTTAGATCCAAAACCTAGCAAATGGGCACTACAACATAAATTCATATCAAGAATACAAAAATCCGACGAAACTGTAGCTCAATTCGGAGCGGAACTAAAAAAATTAACAACAAACTGCGAATTTAATTGCCAACATTGTGAGAAGAACACGTCAGAAAGTTTCCTTTGCCTACAATTAATAAGAGGCTTAAAAGATAATGACGCACGAACAAAAATTTTACAAGATCAAAAGCAATGCACATTTAAAGAAATAGTTCAAATAGCAACATCAATCGAAATGGGGAAGACAGAAAACGACACTATTGCTACAAATGTATTGCCCAGCACAAGTAACGGCAGTATTGACTGTTTCAAACTCAAGACAAATCACACGCCGAGATTTATCAGGTAAACGTTTTCGCTGCGGATCTTCTCATGAAGCAAAGACAAGTAACGCCAGCAATGTCACTTGCCAGAAATTCAATAAAATTGGACATTTTGCCCGCGTTTGCCTACAACGCAACCCTAATCTGCGTTACAAGGCACCAAGACCCAATACACATCAACTACAAGAGCCATCAATATGATATCTGGCGAAAGAACTGAGAAATTCATGACATCAGTACGCAGCGAGAACGCAAAGCTGAAAATGGAATTTGATATGAGCAACATTAACGTCAATGTATTCACATTGACGTTAATGTCTATGAAAACTGAATATTGGAAAAAGACTATTCCACACAGATATAAAACTTTGTACTTACACAGGAGAAGTAATAAAACCAGTCGCATTCACTTACGTTAAATGCAAATACCAAGAGAAATAATTTCACGGTAAACTATATTTAATCAATGGCAACGTAGATCCTATTTTAGATGGACGCAGTTGATGAAGGAACTGGAAAGCTTGAACTTAGCAGATATAAAAACTATACAACATACAAAGAAATTAGAACTAGACCAATTGTTACAACTTTATAAAACCTCAGTCTTTAAGTCCGACCTTGGTCGAATACCTAATTACAAGGGACACTTTAACGTTAAAGAAAACACACAACCGATTTTTATCAAACCTCGAAGAATACCCTGCGCTTTAAAATCTAAAGTGGATGAAGAAAAAGAGCGACTTTGCAAGCTAGGGTCATTACGAAACTTGACCACACTGAGTGGGGAATCCCGGTGATATCAGTTGTAAAGCCGACTTAGCGCAGACTACAAAGTTACACTAAATAAAGTTATATTAGATGAACAATACCCAATACCGATGATTGAGGATATCTTTACACAAATGAACGGCGGCAAGCAATTTTGTACACTCGACATAACTCAAGAATACCTTAATATGGTCATGGACGACGGAAGCGCGATGCTACAAACACTCAGTACACCCAAAGGCACATACAAAGTAAACAGACTTATGTTCGGTGTGAAAGTCGAGCCGAGCTTGTGGCAAGGATTTATGGACAGGCTCTTGCAGGGGCAAGGACGAGTCAAATGCTTGTTCGATGATATAATTATTCGAGAAGATTCAAAGGAAACATTGTTACAAAGATTTAAGCTTGTGCTAGAGTGAAACTGCCTCCGTAGCCTAGTGGTATGGGCGTGTGCTTTAGAAACCGGAGGTCGTGGTTCGAATCCTGCGGGGACTCAACAAATTTTCATTGTTGTTTCCTAGTTGGTTAGGGCAATTTGGGCCGATCACCCAATTGTCTGAAAAGTAAGATGATCCATGCGTCGGATGGGCATGTAAAAAGTCGGTCCACCCACCAACCCGCATTGGACCAGCGTGGTGGGATACGGTCCAAAACCCCTAATGGATAGGGCTGTATTAGGGGAGGCCTATGTCCAGCAGTGGACTATCACAGGCTGATGATGATGATGATGATAGAGTGAACAAGGATAAGTGCAATTTTTTTAAATCAAGAAGGAGGCACAATATATCAAAGCTCCTCACGACTTCGTCAAACGCCGGACGCTAACGGCCTGACCCCTACGAGCTCATCTTTGGTAGGGAGGTACGCACGTCGCTACATGCCATGTTTTTGAGAGGGGAACTCCGACCACCATCAGTCAAACACCAGCCACATCTTATGAAAGAGCTCAATCCAGGCCCGTGATTATACCGTCGGCTCCACGCGGCATTGGCGTTTCGGGACCATTCGGGAACGTTTAGGGAGACTACATTATAAAATAATAACTGATGACGGCTTTGTGCCTGGCGTAGGCAGTCTGTCTTCCTTCCTTGTCTTCCTTGGTCCAAAGTAAGGGGGGACAAACTGTGCTGTATCACCTCTTTCATAATTAAGTTACTGGCCGGTGAGCCAGTGTGATTATAATCAATAATCAACGTCATGTCATTAATAAAAGTAATGGAGATATAAACAATGTATTTAATTATAATATATTTAATAGTAATAAAACAACAAAACATAAAATATACGAAGTAAACATAAAAATACAATAAAAATAACATAACAAGAAAAACTTATGTGTAGTTTTGTAACTTTTGAATGATTGTATCTGCCATTAAAGGACAAGGATTTTGAGTGCCGGATTTTTGTATTAAAAGTAAATGCGCTTTCAATTTTAACTTAAACGTGTTAATAGATGGATACGGTATAAATGCGCAGAAACTCCCTAATTGCGAAGGCGTACATGGGGGGAGGCCTATGTCAAGCGGTGGACTAACATAGGCTGATAATAATGATAACGACATTGCCCTAACCCACTTGAAAACAACCTAGGAGAGTAGTTGAGCCCTTACAGGATTCGAACCCACAATCTCCGGTTTATAAATCGCAAGCACACAACATTACCTCGATTAGACTAAATACATAATCCGGTTTGACTCCATTTCTGAACAAACACATAGTGTTCACAGTACTCACAGTCACAACATATCTGCCCGTGCAGTCAAACACCAAGCAGTAGACAGCGGAAAGGTGACCCAGGGTCCTCCGTTGCAGCTGAAGCCCGGAGAGCAGACGGGCTGGGAAGGGCCTGCCCGGAGGTTTGATGATACCACCCAGCTCCCGGTTGGCCAGTCGTCGCACTGGAATGTTAAAAGACAAGTTATAGTCGATGACCCGCTTGGCGCAGTGGTTAGTGACCCTGACTGTTACGTTAAAAGGTATGCGTTCGATTCCCATGACCGGAAAATTATTGTGTGCAAAACATAGTGTTATTCGCGTGTCTGGGTGTTTGTCGCTTTTCTATATAAAATATTATTACTTATATTATTATATTTACAAACAAAAAGCAAGTCTATGAATTTATCAGTCATCTAGTTGCCTATAGAAACTTTTAATAAGCATTGCTTAGTTTGGAACTAGATGATGTTGTATTATTCATCCAGAAAGATTATTATATTGCTAGAAATGTCGACATTACATAAATCACATATAATAACTATAAAAGCAATGCTTTAGTAATATACTTGGCTTAAAAAGGAATACTTTTAGACTAAAGGGCGGTGCATGGCATTTCCATATTTACCAATAGAAGACTTGGTGAGTACCATTCCGGGGAGTATGGTATCATCCTCATCATCCATCATCCATCCCCTGGAATGGTACTTACCAAGTCTTCTATTTCTTTTTCCAAGTAAGATAGAATTTACAAACCCTGCTGTGGTGCAATTATATTATAATTATATTATGGCACTAATGTTAATGTAATTCCTGTGTATGTGACACAACAAAGCATGCCTCATAGGAACAATGGAAAGAGGAATTCGCATGACTGTGTATTGGTTTGGTACACTCCTTAAAGATACTATTCTGGTATACGTTATTCGCCTCTAAAATTATATTGCATAACCTTTTGTTTGTCTACGATGCCATAGCTGGTTTACAGTCAACTTAGAACACCACACATACAATGCTTCTTTGTTGCAATAGGTCAGGCTAAACTAAATAAAGGAATCATCATCATCAGCCTGTGATAGTCCACTACTGGACATAGGCCTCCCCTAATACACCTCTATCCATTCGAGGATTTTTGGACCGTATCCCACCACGCTGGTCCAATGCGAGTTGGTGGGTGGACCGACTTTTTACATGCCCATCCAACGCATGGATCATCTTACTTTTCAGACAATTGGGTGATCGGCCCAAATTGCCTTAACTAACTAGTAAAATTTGTTGAGTCTCCACAGGATTCGAACCCACGACCTCCTGTTTCTAAAGCACACGCCCATACCACTAGGCTACGGAGGCAGTATAAAAGAATAAACACAGTATATTAAAAACAACATACCAAGTGTATGATCCTGCTTATAGACAGAATACTTAGGCTTAGGCCGTACAAGTGACTCGCTGAGCAGTGACAGGCGAGCTTTCAACTTTAACCGGGTGTTATCGAGCCCATTGTTTGTTGGTACGCTGACGGTACTCGAATTGTTGGCGCCACTGTTGTTGGTATTGTTGGTGCTGCCGTTTGCGTTGTTTGTGTTGTTGGTATTGTTGGTTCCGGGGTCGACGGTGCCGTTGCTCGCAAGCTGCAGCGCCCTCTCGCAAACGGCAGCGAGCCGACGCCACGATACGTCGGTGTGCTGTGACGCCTGAAATTATAGATGTAATATTGATTAGGCAGGTCTTGCGTAGGTTTAGGCAATTTACTTTTTAGTGATTCCCCACCAATGACATAGGCAGTTAAGTCTTGTTTAACCAATAAACACGCTGTCGTAAGTTGTTGGAACACGATAATGTTTTCAACTTTTTCGCTTTTGGCAGGAATAGCCACCGCGGTGGTACCCGCCCTGAAGTCCCCTGTAAAAGGGACTTACCCCTTCAATATTTATTGTAATCTAATCTGAACTCGGAATACAAACAACTGAACTGGAATGTTAAGCAACGTATAACGTTAACCAGAAGGTATTTTATGCTGCAAATCACCCAATAGATTACATATAGTTTCAATTTAAAATAAAAAAATATATATTATATAGTCTGTTTTGTTTCCTCCTACTAACTATTCCAATTCAGCCAATTATTCTCTTCATACCTATCTTTTGTTCACAAATAACTTATTTCTTGTTGTATATCATTGGAAAGCGATGGACTAAATTAATAACGAATGACCAATATTCTCTTTTTCTCAGCAATAGAACGATAGTAAAGTTTTTATATTGAAAGTATTGATATTTAACTATTTTTTTGACGTGACAACGGGTTTATTGGTTTAAGATAGAGAGGCATACTCGAAAACTCTGTCACAGCGCCGCTCACGTAACGCTCTTCATAAGAAACCATAAGAGAAAGTGAGAGGCACGCGTCTCTCTTACTCGTGAGCAGTTGGCCTGACTAAGTGAAAGAGAGACAGAGAGAAACAGGGGCATGCCTATTGCCCATTGGTTCATGCTTTGAGCCTCTCTTACATTCGAGCGTTCTTGCCCGCAGAGTAAACAAACGTGAAAATAAATGTGTTTCATATTCACTATTTATTATTTGATCCTTCTTGTAACTATCATCCTAACACTAAAAGACGTTGTCACGTATAACTTTCGCCCGTATACTGATTTTGGAGGCAACCAATTTTTTTGTCAAACCAAAAAAAGATATGAAAGCAAGTCTTATCTCAAAGTCTATTAGCGCTATAAAGCCTGGAAGTCTTATTGGTTAAATATGACGTAGGAATTACTTATACCGGCATCCCTCTAATAAATGACTTTCAACGGATTTTATCGCGTTTATTTACAATTTTTAATTTTTTTTTATTCTGTTTCGACGGGACAAACTGATGTTATCTTTGCTAAAGCGGAATTGCCAGATCTTAATTATAATAAAATTTTAGTCTGTACTCCGACTTTTGGGACTTTTCCATTATTGTTTGACATATTTATTTTGTTCTTGAAATCTATGGTTTATTTGGCTTTTATATAGACTATATTGAACAAGTTCTGTTTTTGGCGTTTTAAACAAATTAAGTCATAATTATTTCTTTTAAATACGCGATTTTTATGCATGACAAAATTAACGGATTTTTCTAGTTTTATATATTACAGACGTATACCAACTTAGTCTGCCCGTGATCATAGATGCTAGAAAGAGGCTGAAACCTCTGAAATAAATATATATATATATATAACTTGTAACTTGAATTATTATAATTTTTTATTATCATTATTTTAACCCATTTTTTATATGAATCCGCGTGAAAAGCAGGGACGGGACGTAAGTAATTATTAAAATTGGTATTACTCTTTTGGAAGTATTTACTATATAATAAATGATTTAATAAATCAAAACTTTATACATGATGTGAGTTATGTCGTCATGAAGTCAGGTTTATTAAATGTGTTTTAAACAGGTGTTTCAATTCAAATCTTGGCGCCATATTGCCGAACGGCCATAGTGGAAATATGGCGCCCGAAGAGCCAATGGAATAGCGAATCGCTCGCTATCGGGCAAATGAGTGGGACAGAATACTATCGAAAGGCAACTAAGCATATGAGAGAAAGAGACAACCGCGTCACACATTACCGATAACTGTGCATCAAAATGCATGATATATCACTTTTTTTCGCAAATAACTGAAAAACCACAATTTATCTATGAAACACTAAATAAATATTTTTCACGACTTTCCACCGCATTATCACGCTCGTTTACATATACATCTCGATTTAGTTTTTTTTACGGATTCCAGTAACTTTTCGAAGTAATTTCAGCTTATTAGACCGTGAAATATTATAAAACAATCAATTTGATACTAAAATCGGCATAAAACTTACCAATTCATCGTAAATGATTGCGCGTGTTCATTGCCCTCCCAATCCAGACGTCTAGGCAGCACCTGTAACAGTGTGTTAGTGAAAAAAAACAACTTTTCAGCGAACTTTCAGCGATTTTGACAGCCGCGGCCACGTGCGTTTGATACCAAAACAACAATAAGCTCTAAACCCGGCACTAGTAAAGCTTAACTCACCTCTACGCTCTCGAGCTCTTTTAGCAATGTCTGCGAAAGAAAATGGCTCGGTTAGTATTTTTGACGCTAGATTTATGAAATTGAGACTTAAATGAAGATTATTTACCTTTGCGGTCTCTTTCAGAGGTCCACCGGAGAGAAATTTCGCTATCAGAAAGTAGAGTTCTGAAACCGGGAAGACTTTCGTTACACGACCTCGCACATAAGACAGACACAGTATCTAGCTTATTTCTTTAGAACTGCACTCACCTGGGACGACGTTGACCTCCTCATTATGTTCCTCCATAATCTTAGATTTTATATGTGAGGCCAATTATGACCTTACATATGACAAACACTGAAAAAACCTTGCAAACATTTCACTCAGAACATTACATTGTTGACGAAAGATAATGCAACTACTGTAATAATAGCAAAATGGCGTTGGCTACTTTGATAAAGCAGTCGGCAAAGAGTTGAGCCTAACGTTTATTTTAATGTTAACGTAAAATGTAGATGGCGTTAAAACATAACATCAGTTGTAAAATATAATTATTCCCAAAATAAATTAAAATAATGGTAACGCTAATTGTAAAAGTAAAATTTTATTGTAATACTGAAGAATATTTATGAACTTTTTTTTAATTAGCAGCAACGTTCTTTCCTGTCTTCAAAATCCAAAAGCTTTGATTTTTCTATTAGCAAACAAACATTTTATAGGAATAGGACCGGGATAAACTTAAAGAACCATGAAAGAGCAACTTGTTAAAAGTAATTTGTTTAACTTATAAAATTATGAACCAATACCAAGCAATGTCAGAAATACTATTCACTGTTATACAGAGGAAAATACTTATGGGATATCAGCTCCAATAAATTCTTAGAATTTAAAAGAAAATATTTAAATAAAAGTATCCTAGTTGCAGGCCGAGATTCAGGCCAGGCCATACGTGTACTAAGTGACATGGTTCAGAAATCAGTAGTAGGGCTCAAATTATAAACCCCAAATTATAATATCGAATGGAAAAGTTTATTGATTAATCATATACATTTATAGATTCCAACAAATTGATCTGCATTACCACCTAACAGAGGTTGGTATTGTAACGAATATCGAAACCAGCATAGAACGTGCGTTACCTGAAGGACGAGTGTACCAAGATAATACTTTTGTAAACTGTTGTAAAGAATTGACTGTCTTATATACATATTTTTTTAAAAAGAGTGCATATTTCAATAAAGTTGTCAATTATACATAAATTGAATTTATTCAAAGCAACATTTCTTTATTTCGCCGTGTTTTATGTAAAATTAAAAGTCTTATTTTACTGGTAACACATCTTCGATTATCTGTCAAATAACTTGCGATACTGTCAATTTAGTCTTGTACGATATGTTTTATGTTGCATGCATATGTGACAGAATTTAGATTAAATCGAGGCAGTATTATAAGTGCTAACAGTTGTGAATAGACTTTATAGTGTTTATGGTATCATGACTTTATCGAATTAGTTGTTAATTGGTATAACGAAACTATCGTAGGGTGGAGTCAATGAACAGTGGTGCCTGAATTGATGATTATCGGCGTGGTGATGTTTTCGACACTCGATCTTAACATGTTATTTAATTGTCGTAATCAGCATTTATTTAACTGTAAGTCTGTCCTTTAATTCTGTTTCTGATACATTTCTTGTCCAAACCTCAAAGCTGCTGTAAATATAAATAACTTTGCTACAATATCGAGTCACTTGAGAGAGCGGTAATTGATGCGTAAAAAAGTTATTGATTTATTAACTAAAAATATATTTAGAAGGGTCAGAAACAGGTCAGCTGTGCATAATTATCTGCCTTTTAAGGTTTGATATAGATTGTTATATATAGTCACTTGGGTGGAAAACTTGCTAACCCGTTTACTTTGTATTTTTAAATTTAAAGAAAGATTTGTCAGTGCTGTGTTCTGCCATCTTAATACAATAAAGTATATGAATAATCCATTTTAAGTCCGTTTTGTTTTTTAATTCATATATTAATATATTTCATAAATTAAGTATTTTTCAAATCCGGCTTCCCAAGGAAATATCTTGTACCTAGCGATTTTCCTAAGTATCTATGAGTTTATAATCCATTAGTGACTATGTGTGACTAGAAGCATTTTGTGTTTGAAATTGTACTTTGTTTTCATTGATTTCATTGCTTTTTACTTTGTGGTATACTTTGTGCTGTCTATACAGTAAAACCATTATTTTATTTATTTATTTGACTAAAGTTTTAAATGTAACACGGTATAAGAATAAAAGAAAATATTTGTGGTAGCCCCGAGTGAAGTATGAGTTATGTGCATTGTGCAGTGTGGTTGCGATGAGCAAGATAATCAGAGAGTTAAATAATTAAAACTTTCATGCCATATAATTCTGAATAATATATACAATAATTATAAAGACCCTTACAATATAGAGTTGGTGCTGACTAATTTTGAAACTATTCCAGGTGTGTATTAACTATTTCCTGCTTTTCCTTCCTGCTATTATTAAAATTACTTTTATTTATATTTTTAATATTTTTTTCTGCTTCAGAGCACTAGTGTGGGGAAGTACCATTGTGTTATATATTTAAAAGACACAGTATTAAGTGTACTTACTAAGTAAAATATGGTTGTGAAGCAAGTTAGTTAGTTCCAGTGAAAATGGGACAATTTCCTATAAATACAAATTTATTTGCTATCAAATGTCACCATTGCTTCTGTGGTCCAGTGGTTTTGGCCCTTGCTTTATAAAACCAGATGTTGTGAGCCTCAATGTTGTGGTAAAACAAAATTGTGTTATTAATGTTTTCTGGTTGGTTAGGACAATTTGAGTTGATCACACAATTGTCTGAAAAGTAACATGATCCATGCATGGATGCCACGGATGGACATGTAAAAAGTCAATCCACCCACTAACCCACATTTGACTAGCATGGAGAACAGTCTGAAACCCGCTACTTGAGAAGGTGTGCGTTAGGCCTATATCCAGCAGTGGACTAACACAGACTGATGATGATGAAATGTTACCAATATTTAAGAAAAAAAATATTATTTGTATAGATCAGGCTATATTTAAACAGGCAGTTTTCCACTCTTGTTATATTCCACTAGATTAGTTACAGCAACAAGACAGCTCAGATTAAATATCATCATGATAATTTTTTGTGACCACAGAAATATCATGTCCGGCTCAGTCGCCGGCACTCCCGGTCAGGGGGGCGCGGCCCTGGGCGGTCTAGGGGGTTCCCTGGAGGACAAGGACTGCGACCTCCTCTGCCCGGTGTGCTTTGAGCTTATCGACGAGGCATACGTGACAAGATGCGGCCACTCTTTCTGCTACGCGTGCATCGCAAAGTCGGTCGAACTCCACCGACGCTGCCCAAAGTGCGGTGCGGCCTTAGCCTCGAGGGATCACATCTTCCCGAACTTTCTGCTGAACGAGCTGGTCGCTAGACGGAGGTTGAGAGCCAGAGCACCAACTCCACAGCAGAGTGGAAGTGCAGCAGGCGATGCGGATAGACTGAGGAGTTTGCTCGCAGCGGAGGCAAGGCACTTGGCGTTGGCCGATGTCGACGGAATGCTGGATGTTCTGACGAGGAGAAAGCGGCTCCTGGAAGCGGAGTCGGCCGCTGCACAGCATAGGTTGCTGTATGAGTTTCTGGCGCATCTTCTTAGGTTGAGGCATCATCAGTTGGACCAGTTAGCGAGGGAGGCGGCGCTTGTTAGAAAGGTGGGTTGTTTTTTGTGGGGTTTGGATCAGGTTCTAGGTAAGAATAATAGATGTTTCGTTGATGATGTAGTTATATTGTTGCGACGAATTAGGTGATTTAAAAGTGGAGAAAATACTTCGTTTGGAGTAATGCAATTTAGATGTTTAGGCAGCCAGAATTGCAGAGTTTGGGTTATTTATTAGTTAAACAGCATCTATTATTCACACTTAAGATAGAAGGAAAACTGTGTTAGTATCGTATTTTAAAGCAAAATTGCTTTTACAACATGGCCAAACTTGAGTTTAACTAAACTTATAAATTCATAATTTGTTTAAATACTATTAGATTTATTTCTCGTGTTTCGAAAACCGACATGTATTTTATGTTTATTTTGATAAATTTCAGGACATGGAACACGTGGGCAGTGTTTTGAAGGAGTTGCGCGCGGGCGCAGCGGAGTTGTTGAGGCCGATATCTCCAAACGCGCAGGACCCGACGCCCGATATGGCATCCCGTGAGTGAAGTCTTCCAATCAGACCTAATATTTACCATATATAATACCTATCTTAAAGAAATTAACAATAGTGATAGAAGATTTTGACTACGGTGGCGGATCTATAACAGATCAGTCAGATACGCGAAAGATATGTTAGCGCAAGAGATCCTTTTATTTATGGTCCGATGGGACGGATAACCGACACGACAAAAAATATATATCAAGTGCAGAAGCAGTTTTTTACATGCTATGAATCATGTTTATTTACAAGCAATCTGGTGATCGGCCCGCAGTGTCATAACCAATTTAGAAACGACCAATAGCTGTTAGCTCTAAAGGATTTGAACCCACGACGACCAGTTTTAAAGGCGCAAGCCCGTGCCATTGGTTTTTCCTGGGTAATATAAAAAACCAAATAATAACTCATAATTATTAACAAAAATAGCGAACAGTAAGATTGATTTATATAAAATAGTACAAAAGGCAGTACAAATAAGTTTAATGAAATAAATGACTATAAAATAGGCACAGGACCAGGTATAGAAGACCGACCTGAAGAGGAAGAGACCTTCGCCGGTGGTTCGGGGTCGGGGGTGGGGACAAGCGCCGGAGGTGGGGGGGACGCGCTGGCGGCAAGATGGCGCAGGCTCACGGCGCACTTTGACGATTTCGTGCAGGTAAGGAGATTATAGGTTATACATTACATCCAAAATCATACATCCGTCAAAGAACTAAAGTTACCGACTTCAAAGGATTTTCCAGATGAGATAGTTCCTTTTTTACAAGGGAACTTCTGGGGTAGTATCTCCGCGGTGCCAATTTCCGCCGCAAATAAGTAGTATGTCGGTCCGAAGGGCACCGTTGCCGGTGAAATTTTCTGGGGAAACAAGACATAACATGTTTCTCATGTCGCGTTGTGCTAAACCGATTTGTGGTGTTAAACCATGTTCCGCTGCTTTTCTTATGGGCAGGGCAGGTATCACTCGTCCAATCGCTTTAAAAAAAGAAAATTAGTTCGTTGAAGCCGATGAGCTTGCGCTTTAGAAACTGTTGGTCTTGGTTTCGAATCAAGCGGGGACTCGGCCACTTGTTTTCTAGATGGTTAGGGCAATGCGGGCCGATCCCCCCTTTGTCTCTAAAATAAGATGATTCATGCTTCGGATGGGCATGTAAAAAGTCGGTCCAGCGCCGGATCTCTTCCCGGTCGTGGCGGTCCGTCTCATCGGAATTTGAGAGTAAAGGAAGTAGGAGTGCATCTGTGTTTGCGCGTACAATATAATATCTTTTGTGAAGTTGGCTGATCTTTAATAGAGTGCGGCCGCCGTAGTCGGAATCGATTAGGAGTTCGTTATAGCGTTCTGAAGTGAAGGCCGCGTTTGGGAAGTTAGATTGTTATTTGACAGACCCAGACCAGGTGACATGCCAATATCCGTGCAGTGGCCGGTTTGAGTTGGAAGGTAGTAAAGTAGTAGTAGGGGTGGAATTAGATGAAAATATCGTAAACAGCCTAGAAGCGAAATCGTACTGTGATTAACATCACGTTGTTAATAATAATAAATAATCTATATTTTTTAAATTGTATATCTCAGTGGGATGAACGTTAAAATACGCCAATAGGAATGCTAGTTGCGAGACATTTCTTCGTTGCCACGGGTTGTAATGGTTACATCAATTCCGAGTCAAAAAGTAAGGTATAAAAATCGTGGACAGCTATCATGTGACTACAAACCGCCCAACGATTGTAACACCACTCCAACGACTGCAACATCTATTCTAATGACTGTTACACTTATAACGTCTGTAACACTCAGCACAATGACTGTCACCCGTCTAACGTCTGCAACACTCAGTCTAATGACTGTTACACTTTATAACGTCTTTAACACTAGCACAATGACTGTCACCCGTCCAACGTCTGAAACACTAGTCTCAACTCGACTGTTACACTTATAACGTCTGCAACACCTAGCACAATGACCGTCACCCGTCTAACGTCTGCAACACTAGTCAATGACTGTTAGCACTTATAACGTCTGTAACACTCAGCACAATGACTGTCACCCGTCCAACGTCTGAAACACTAGTCTCAATGACTGGTTACACTTATAACGTCTGTAACACTAGCACAATGACCGTCACCCGTCTAACGTCTGCAACACTAGTCTAATGACTAGCTTACACCTAGTAACGTCTTTAACACTAGCAATGATGTCACCCGTCCAACGTCTGAAACACTAGTTCTAATGACTGTTACACTTATAACGTCTGTAACACTAGCACAATGACCGTCACCGTCTAACGCTCTGCAACTGACTCAGTCTAATGACTGTTACACTTATAACGTCTGGTAACACTAGCACAATGACTGTCACCCGTCCAACGTCTGAAACACTAGTCTCAATGACTGTCTACATTTATAACGTCTGTAACACTAGTCCAATGACTGTCACGCGTTTAACTTCTGCAACACTAGTCTAATGACTGTTACACTTACAACGTCTGTAACACTAGCACAATGACCGTCACCCGTCTAACGTCTGAAACACTCAGTCTAATGACTGTTACACTTATAACGTCTGTAACACTCAGCACAATGACCGTCACCCGTCCTAACGTCTGCAACACTAGTCTAATGACTGTTACACTTTATAACGTCTCGTAACACTCAGCACAATGACCGTCACCGTCTAACGTCTGCAACACTAGTCTAATGACTGTTACACTTATAACGTCTGTAACATCAGCACAATGACTGTCACCCGTCTAACGTCTGCAACACTGGTCTAATGACTGTTACACTTATAACGTCTTTAACACTAGCAAATGACTGTCACCCGTCTAACGTCTGCAACACTAGTCTAATGACTGTTACACTTACAACGCCTGTAACACTAGTCCAATGACTGTCACCCGTTTAACGTCTGCAACACTAGTCTAATGACTGTTACACTTACAACGTCTGTAACACTAGCACAATGACTGTCACCCGTTCAACGTCTGTAACACTAGTCTAATGACTGCTACACTTACAACGTCTGTAACACTAGCACAATGACTGTCACCCGTTCAACGTCTGTAACACTAGTCTAATGACTGCTACACTTACAACGTCTGTAACACTAGCACAATGACCGTCACCCGTCCAACGTCCTGAAACACTAGTCTCAATGACTGTTAGCACAGTAACGTCTGGTAACACTAGCACAATGACCGTCACCCGTCTAACGTCTGCAACACTAGTCTAACGACTGTTACACTTATAATCGTCTGTAACACTAGCACAATGACTGTCACCCGTTCAACGTCTGTAACACTAGTCTAATGACTGCTACACTTACAACGTCTGTAACACTAGCACAATGACCGTCACCCGTCTAATCGTCTGCAACACTAGCTCTAATGACTGTTACACTTATAACGTCTGTAACACTAGCAATGACTGTCACCCGTCCAACGCCTGTAACACTAGTCTAATGACTGTACACTTATAACGTCTGTAACACTCAGCACAATGACCGTCACCCGTCTAACGTCTGCCAACACTAGTCTAATGACTGTTACACTTATAACGTCTGTAACACTCAGCACAATGACTGTCACCCGTCCAACGTCTGTAACACTAGTCCAATGACTGTTACACTTATAACGTCTGTAACACTAGCACAATGACCGTCACCCGTCAACGTCTGCAACACTCAGTCTAATGACTGTTACACATGGAACGTCTGTAACACTAGCACAATGACTGTCACCCGTCCAACGTCTGAAACACTAGTCTAATGACTCGTTACACCATAACGTCTGTAACACTAGCACAAATGACCGTCACCCGTCTAACGTCTGCAACACTGAGTCTAATGACTGTTCACTTATAACGTCTGCAACACTAGCACAATGACTGTCACCCGTCCAACGTCTGAAACACTAGTCTCAATGACTGTTACACCTATAACGTCTGTACATAGCACAATGACCGTCACCCGTTCAACGTCTGCAACACTAGTCTAATGACTGTTACACTTACAACGTCTGTAACACTAGCACAATGACTGTCACCCGTTCAACGTCTGCAACACTAGTCTAATGACTGCTACACTTACAACGTCTGTAACACTAGCACAATGACTGTCACCCGTTCAACGTCTGTAACACTAGTCTAATGACTGCTACACTTACAACGTCTGTAACACTAGCACAATGACTGTCACCCGTTCAACGTCTGTAACACTAGTCTAATGACTGCTACACTTACAACGTCTGTAACACTAGCACAATGACTGTCACCCGTTCAACGTCTGTAACACTAGTCTAATAACTGTCACCCGTCCCACGCCTGTAGCACTAGTCCAATGACTGTCACCCGTCTAACGTCTGCAACACTAGTCTAATGACTGTTACACTTTATAACGTCTTTTAACACTAGCAGCATATGACTGTCACCCGTCCAACGTCTGAAAACTAGTCTAATGACTGTCACCCGTCCCACGACTGTAATACTAGTCCAATGACTGCCACCCGTCTAACGTCTGCAACATCTAGTCTAATGGCTGTGCTACATTATAAACGTCTGTAACACTAGGCACAATGACTGTCACCCGTCCAACGTCTGAAACACTAGTCTAATGACTGTCACCCGTCCACGACTGTAATACTAGTCCAATGATCTGTCACCCGTCTAACGTCTCGCAACACTAGTCTAATGACTGTTACACTAATAACGTCTTTTAACACTAGCACAATGATCTGTCACCCGTACAACGTCTGAAACACTAGTCTTATGACTGTCACCCGTCCACGACTGTAATACTGAGTCCAATGACTGTCTCCTCGTCTAACGTCTGCAACACTAGTCTAATGGCTGTTACACTTATAACGTCTTTAACACTAGCACAGATGACTGTCACCCGTCCAACGTCTGAAACACTAGTCTAATAACTGTCACCCGTCCCACGACTGTAATATCTAGTCCAATGACTGTCACCCGTCTAACGTCTGCAACACTCAGTCTCAATGACTGTTACACTTATAACGTCTGGTAACACTAGCAATGACCTTCACCCGTCTTTACGTCTGCAACACTAGTCTTATGACTGTCACCCGTCCCACGCCTGTAACACTGAGTCTAATGACTGTTACACCTTATAACGTCTTTAACACTAGCACAATGACTCGTCACCCGTTCAACGTCTGTAACACTAGTCTAATAACTGTCACCCGTCCCACGCCTGTAGCACTAGTCCAATGACTGTCACCCGTCTAACGTCTGCAACACTATATTAATGACTGTTACACTTACAACGTCTGTAACACTAGCACAATGACTGTCACCCGTTCAACGTCTGTAACACTAGTCTAATGACTGTCACCCGTCCCACGACTGACATACTAGTCCAATGACTGTCACCCGTCTAACGTCTGCAACACTAGTCTAATGACTGTTACACTTACAACGTCTGTAACACTTGCACAATAACTGTTACCCGTCCAACGTCTGTTACACTAGTCTAATGACTCACCAGTCCCACGCCTGTAACACTAGTCCAATGACTGTTACACTTACAACGTCTGTAACACTAGCACAATGACTGTCACCCGTCTTACGTCTGCAACACTGAGTCTAATGACTGTTACACCTATAACGTCTGTAACACTAGCACAATGACCGTCACCCGTCTTACGTCTGCAACACTCAGTCAATGACCGTTACACCTTATAACGTCTGTAACACTAGCAGCAATGACCGTCACCCGTCTTGCGTCTGCAACACTCAGTCTAATGCACTGTTACACTTATAACGTCTCGTAACACTAAAGACAATGACTGTCACCGTCCAACGTCTGAAATACTAGTCTAATGACTGTCACCCGTCCCACGCCAGTAACACTAGTCCAATGACTGTCACCTCGTCTAACGTCGGCAACACTCAGTCTAATGACCTGTACACTTTATAACGTCTTTAACACTCAGCACAATGACTGTCACCCGTCCAACGTCTGGAAACATCTAGTTCAATGACTGTCTACCGTCCCACGCCTGTAATACTAGTCCAATGACTTCCACCCTTACAACGTCTGTAATACTAGTCTAATGACTGTCACCCGTCCCACGCCAGTAACACTAGTCCAATGACTGTCACCCGTCTAACCTCTGCAACACTAGTCTAATGACTGTTACACTTACAACGTCTGTAACACTAGCACAATGACTGTCACCTGTCTTACGTCTGCAACACTAGTCTAATGACTGTTACACTTACAACGTCTGTAACACTTGCACAATAACTGTTACCCGTCCAACGTCTGTTACACTAGTCTAATGACTCACCAGTCCCACGCCTGTAACACTAGTCCAATGACTGTCACGCGTTTAACTTCTGCAACACTAGTCTAATGACTGTTACACTTACAACGTCTGTAACACTTGCACAATAACTGTTACCCGTCCAACGCCTGTAACACTAGTCCAATGACTGTCACCCGTTTAACGTTCTGCAACACTCAGCACAATCGACTGTCACCCGTCCAACGTCTGAAACACGAGTCTTAGACTGTCACCCGTCCCACGACTGTAATACTGGTCCAATGACCGTCACCCGTCTAACGTCTGCAACACTTAGTCTAATGACTGTTACACTTATAACGTCTGTAACACTAGTCTAATGACTGTTGCACTTTATAACGTCTATAACACTAGCACAATGACCGTCACCCGTCTTACGTCTGCAAACACTAGTTCTAATAACTATTACACTTATAACGTCTGGTAACACTAGCACAATGACCGTCACCCGTCCAACGTCTGAAACACTAGTCTAATGACCGTCACCCGTCCCACGACCGTAATACTAGTCCAATGACTTGTCACCGTCTAACGTCTGCAACACTAGTCTATGACTGTTACACTTATAACGTCTTTAACACTAGCACAATGACCGTCACCCGTCCAACGTCTGAAACACTCAGCACAATGACTGTCACCCGTCTAACGTCGCAACACTAGCACAATGATCCTGTCACCCGTCCAACGTCTGAAACACTAGTCTTATGACTGTCACCGTCCCACGACCTGTAATATCTAGTCCAATGACTGTCACCCGTCTAACGTCTGCAACACTAGTCCAACTGACTGTCACCCGTCCAACGTCTGTTACACTAGTCTAATGACTCACCAGTCCCACGCCTGTAACACTAGTCCAATGACTGTCACGCGTCTAACGTCTGCAACATCTAGTTCAATGACTGTTACAGCTTCATAACGTCTGTAACACTCAGCACAATGACCGTCACCCGTCTTTACGTCTGCAACACACCAGTCTAATAACTATCACATTTAAACGTCTGTAACACTAGCACAATGACTGTCACCCGTCCAACGTCTGTAACACTAGTCTAATGACTGTCACCAGTCCCACGCCTGTAACACTAGTCCAATGACTGTCACCCGTCTAACGTCGCAAACTAGTCTAATGACTGTTCATACTTCTATAACGTCTTTAACACTAGCACAATGACTGTCACCCGTCCAACGTCTCAAACACTAGTTCAATGACTGTCACCCGTCCCACGACTGTAATATCTAGTCCAACTGATGTCACCCGTCTAACGTCTGCAACACTAGTCTAATGGGACTGTTTACACTTATAACGTCGTAACACTCAGCACAATGACTGTCACCCGTCTAACGTCTGCAACACTAGTCTAATGACTGTTACACTTACAACGTCTGTAACACTAGTCCAATGACTGTCACCCGTCTAACGTCTGCAACACTAGTCTAATGACCTGTAACATCTTATAACGTCTGTAACACTTTAGACAATGACTGTCACCGTCTCTACGTCTGCAACTCAACATCAGTCAATGACTGTTACACTTACAACGTCTGTAACACTTGCACAATAACTGTTACCCGTCCAACGTCTGTTACACTAGTCCAATGACTGTCACCCGTCTAACGTCTGTAATACTAGTCTAATGACTGTCACCCTTCCAACTTCTGTTACAATATTTCAATGACTGTCACCCGTTTGACGTCTGTTACACTAGGCCAATGTCTGTCACCCTTACAACGTCGGTAACACTAGTCCAATGACTGTCACCCGTCTAACGCCGGTAACATCTAGGCCAATAACTATTACCCTACAACGTCTGTAACACTAGTCCAATGACTGTCACCCGTCCAACGTCTGTAACACTAGTCCAATGACTGTCACCCTTCCAACTTCTGTAACAATATTCCAATGACTGTCACCCTTTCGTCGTCTGTAACACTAGTGCAATGACTTTCACCCTTACAACTTCTGTAACACTAGTCCAATGACTGTCACCCTTACACCGTCTGTAATACTAGTCCAATGACTGTCACCTGTCTAACGTCGGTAACACTAGTCCAATAACTGTTACCCTTCCAACTACTGTAACAATATTCCAATGACTGTCACCCGTTTGAAGTTTGTAACACTCGTCCAAAGACTGTCATCGACTAATGTCATGTAACACTAGTCCAATGACTGTCACCCTTCCAACTTATGTAACACAATCCCAATAGCTATCAGCCGTTAGACGTCTGTAACACTAGTACAATGACTATTACCCGTCCAACGACTGCAACACTAGTCCAATGACTGTCACCCTTCCAACGATTGTAACGCGTGCCGTCCACCAGTGCTACTTCGCTCACCGCGCCGACGAGCTCTACTTCCCCGGCTCCGGGGGCGCCACTCCCACTCCCGGCGCCTTGGGACCTCCCACCACCACGGCCACCACCACCACCACCAACGACCCGGACGCCGTGCCGCAGCAGAACCCCCTCGACTCCAGAGCTCCCAGCGCTGCTGAACGATCCATGCACGCAGGTAAGCGTTTGTATTTTTTTATTTAAACATATTGCACAATATAATCTGTATAGAGGAGTTTAATGCTAAAATAATTTTATGCCACCTTAAAGGCAAAATTAGAACGATGGTAGGTGTAAGTGATGCAAGAAAAATACATGAAGACGTCACTTACGAAAGATATTGTGATTAAAAGTCTTGTAGTAGTAAGTAAATAGTAGATTAAATTCATCATCATCATCATCCTGTGATAGTCCACTGCTGGACATACGCCTACCCTAATACACCCCTGTCCATTAGAGAGTTTTTGGTCCGTATCCCACCACGCTGGTCCAATGCGGGTTGGTGGGTGGACTGACTTTACATGCCCTCATGGCATGGATCATTTTACTTTTCGACAATTGGTGATCTGGCCAATTGTCTTAACCAACTAGGTAAACAAAATGAAAATTTGTTTGATTAGTGAATCACGCGATGTTATTATATATATGTACCGTACAAGTAATTTAATAAATATTTGAGAAATAGAAAAATTTACAACGGCTGCCAAAACCGTAAAAGATTGATATATACTTTACTAGCTGACCCGACAGTCGTTGTCCTGTCCTAACGATGATTGTTTAAAATCTTTAAACTAACTTTTTTGTTTTTGTTCCTATATCTGGATTTATCATCCTAACTGAAAAATTATATCCATCTTCACCTTGCCAAAATAATATAGGATATTGTAGCTAATCATGAGCATATAATCGATGAGTTTCGAAAACACGCTGTTGATTGCTTCGCCGATGTAAAACAATATCATCATCAGCCTTTGTTAGTCCACTGGGACATAGGCCAATACACCAATGGATAGGGTTAAACAATATCTTAATTTTCTAAATTTTCACGCACGACAACAATGGCAACTTCGTCAATTGTGTGCACATTGAAACGTCTCGCGTGTTCTCCTGCAGGTTGTCGTATCAGCTTTGATGACAATTCTATGATTATCAGACGGCAAAGCGGTCGTGAACAATGCAACCAATTCGTTATGTTGATGAAAAAACGTTTGGAGTTTTTCCACAATTGGCTTTTACACCGAGTTATTGTGCAAAACACTGATCGACTTGTCTTAATGAATCGCCCATAGAAAAAATTGTAAGAATTCGCGGTTACTAATCGTTGCGTTGGCAAAAAAATAACTCGTCCAATGATATATTTGACCCTGAATCTTGAATGTTGGCGTAAAAATTTTCTTGAATAACTTATGTTGCACCAAATGACGTTATTTGAAAACAATTATTGTATTACTGAATATAAGTCAAAAATTGTTAGAACCTGGCCCAATCGCGAAAAACCAATGAGGTTATGGTTCTGGTTACGGTACCAATGGCATCGATTTGTCTTAACCGCTCGCGCAACACAATTTAAGAAGTTCATTTTCAAACATAAATGCCTAACAATAAGGGCATACAACGTTCCTTGGTCCAGTAGCAACGATTTGTTGGTTTTGTACTGACGAATGATTGGAATGATCTTGATACGGCCAAACACAAATTTATGTGTTACTGATTTTGATTTTAGATTCCATTCAACTTCACCCGCGCCTGCATTGATCATCAGTTTGACTTTGTTCTGATATCTTTTACTCGAGCATTGCGAGTTCTACGACTTATGTTGGAACATGTAATGGCATTTCAAAACGAAAATTCAAATGTGTAAGAAAATACGTAATGGTCTTTAAACGAGTAAACCTATGGATATGTTATAAGTTCATATTGTTTTATGTTTAAAATATATTTAGAACAGAAATGAATTTTAATTTTCAAAAGTGTTCTAAATACTTCACGAAATTTTAGCCAAATCTGTTAGGGTTCTTCAGTTATAAATTGGAACCAAACGATTTTTATTATTATACACAACTTTTGGTTCTAGTAATTGTACCTGGCTATACAAAGTCCGCGAGCCCATATCAGATACATGCGCTCACTGTTTTAATAATGCCTCACAATAACCATTTCAATTTTTTAAAATTGCAATTAGGCATGTTTAAAGCTCATTTTAGGTAATATAGTATAAGTTCACATAATACTATTAATTTAAAAAAAATTCTATTAGCATAAAACATATACATACACGACATTTTGATTAAATGAATGTCTTATGAGATATAAGAGTTTTAAAATTGGGGGCAGAAATCACGGAAAAACTTTTTTTAACATTGAAAGAACCATTTTAAATTTTTATGTTCGTTTTCAAAGGTGGTGACCAACGCGCCCCTGACGGCGAACTCCCATCCAATGCTATGAGTGGAATAAATTCAGTCGGCGCAACGAACGCTGTAATCAGTGGAAGCAGCGGTTTAGTTGGTCCCAGTGGAGCTATAGGGACCGTGGTAGGTATTGGAGGACCGAGGGGCATGGGAGGAATTAAGTAGCGGTTTGGAGGACGAGGGTATCGGGACCTGGCTGGTATCGGGAGGGGTGGAGGTGCGTGGGACGGCTGTGGGGTGGAGGCTTCAGGGCGACCTGGCTGCCTCAGGTCAGGGCGCCCTGGGCACCCTGTCGTCGCAGCGACGCGATCAACTATTCGACCATAGTGTCGACCATCGAGTTCGATAAGGACGACGAGTTCTTCGCGATCGCCGGAGTGACAAAGCGTATAAAGGTTAGTTAGTTCACAGTTTATATGACAAAATTGATTCGTTGAATAAAAATTGATAATTGTGTAATTCAAAAAAGTATATGTTTATGAATATATAAAAACGCAGAGTTTCTTGCCTATTGTTCTAAGGGTAAGTCAAAGTTTTTGAATTGGTGGTAAATTTTTGATGCTCGTAAGTCCCCGAACTGATGAAATAATTTTAACTTTCACTTCGTTCTCGCGTTCGGCACATGCGTATGCATATATGCGTCTGTGTAATAGGAGTTATTAGTTTGGGTAGAACATTTTAATTTATTCACTTCATATATGCGTTGTATTACCTGATTGCGTTGGTTATTCCGCAATACTGTAGCTCTGCTTCGTTCAGTTCGGGACCAGATGATTTTATGTTATTCGTCCAGATATATTATAATTATTTATATTTCACATCTTTTTTGGGGTCTTAATATTTTTACGGGCTTATGGCCAAGTAAAAATATTTTTAATAGAAAAACTTAATCTATCTATCTATCATCTACTTATTTCGCAATTATTTAGTGGCAGCTTTTCCTGAAGGTGAGTAAGGGAGAAATCAAGATTTTAGAGTTTTATGCCCTTTATTATTATTATTATTATTATTATTATTATTAGAATGGGGTGAAGCATGATGTATCATCGAAGGATTTGAGTTCGAAGGTCCGCGACGCGGTGGACGTGCACTACCCGTGCGCGGAGATGCAGTGCGCGCACAAGATCTCGTGCGTCTCGTGGAACGCGTACCACAAGAACGTGCTCGCGTCCGCGGACTACGAGGGCACCGTCGGCGTGTGGGACGCGGCCACCGGCCAGAGGACGAGGGCCTTGCGAATCTAATCTAAACGAGGATTCACTGTCTGTGGTTACGTCTACAGCCTGATTATAACTATTTGTTAATTTATTAATGTATTTTTTTCTTCTGAAAAAGTAGCATACGAATGTAAGACTAGTAAATCATTGTAAATTCTAGTGTAAAACCTAGTGTAAAACTCTAATAACACTAGCGTAAAACTAATAACTCTAGTGTAAAACTCTAATAACATTAGTGTAAAACTCTAATAAATCTAGTTTAAAATGCAAATAACACTTATGTAAAACCCTAAAACACTAGTGTAAAAACGCAAATATCACTAGCGAAACCAAACTCTAAAGGCGTAAAACCTTAATAACACTATGTAAAAAGTCTCCCAGTTTAAAACGCAAATAACACTTAGGTAAAACCTCAATAACACTAGTGTAAAACGCAAATATCACTAAAGGTAAACCACAACCCTAGCGGTAAAACCCCTAATAACACCAGTGTAAAAAAATATCACTAGCGTAAACTAAAACTCCAGCGTAAAACCCAATAACACAGTGTAAACGCAAAATACTGGCGTAAAACTAATAACCTAGCGTAAAACCTAAGAACACTAGTGTAAAAAAATAATCACTGGCAAAACCAATAACCTAGCGTAAAACCTAATAACACTATGTTAAAGTCTCTATTTTAAAATGCAAATAACACTTATGTAAAACTCTTATAACACTAGTGTTAAACGCAAATATCACTAGCGTAAAACTAATAACTTTAGCGTAAAACTTTAATAACACTTGTGTAAAACTCTAATGTAAATCATTATCCCTCCTCCAATTCACCAATCGGAGATCTTTAAGTTTTGTTTCCATAAAATTTTATTACAATTTGAAATACTATAACAATATTAAATATAATCTGTTGCCCGCGACTTCACTCGCGTGGTAAAAAATAGAAAAAAAAAATGTTTTGTTATTTGTATCAGTTATGTATCACAATGTAATCTTTTAAAAACGGCTATATTGATGCTACAAACAGACACTCTTCAATTAAAATAAATATATTGTCAGTTGTCACTGATAAAAGTCCTTGTTCACGTAAATTCTGTGTTAGTTTATTTAGCTCAGTGTGAAAGTCCCGCTTTAACGACTTGAACGATTCCCTTCACAGGAGCACGACAAGCGCTGCTGGTCCGTGCACTTCAACCGCGCGGACGTGCGCTTATTGGCGTCCGGCTCGGACGAGCGCGCGTCAAGCTGTGGGCCTTAAACGCCGAGAGGTCGGTCGCTACATTGGAGGCGAAATTCAACGTGTGCTGCGTTCGTTTCAACCCGGCGTCGTCTTGTCACCTGGCGTTCGGTTCCGCCGACCACTGCGTCCACTACTACGATCTTAGAGCGCCCAGATCGCCCCTCGCCGTCTTCAGAGACCACAGGAAGGCGGTCTCCTACGTCAAGTTCTTGGACGCGAGGACTTTGCTGTCGGCCAGTACGGATAGTCAGCTCAAGCTGTGGCGGGTCGGCTCGCCGAGGTGCGTCAGGTCGTTTACGGGACACGCGAACGAGAAGAATTTCGTTGGTTTGGCAACCGATGGGCGGTACGTCGCCTGCGGCTCGGAGAATAACGCGCTGTATGTTTATTATTCGGGGCTGTCGAGGCCGCTGTTGAGTTATAAGTTCGAAGCTGCCAGAGGTTTATTGGAGAGGGAGAGGAGGGATGAGGAACCTTCGGAGTTTGTGTCGGCTGTATGTTGGAGGGCGAATCCCGAGCGGCCAGTGTTGCTAGCTGCGAACAGTCAGGGGACTATTAAAGTGCTGGAACTTATTTAGGACGGCGTGTAGCACTAGAGTCCGGTTTGAAGGGTTTCAGACTCGGTGTCAACCTGTAAATTGACTAAATTACCATTATATGATTAGATATTTTATTTGAGACCCTTTTGAATGCGTTAGAATCGGACTTGTTGTTATGATTGCTCAGTGAGATAAAGAAATTGTTATTATATTTTAAAGTGTTCTGTGTCTATAACGACTGATAGAGACCGAAGGCCAGTCTTCCTGTAAATCCAATAAATGACCTATCCACTAGCTCTGTTTTATTTGCTATCGTCAAAAAATATATATAAATAAAACCTTTTCTATCCGTACGTAGTATAATATATCGTTAATAAACGTAATTTTTGTTAATACGTCGAGCTTTCTGATTGGTTAAACATCGCGTGCGAAAATAAATATGGCGGCGGACAATAAGTTTCAACGCATTCATTTTTGGCGCTATTACTGTTTGACAGTAGACTTTGTTTATGTATATCCTGCATCATATATTAATTGAACTTAATCTATACTAGAGAGATCTGTTATTTTTTTCTTTTTATTGCTTATGCAGGCAGATGAGCACTCGGGCCACCAATGCGCTACCTACTGTGAGACATAGGGAGTAAAGTCTCGTTTACCCAGTAATACGCTGCTTACGATGCCCTTCAAACTGGAACACAGTAGTGTTTTCCACTACCGCTGTACGGTAGAATAGGCACCGCGGTAGTAAAACCAGGGGTCCGATGTTAAAAGTGGACCGAAGTGAAACTTTATCGGGGTTAAAAATTTAGTAACATTTTTCGTTAAGCGTCAAATTTTTCCGTTACGAGCCATCTTTTCTTTATCCCTACCACGCGTGATTCAAGCATACCATCCATGATGTATTTATTATTTTTACGACATCAATGATAGTAATAATTTTATTACAATTAATGAAATTGAATAATACTCTTTGTAGTAATAAGCAAATGAAATAATTGTAGAATTTGATTTACGTCCATGATAATAAAAGTTTTTATTAAATTTATCTAATTTAACTTTATTTAAAAATTTCAAAGTAGCATATAGTAAATTATTTTTGAAAAATAACGTCAAAAGAAGTTTCATACTTACGGAGTTACGCTAGTACTGCACACATATTTTTTCATAACTTTTTCTATTTGATGGCTCTGTATAAATAGTGGCGTTAAGGAAATCGCATTTTTGTTTTTAGTAATAGACAAAATAAGCGGCCAGCGTTATTATAAAATTAAATGACCAAAATGAATTAATTTTTAGCAATTACTTTTATTTTGTCCCATTCTCCTATTATCCAACGAAAAGTTAATTTATTTAACAGCGCCCAATATTGAACACAAATGCAACAATTAATAGATATCGCCAACTGTCACAATCGTTTTGTAGCTAATATTTTGCATCAAATAATGACAGAAAAATAAAATGTAATAAAACAATATAGGCCTAACCTAACAAGATGTAAGCTAAACTATCTTTTAAGTTGGGATTAAACGGCACATTGTGTGCAACTATATTTTAAAATCGATTAAGTATTTTAGCAGTCCATCGCGGACAAACATCGTGACACGAGTTTTATACATATAAATAGAGGACCCTGCCCAAGTTGTTGGGCTAGGTTTTATTTATTTTACATTGTAATAAACAATTAATGGGCTTAAGATAAACGAAAAGAGAATATCAGTCATGAGGACCACCAAATTTTATTACATAAATGCCATTTGTAAAAAAAACAGTAAACTCAATGATGCTTCCGTTATACCTAAATACAATGAAAAATAGCAGTGGTGTAAAAATTGACTGAAGACGATTAATCAAAATGTTCCTTCGCTTGATATCGTGCAAAATTCTATACAAAAGAGTTCGTTTTAAAATTATTGTATATTTAATTTTTACTTTTCTATTAAAAATGTTGTAATTTGAATGCATATGGGAGCAATATCCCAAAAACACAATTTTAATGTTTTAGTGCATGGTTATTAAAAACAAAAGTTGATTAATTCATCGCAAGCGTGGAAACAAACTATAGTATGAAATAAAAAACGAATATCCAGTAATTCTATCGTATCCGTGTTGAATATTAAAAAATATTTTATATAGGATACACATCACTTTATGTTGTTGCGCATGTTAGGACACTATTTTAATATATTATTCATTGTTTTTAATTGATGGTGATATAAATAACGCGTTATGAAATTGCATTTTGTTTTTAACAATAGATAAAAATTATTATAAAATTAATCATCAAAATTTTTATAATTACTTTTATTGAAAAATTCTCCTATTATAAACAAAAGTTAATACTATTAAAACAGGTCATCTAGTGACACAAACAACGCAATCAATAGATATCGCCTACTGTCACAATCGTTTTGTAGCAAATATTTTGCCTCAAGTAATAATAGAAAATAAATTGTTATAAAACATTATACCATTATAAATTAAGATGTGCTTATTCTGTCTTTGTTAGATTAAACCGACAAGGCAACGATATTTTAAAACGGAAGTATTTCATGCGTCGGATGGCATGTAAAAGTCTCCACCCACCACCCGCATTGAACCAGCGTGGTGGGATACGGTCCAAAATCCCATGAATGAAGGTGATTAGGGAGGCTCAGTCCAGCTGTGACAACCACAGGCTGGATGATGTGAAGTATTTGGGGATTTGAGAAGGAAGGACGTTGAACATGATTGATTAAAATTTTCTTACAGTTTATATTAAGCAGAAATCATTACAAAAGAATTAATTTAAAATATATTATTTCTATTTAATTTTGTAACGAATGAGCATATTACAAAGTTGTTAGTGGATAACATATGGCTTTTAAACTTATGAATGAGGTAGTTAAGGCAGATAGTCTAAAACCTTTAACAGTAATATCATTTTAAATTATAAGCACTAATAGGTGCACAATATTTTTGGTTAACCTGTCTTTAGCTAACACAAAAAGATTCGACGGTTTCCCAACACGTGAACATGCAACATATACACAATAACAAAAACACGGATTTTCCAAATCTAAACTACAAATGGACATTGTTTGGCCTTGAGACTTATTTATTGACATGGCAAAAGCTAAACGAATTGGAAACTGTAGCCGCTTGAAAGGTATGGTAGAATCGGACGGTATCATTGGAATACGTGGCAATAGGACCACTTTTTCTTTAACCTTGTTAAAATGGTTGTTTCAATAACATTTCCGGTTATCTTTTTGATGATCAAACGTGTACCGTTGTATAATTGAGGTGAATTTGAATTACGTAGGAGAATAATTGGGGAACCAACCTTTCTTTGAAGATTGTGGGGTGGCATTCCAGGTATATCTAGTGAATTCAAATTCAGTTGGAAAATTTACACTTTCATTTTCATCAACAGTATCGATTGATTTAAAAGACATCAGATCGCTTGGTAAAAACTGTTGTATCTGGAAGTTAATTTCGTCAACATCAACATTTTTGGCTGCCAAAATCGCCCGATGACTGAGCCACTTATCATTGAAGTAATTATTCTGTATATCCGGAAAAATACTCTAAATCAGTTCATTTTTATCTTCAACAACAGTACAAAAACTGTCTGGTAGTTTGATGCATTGCGTATTTGGTTGCAGTTCTATTTTACCGTTCCCAATATCTAGTAATTGCTCGGAAAATATTTGCGCTGATGGATCATTTTGCAACTGAACTCGCATGTTTAAGGTCAATATCGAAGTGTTTCAATACTTCGCCATAGAAATGATTGTTTCAAACATGCATTAATCTCATCCGCTAAAGTTGAGCGCGGTATAACCGGTAAGGTCTGACGGAAATCACCAGACAAAAGTGAGATAGTACCACCGTAAAGTTTATTATTGCTATTTAAATCCTGCATAGTTCCATACAATGCTTCAAATGAATATTTGTGCGCCATTGTGCACTCATCCCAAATTATTATAGAACTCTTTCGCAACACTGCAGCTATTCCGCTTTACTTTTTAATGTTACACATTGCATCTGGTTTATGATGAATATCCAATGGAAGCTTGAATGTTATATGTGCCGTTCGCCCACCATCCAGTAAAGTAGCCGCAGTGCCTGACGATGCAACTGCCAATGCGATTTTCTGTTACGACCGTATTTTGGCAAGAACAACGATATTAAAAATGTCTTACCGGTTCAACCTGGGGCGTCCAAGAAAAAAATACCGCCTTGTTCAGCAGCAACAGCCAGCATAATCCGATCATAAAAAAAATTTCTTGTTCTGCCGTCAGTAATGGCTCCCTGTTCGTGATAATCGTGGCTAAATTTCCATGGTCATATTGTTGATTTCGTTGTAAATCGGTATTGACTAAGTCAGTAGCTGGTCGATTGGGTGATACATACCATAATGATTAAGTAGTAAATTTGAAATTAGAACATATAAATCCTCGGTCAACACCAATGCTTCATTATACATCTCTGGCGTATAATCTTTGTTTTGGCATTTATCTGTTTGTCTTATTCGGTGCAATATGTCTTCTGTCATGCATTTTTTATATTTTACTCACAAAGTTTGTGCTTGCGACGGATAACATGTCATCAAAATAATTGCAAACAGCTGACGAATGTTATTGGGCATTGATGTCAATGCAGCATCAGCAAGCGTCAAATCCCAATGGTTATCGTCTTCTAGCAATTGCAGTTCAGCAACTGAAAAATCAAAGCTCAATGTTGATATGAGATTTATAAGTTTTTGAAAGTAACGGTGAATATGGTACCACCCACTGATTATCAAATTCTGTTTGATTTGGATAATTCGGCAGTCGTATTGTAAATGTGTGGCCACCATTTTTAGAACAATTTATTTTTCTATTATTATTTGATGCAAAATATTAGCTACAAAACGATTGTGACAGTTTGCGATTTCTATTATTTCGTTGTATGTGTCAGTAGATGGCGCTGCTGAATAGTATTAACTTTTCGTTGATAATAGAAGAATTGGGACAATAAAAAGTAATTGATTTAAATGAATTAGTTTTGTTCATTTCATTATTTAATAATTATTATACAAATAAATAAAAAAGTAATGAATAAAATAGCTTCCTAACATGTGTCAAAAATTGTAGGATTTTTACAAAACAAAATTCAATAAAATTGATGTTGTATCCTAAATACAAGAAATATTTTGATGACATATTCAATGGCGGATATGATCTTATATTCTGTGAATATTCGTTATTTATTATTTCCCATGATAGTTGTTTTTACGCTTGACGACGCATGTAATCAACTTTATTTATTGGTTTTTAAATAACCATGCAACTAAACGTTAAAATTATATTTTTGCGGTAAAGTGCTCTGATCCATACAAATTATAACATTTTAATAGAAACACATACACATCATCAGCTTGTTAGTCCATGGACATACCCTACACCTTTATCCAAGGTGGTTGGCTGATCCCACCACGCTGATCCAATGTGGTGGTGGTGGACTGACTTTTACATGCCCATCCGACGCATGGATCATCTGTCGTCTGTCCACTTTAAATACCAACCAATCGATTTTTATATCAGTTATTTTTTCAATGTATTCAGGGAGATACGTATGGCGTTGGTTAGAGTTTTAAAAGGCGATTTATGTCCTTTACAATATTCAATGAATAAAAATTACAAAGTAAAACTTAAACTAACTAAGTCTACAAACACAACCCTAGCTACGGCGATCGAGCGAGTTTTATATCCCACTGCTGGTCCGAGGTCCCACGAGCGTCCACTTTGTATCGTCAGCATTTCCGGAATTATGTAATGCTTAATAATTATACTGAAATTCGCAACAATGAGAGCTTCACGTACCGGCATTTATCGTATTCTTAGATATGAAAATATGAATATGGTAATTATGTATAACAAGTGTAATATACACCGTTACCATAAAGTTGTGACAATATCATCCGAGTTACTGTTACGGGCAATTTGGTTATAGTTAGGGCAATTTGGGCCGATCACCCAATTTTCTGAAAAGTTAGATGACGTCGAAAAGTCGGACCACCCAACAATCCGCATTGGACCAGCGTGGTGGGATACGGTCCAAAAACCCCCTAATGGATAGGGATGTATTAGGGCTACCAGCCCGTCTGCGCGCCTTCCTGAAGGAGTACCACTACCGGCAGCGGGTGCGCGTGCGCCGCCTGGAGCCCGACCTGTACGGGGCGCACCTCTGCTATCGGCTGGCGGGCGGGATCGGCCGCGGCAGGGTGGTCCCGACCCTCGGTCAGCCGCCTATCAGGTGGAGGTAGGCTTGGAGAAAGTCTTTTTATAGTAGAGAAGGCTTTGAGAGACAGTCTTTTTATGGTAGAGAGGTTTTTATGGAAATCGGAGCTCTTATGAGGAAATTCAGTCTCCGTTTGGAGTGGTCAGAGGTGTGTATTTGGTTAGAGAGCAGGTTATAGGTACCAAACTGAATCACCCGCCAATGAGTTGGAGATAGTTTGGTGAGGAGGCACTCTTCCTGACAGAGAGATGAATGGTTGTTAGTAATGGTGATAAAAGGTCTTTTTCTGGTCACAGAAGTTAGAGGTATCGACCCTGAATCACTTAGTCTTGCTCTGTTTGAAGTCAGAGTTCTTTCCCTGGTTAGAGATCCCAAAGGAAGAGGTCCCAAACCGAAGCCACTCACCTATTAGGTGGAGGTAGTCTAGCTCTGTCTGTAGTCTATTGAGAAGTTAGAGGTTTCTTTATTAACAAGTGGAGGTTGATCCTTTAAGAGCATAGGTTGGAGGTCATTTGAAGAATTTCTACCTCTGGCGGAGAGGTCAGTCTCTTATGAGGTAAGAACCCAAAAGCTCGGTTTGGAGAGGAGATCTGTTCGGTGAGAGATATGGGCCTTTGTACAAAGAGTAGTCACAGGTCTATCTTTATTTGAAGGAAGAGATTAAGAGGTGGTTCACTGTTTATAGAAGAGAACAGGTGGATTTTAGACTCTTTTACGAGAGGTTTGCGGTCTGCAGACTGATCCCTTCGGAACAGAGGTTTTTTCTGGTTGCAGGGTCTGGAATTGTAGCCATCCACCTATTCGGTGGAGGTAGGTCACCAGGAAGATTTCTTTCCTCAAAAGAGAGAGATCCGAAGTTTTTCTGTATATAAGAGAGGTCACTCTGTACAGAAAAGAGTATTGTTCAATCTTTGCCAAGAGAAGATATGTTATATAAGCAATGAACTAGGGCAAAGATTGAAGGACAATTTCTGTTCAATTTCGGTTATAGGCCAATCTCCATGTGGAGAAGAGAGATTATCAGTTGATTGTCATTGAACGCAGATATAATTTTGTTTTAAATAAAAATATCAAAGGTCACGTTCAAGAGATAGAGATTGAAGGTTGATGATGATGGTGTTTATATGAAATATAACATGACGGAAATAGAGCTTTGAAACTGTCCTGTGCGGAGTTTCATGTAAATAGTCGTTTTATTAAGTCTTTATTGGTCAATGTCTGAGCCGAATAATATACAGAATTTTAAAATAAATGTTGCCACATTTATTTTGTTTACAAAAATTCTGTATATTGTATATTTTTATAAGAACTTTGCAACTAATCATTATTTAATGATACATTAAAAACAGTGACGTTATGTTGCTATAGTTATTCTGTTAACAAAAATAGATAGATGGCGCTCTATTTACGTACAGCAACATCGTCTATTGAATAAATATTGTTTAAAAATAGTAAAATAGTGTTTTGTGTTTAAAAAGTTGTAAATATCAGTGACTTTTAACTCAATTCGTGTGTGTAAGTGTTATCTCGCAATATCTACAGGCGTGAAAAAGATTTTAGAGAAATTATAGTGAACTATTCTTACAGTGAATTCTTTTGACTAAGTGTTCCTTTGGTACAAAATTTTGTGCAAAGATAAAGGTTGTACTAGTTCAGTATTACTAGCCAAGTTTTCTTCAAGATTTGTGCCTTCTTGAAGCATTTGAAGAAAATAATATTGACTGTTGACCGTTACTCTAAATTTTAAATCTTAATCGTTTGTTATAACAACGCCATCTAAAGTTGCCTTTGAACGGATATGAATTGTTGAGATCAATTCATGCTTACTCAAAATAAAAGATGGCTCCACCAGTAACATATAAAATTAATTGCAATGGTTGCTCTAAAGAAATCACTGACAGACAATTTCTGAAATGCTTTCATTGTTCAAAGTATTATGATCTCCCATGCACAAATGTCTCAGAGAAGAGATTTTATAATATTATGACTTTAGAGCATAAGAAAAATTGGAAGTGCCAGGAGTGCCATAGTAAAGAACCGAAGACCGGTAACATAAATACGCCCATCAAACAGCATCTCCTAATAACAAAAAGGAGGACTCATGTGGGTCGAATGTTACATTACGAAGCCGCGTACAGGAGAAGCAAAGGTCTTCAGACACGGCTGCTGTACCATCGCCCAATATCATCGATATGTCTACGAGTGATTTTTCCAATGAAGTTAAATTACTTCGTCAAGACATAAAGGAGATGCGCTCTGATATGCTAGAATTTAGGAGCACAATTTCTAATCTTCTCCGCTATCACTACTTGCAACCTACGCATTGACTCTCTGAGTCTCGAATAGATGTTTTGGAAAAAGAACGTCAACCCAATCCGTCCAACGACATCACGCTTCTTGAAAGTTCAATCTGAACTTAAAATGGAGATTAACGATCGAGACCAAGAATTGCTACCGTAACGACATTGAGATCACTGGGGTTCCTGAAGAACAAAATGAGCGCTCGGACACCTAGTTTTAACATTGGCATCAAAGCTGGTGTTTCTCTCGTAGAAAACGATCTTGTGAGTGCAGAGCGTATAGGATAGCGTGCGTCGTGAGCAGGTGAAACTATTCGTACAAGACCCATCAGTCGTACGACTGGCACGACGTACACAGCGCGATAATTTGCTAGCAGCAGCTAGAGTTCGAGGGCACCACTACAGCTGATTAGGACTCAACTCTAAAGAGAGCGCATTGTATATAAACGAAAGACTGACCAAATATAATCGCAGCTCTTTTATAAGGCACGAGTGGAAACAAAACGTATGCAGTGGAAATATGTCTGGACACGAGAGGGCAAGATCTTCGTGCGGAAGGATAATGGTGAGCCTTCGGCATCAACTTAGAGCTGAAAGCGATCTTATTAAGATTTTTAGGGCTTAAAACTGTTTGTCTATAAATTTAATTGTTATGATCTCATTTTTAATGTTATTTTTATTTAAGTTTACTTTTAATGCAGTTATTTACTTCTTATGCATTTGTTATTGTTTGTTTTCTAGGATTTTAAAACATGAAACAGTTCTATTATTTGTATTTTATCAAGAAACATTTGTAAAATGTTGCAAACTTAAGAGCTAATTGTTTGTGGTTTAAAATGTTTGAGTACTTGTTCATTTCAATATAGGCTTAAATACATTGCATCTATACACTTAACACGTCGCACTTACGATACATTACTAAAAGATAATAAATATACCACTTTCTACATTTGGGTTATTGGTTGGCGCCACTTAACATTTTTATGTAATTTTTTAAGTCACTGCAAGTACTGCGAAATTGCGTTTGCCTTTGTTTTAAAATTTATTAAAAATAAAAAATTATCTATTGGGTTTTTAAACGCTGGCTCCTTGGGAACTCGGCATGATGAGTTTATCGCAGCTATTTTAAGATTTAATATAGACATAATGGCCATTAATGAAACATGGCTTAAACAAGGAGAAGAGAAGCGTGCACCATCACCTCCAGGTTATCGCTTACTCCATATACCACGTTCCTCTCAAGTCCGTTTGCGAGGAGGTGGTGTGGGCTTTTATGTTAAAGGAATTAAAACTTTTAAAATATTGCCCGCTTCAAACAAAGCTATTGAGCAAATGTGGCTTGGGCTCACTTTTAGTGGTATCAAGGTCGCCTTAGGCACGGCATACCGACCTCCTTGGCTAAATGTCGACCTATTTATTGATGAACCTCACTGAGACATTCTTCATTTGCAAAATATGAGCACATTATTTTGCTTGAGATTTTAATTTCAAATTTATTAAGCACAACAGATCCTAATACGCAAAATTACATAATTTTTTGTCATATTTGCGCCTAACTCAATATGTGAACAAGCTAACTCATTTTACAGATCATAGTGAAACCCTTATTGATTTAATATTGCCAATACGTGCTTTATATAATGTGATCTGTAAATTATATTCCGGACCTTGGCAGTCATGCGCTTTAACTGTTGTTTAAAATTTGAACATGAAAAGAACCACCTAAGATACTTAGGTATCGACCGTTAAAAAGATAGTGGTCGCAGAGAAATTTATTCATGACCTGGAATGTATAGATTCGAATAGATTAATTATTAGATATAAACAAAATGGTGGAAAATTTTACGAGCATCTGCTATTAAATTATTTAATATCCATGCTCCATATAAAACTTGTTTACTGCGACAAAAGTCCTATCCATGGATAACCTTTACCATCAAAGAAATGATAGAAAATTCGTGATAAGGCTCATTCAAAAGTAAAACAACTAAATTGACTTCCATGTTAACTTTTATAAGTGACATGAAAACTATAGTAAAATCGGTTTTATATGCGAAAAGCCTTATTTTAATAAATGTCAATTTCGCAAAAATGAAAAAATTTATGGAAAACATCACTGGAATGTTGTTAATTTTAAGAGTAAAGACTGTAATATTCTCACCCCATTTATCAATCCACTTGAAATTAATAAATATTTCTTAAGCTCCATTTACTGAGGAAAACCCATTGGTTTATCAATTCTAACTCGTTATGAATCTTGCAGGCTATAGTACTAATACTTTTACACTTAATACAATTGACGAAACATCGATTTACAAAAATCATTCAATCTTTAAAACAAACGCACAAGGGAGTTGACGGATTACTTTAAACATGGTTTTGTTGACTTTACCTCAAACTCTGTCAGTAATAACAAGCTTTGATAAACGAATCTATTAGATCGTAAAGTTCCGAGCAATGGAAAGTGGCAGTGTTAAACCAATCCTGAAGAAACTTAACCGAATGGCTAGAAGACCTTTCGGCCTATAAGTCATTTTACCATTTCTCTACAAGTGTTAGAAAAGTTATTTGTTCACAGGTGACAAAATACTTAGAAAAATAAATCTTACCAACGAAACAATCTTGGCTCAGAAGGTTCCGATAGTACTACTACCGCTCTTGGATGTTGTGGATGATATTTTAACAGCACAAGATAATGGACAATGCACTTTATTGATTTTGCTCGATTTTTCACGTGCCTTTGATACAGTAAACACTCACGTTACTTCCTCTAAACTTGCTTTACTACGGATGATACATCCGCAAAACGTGGTTTAAGATTACCTAACGAATCGTCCGCAATATGTCAATATAGATAATAATCATTATTCTGATATAGTCTCACCAATCATGCCAGTTCTACGAGGTGATACCAAGGGTTCTGATATTGGGCCAATACTATTTATATTATACATTACTGACTATCGTCGAGACCATCAGATATTGTAAATATCATTTGTACGCCGACGATCTCCAGCTATATATATCGTTTAAGCCTCACGAAACACTGGCGGCAATTCGTAATGTCAAGCAGATTTGAATAGTATATTCAAATGGTGGATGAGAATGATCTCAAAATCAACCCACAAAAACAAAGTATTTGTTGTTGGAACCCGAAAAACTGAAAAATCATAGCTCTAAACCCCCAAATCTACATAAACTGCCCCATTGAGCGTGTCTCAGAAGCTCGTAACCTGGGCATAATAATGGATGAGAGATTGCATTTGAGAAACACATCACACATAATCATGCGTACTGTTTCTAGGCTCAAATCTTGTATCGCATTCGAGAGTATCTACGACGGAAATGGCATCAAATTATGTGATAGTCTTATTCTTCAAACTTTTATGCGGATTCAGTCTTTGGGAATGTTTATATGCAAGAACTGAAAAGCAAATACTAAAGAATACAAAACGCTTGCGCTCGTTTTTGTTTTTCAATACCATCAAGAGCACATATCACTCCATACCTAAACCGTAAAGACTTGATGAATATGGCAAGTCAAAGGACCTTGCATCTTGCCTCTTTACTGTTTGGAGTAATAACAAATAGAGAACGTCGTACTTGCATGAAAACTTAGCTTTTCAACGTATGGTCAGAGCAGCTACGTCGACTTATGTACCAAAATACAATACTGCAGCATTTCGTGGTAGTTTTCGTTTCGCCGCTACTAAGTGCTGGAACGACATTCCCACCGATAAGGAACTCTAAGTCCATGAATTTTAAATATCAATTAAAAACATTTACTTTCCTCACAAAATCTGGCAACTTGATTGGCGAACAATCTCTGGTTCGTCGAACTACTTAAACACTAGTTCTGTTAACATATGTATCTACATATAGAATTGTTTATTTGTTATTCTCTGTTGCATATTTTGGTAAGAGAACGACGTTTTCATTAATATATAGATGTTCCAGTTATCTAAATCAGGTTATCAAACTCATCTCATTCATTTTACTTTACATGCATTACACTTTACATTTTTACTATTTCTTTTTATTTTAATTATGCTGTATATTTTTAGTTTTACTTTTGTTATAGCTGTTAATCTTAAGTTTAATAATTATTCTTTGTATAAATTGTTGTCATCTATCACTCTTAGTTGGTTCCACTGAAAATCAGCATTCACAGAGTTTTAATGCTGTGAAATTACGCTGAGTGGAAACCTTTTAGTGCATCAAACGTTTGTTATCTTGATATGTATTTTATATATTTGTGTTTATGTACTAAATAAAACATTTTTTCTTTCTTTCTTTCTTTTTCAAAAAATCTGTACTTAATTTGGTTTAGGAATCGAGAATAATTTGTAGGATTTAGGGATATCGTCCCTTTTCGGGTTTTATAGTAGTATTCGCAGAGATAAAACACAATAATTATTTTATATTTAACCGCTCTATTTATTAAGATATCTTATATGATTTTGTGCGTAAAACTGTGTCTATGAGAGATTCTTGTCGACTTTTTCTATTCAGATACCTGTAGTGATGCATTAGTGTTGTTCATTCTTGTAGTTTGTCTAAATATTATGATTAATTTATAAACAAATGTGTGTGACAATTAAGATCTTGTGTACTAATTGATCCAATGGGACATTATTGTTCGTTATTTTAATCCTATCTGTAAGTCTGTATAGCCACAAATAGAAACTCTGTGAATCTATAATTGTGTTATTCACTATATGAAGTACATTGAATGTGACAAACATACAAATTGAGCAAATCCGCCTGTATCTAAAAATACTGTTTTTTTTTGATAAATATGTATTTGATATAAAAAGTAATTTAAATCAATTTTATATTATTCTAATAAAAGCACACAGTGTATGAACCTGGTACATCAAAATATTTAGGGAATAGCCAGTAAAGAACTTGAAATTGGACTCTTCTTGAATAGTTGTAAAATTGATGTATTATGTATTACTGAGCACTGGCTACAAGAATGTCAGTTAATGTTAAATCTTGGATGTCACCAGGTTACTAGCCTGTTCAGTAGAGATAAAGCTATACGCGGTGGCTCTTTAACAATTATTAATAGTACTTTAAAATTTAAAAATCGTAAAGATATTGTGAGCCTCTTTGTTGAACGGACTATTGAAATAGCCTGTGCAGAGCTTGAGCACTTCATTGTTGTATGTGTGTACAGACTTCCCACAGCGTTATATGAACCTTTTTGAAGTTGTTCTAGAAGAAATATTGGTAAAACTATCTGAATCTATTAAGTATATTATAATTTGTGGTGACTTTAACATTAATTTATAAGATAATTGCAACACCACACTTAGATTCAGATCATTGTTAAGTTCATATAACCTTTTAAATTTATTCATTGAACCAACAAGAATTACTGAGACTTCTGCAACATGTATAGATAATATATATACTAATTGTCAACCATCAAATAAATCAATTATTAAAATGTTAACTTCTGAACATTGTGGTCAATTTGCCTCCTTTTAACAAAAGTTCACAAGAAACAAGAATGTTTGTTCCTATGTATAAAAAGTGTATTGAGAAGTTCAGAAGTAATATATTACAAAAAGTTAATTATTTACATTATGATGAAAATCCACATGTGCTTTTTAGCGCATTATTCACTTTAATAAGAAAAGAATTTAATACTATATTTACTTCTAAAACGGTTAAATCTAAAGGTTCTGCAGTGTTTAGTGAATGGGCAACAGTCGGAATCCATAAAAGCAGGCGGAGATTATATGAGCTTTATAGTCAAAGAACATATAACCATAACAATAACTTTGTTGCACATGTTAGCGCCTATTCTAAAATATTTAAAAATGTGTTATCTGGCTAAATGCTTATACTTTAAGAATAAAATTAAAAATTCATCAGATAAAGTGAAAATGAGTTGGAATATTATTAATAGCGAAACCGGAAGGGCCGCAAGGAGCAGCTCTAAAATAACTTTAAATGTTGATAACCATAGAATTGAAGCTGACATGGATGTTGCTACTTATTTCGAGAGATTTTTTTCGGACATTCCGGTTTCGAATACCAGTCACTTTTGTCTTCTCCAACAGTTGCCGAATCACTACTAAAAGATAATGTTATTGAATGTACAAAAATGTTTAATTTTACTGATGTATGTAGCAAAGACATTATAAGTGCATGTAGACAATTAGATATTAAAAAAACCGCAGACCTTTGGGGAATCTCTGTTAAGGTGATAAATTCGATTATTGTTGTAATATCACCTCATCTAGCAATAATATTTAATGTAAGCATCCAGAGAGGCCTGTTTTCTGACCTAATGAAGCAAAGTCGAGTTGTACCGATTTTTAAAGCAGGGTGTAATATGGACCCTAATAATTTTAGACCTATCTCCATTTTGCCTACTTTTAGTGAAATATTTGAAAAACTATTATTAAACCCATTAATGAAACATTTTAACAGTAACTGTCTTATTAATAACAAACACGGTACGGTTTCACTAGGGGTCGCTCCACGATTCATGCTGGCGTTGTGCTCATTAAGAGCATCTTTGAGGCTTGGGACGCGTCGCAGGATGCCTTAGGCATTTTTTGCGATCTCAAAAAAGCTTTTGATTGCGTACAGCATGAAACTCTGGTCAGGAAATTACGTCACTATGGTATAAGAAACTCCGCACTCAATCTTCTGTCTTCGTACTTGAGCCACCGAACTCAGAGGGTTCACGTGAATGGTAAAAGATCTCCCGGGGCCCCGGTAAATATGGGTGTCCCACAAGGGTCTATTCTTGGGCCTTTCCTCTTTCTCATCTATATAAATGATTTACCATATGTTATTAATAAAAACGACGAGATAGTATTATTTGCTGATGATACTTCCTTAATTTTTAAAGTTAAATGACACACATCAATAAATGACGATGTAAATAATACTCTGTCTAGAGTGGCGCACTGGTTTAGTGTCAATAATTAGCTACTGAGCCAGAAGAAGACAAAATGTATAAAATTTATGACTCCAAATGTCAGACCGAGTAAATGTGAAGTGTTTATAGATGAGAAAGAGATAGACGTTGTTGAGTCGACCGTGTTTCTGGGAATAACAATAGATACCATATTGCAGTGGGGCCCTCATATTAATAGACTGTCGAATAAACTCAGCTCTGCAGTATATGCTGTCAAGAAAATCAGAGAATTAATTGACGTGGAGACGGCTCGGTAAGTATACCTTAGCTATTTCCACAGTGTAATGTCTTATGGCATTCTACTGTGGGGAAGTGCGGCGGATACTAATACGATCTTTGTCCTCCAAAAACGCTATTCGAGCGGTTTATAACCTGGGCCCCAAGGAATCCCTGAGAAAATTGTTCCCAGAGATTAAAATACTAACCGTTACTTCTCAATACATTTTCGAAAACCTAATGTATGTGCAAAAAAATAGAAATGATTTTCATAGACATTGTAATGCACATAACATAAATACTAGAAACAAACATAATTTAATTCTTCCAGCAACTAGACTGCGAAGAATAAGTAAATCTTTTATGGGCCAATATTTACGCTTTTACAACAAAATCCCAGTAAACGTTCAGAATTTAACTGTTAATAAATTTAAAAAAGTAGTAAAGGAACGTTTATGTGTTAAAGGATATTATAACATAAATGAATTTATAAATGATAACACAGCCTGGTAATGGAATGCTCGCTCCAGGCTTTTCAAGTATAATATACGTATGATAGAACTGTATGTAGCTCATAAGAAAATTTATATATATATTTTGATTATTTTAAAGATGACAAATAGAGCCTCATGAGTTTCTTTCGCCGGTTCTTCTCAGGTCAGAGGCGTCCTATTCCGAACCGGTGGTAGCGTCCTTAACAATCAATAAGCGAGTGTTACACTTCTATATTGAATAAAGATATTTGAATTTGAATTTGAATTTATTTATTTAATATTGTATCGGAATGAATGAAACATCTTGTCTCTTTGTTGTGATTTATTGAAATTGTATCAATAGGCACGGGACTTGTTAATTGTATTATATAATGTATAAATATTAACTAATTATAGAAAATATATTTCGGTGCATAGGAATTAAGAGGCGACGCGTACAAATATTGATGGATATAATAAATTTATTTTAAACTAATGAGTTATGTTTCATTTATGTGTTCCTCCAATTTTTGTAATACCAGTTATGTTTATTACCAAAGTTAGCAGAGTTAAATATATAAGGAATGTGAATAATCCTCATGTGATATTATGCAAACAATGTTATACGACAAACTATGATGGTACCAATAAGATAGTTCACTGAATTCATGGCAGTACAACAAAGCTTTTGTAGGACAGTGGCAGAATCTCAAATTTGCTGTTTTATGTAAGAACAATTAGTTAAATTTTTATACAATTCCGTATTTTGTAATTCTACATATAACATTATTGGCGATAGAATTTATATCTTATATTGAATCTTATCCGCTATAACTTATATTGGAATGCAAAGCAAATTATTATAATCAATACCTGTTTTGAATGCACAAGTGAAATTTTAATTACCAGTTGCAACCTGTTTAATGATTCATTATGTGAATTAACAAAAATTATGATGTAATACTTTTAAAAAAAAAAAAAAAAACCAAAAAAATTTTTTTTTTGGGTTTTTTAAAAAAAAAACCCCCCCCTTTTTTTTTTTTAAAAAAACAATAAAAAAATTTAAAAAAAATTTGGGAAATAAAAAAACCAATTCCAAAGGGTTTTTTTTTCCCCAAAAATTTTTAAAAATTTTCCGGTTTTTTGGTTTTTTGGGGGGAAAAACCCAAAAAACCTTTTTTTTTTAAAAAAAAAAAAAAGGGGGGGGGGAAAAAAAAACCGGAAAAAAAAATTTTAATTTTAAGGGGGTTTTTTTTTGGGAAAAAAACCCCCGGGGAAAAAAAGGGGTAAAAAAAATTTTTTTTAACCGGGGTTTAAAATTTATTTTTCCCAAGGGAAAATTTTAAAATTTTTTTAATTTTTTTTTTTTTGGGGGGGGGTTTCCCAAAATTGGGTTTTAAAAAAAAACCCTTTAAATTTTAAAAAAAAAAATTTTTTTAAAAACCCGGAAATTTTTTGGTTTAATTAAAAGGGAAAAATTTTAAATTTTTGGGTTTTGGTTTTGGGGGGCCCTTTTTTTTCCCTTTTTGGTTTGAAAAAAATTCCCTTGAAAAACCTGAATTTAAATAAATTTTTAAAAAGGGGGTTAAAAAAAAAAATTTTTAAAAAACTTCCTTTAAAAAATTTAAAAATTTTTTTTAAAAAAGGTTTAAAAAGGGTAAGGGAAATTTTTTTTTGGGGGGAAATTATTTTTTAAATTAAAAAATTTTTAAAAACCCCCTTTTTAAAAACCCCCTTTTTTTTAAATAAGGGTTTCCCAAAATTTTAAAAATTCTTTCCCCTTTAAATTTAAAACCCCCAAAAGGAAAAACCATTTCCTTTTTAAAAAAAAAAAAATTTTTGGGCCCCAAAAACCATTTTTTTTTTTTCCCCCCTTTTTCCTTTTTAAAACCCCCCGGTTGGCCATTTTTTTTTTTAAAATTTTTAAAAAACCCAAAAATTTTTTTGGGAATTTTTTTCCCCTTTTTTAAAAAAAAAAAAATTTTTAAAAATTTGGGAAAAAACCAAAAAAAAGGAAAAAAAATTTTATTTTTCCCCCTTTAAAAAAATTTTTTTTTAAAAAAATTTTTTTCCCCAAAAAAATTTTTATTTTTTGGGAACCCTTTCCCCCGGGGAAAAAAAATTTTTTTAAAAAACCCAACCCCTTTTTGGGGAAAAAAATTTTTTAAAAAAAACCCCAAATTTTTTTTAAAAATTTTTTAAAACCAAAAAAACCAAAAATTTTTTTGGGTTTTTTTGGGTTTTTTTTTTTTTAAAATAAAAAAAAAATTTTTTAAAAATTTAAAGTTAATTTTAAAAAAAAAAATTTTAAAAATTTTAAAATGGAAATTTTTAAAAAATTTATAAATGACCGAACAAAAAGTTATTTGTTTTGTTTTTTTTCTTGAACAAAACGCACTCAAATAAATAGTAGTTACATGAAAAGTAGGGCATATAATAAGAACAATTGATAATTTATTAGCATTTCTTAGAAACTAAATTTCATATGAGTACTATTGTATAACTATTTGTCTTTAAAAATATGGATGAATTAATAAATTTGAGTATCTCTATAACACAAAATTGTAGACAGGCCATTCCTGCTCTTGCGACCGCACATTATATATAGACATATAATATAAATAGAGGATAGAAATAAATAGAGGAACAGATATGTTCCTCTAACATTTTATCCTATTTCTATAACTTAATATTAAACATTAAAAAACTCTGAAAAAAAGGTTCGGCTAACTCGATACCTATTTTTGCGTGCAATGAACATATTCTCCAGTTGATCAAACCTTTCCGGTGAATCACGTAATTAAAAATAAACATGTTTTCTTTAATGCGTCATCTACTGTCAAAGTGAAATCCAAATGATCTTTATTTAAAATCAACTTTTTTTTATGTTTGTTGATGAAACAGTCCTCGATTCCTAATTTTTAACCAAATTGTCCTCTAAAAGATAAAAATATTAATTTAACTTCTGGTCATGCGTCATTCAGCAGTCCTCATCTAGCAAGCTTTTGGCGTGTTTTCTCCCGACAATTAATCCTGGTTTTGTTGCCACATTGACAACCATTTTTTTGAAAGAAACTTCTTTATCCAGGTTTGGAAAGAATTTGGGGGTTTGGTTTATCCAACCCAACCTGCAAAGCCCCCAAATTTTCCCAACTAAAAAGTTCACTAATGTTGTCATCGTAACTAATTTCTAAAACCTGCCCAAAAATTTGCAAAAACCTGGCCTAGTCTTACGAACCATCGCTCTTCAGATGAACTGGGGTAAAAGGAAGGTCTGTTCAACAGGCAGGTCGGTGGGTATTCTTGTTCTAAATTTGATTTATGATCACACGACCAAACGAAGAAAATCCCACAAATTTTCATCTCATTGCTGTGTTTTCCAGGCCAATGTAAATTTGTGTGTTTTGCATTGGAAACAGGTATTTTCGGGAGAAAACACGCCCTTTCTGATGATGAGGACTGCTGCAATGACGCCGGACCAGAAGTTAAAACGATATTTTTGTCTTTTTAGGGGACATTTTGCTTAAAAATTTAATGGAATCGTTATGGCTGGCTTCATCATCTCAATAATATTTTTCTCTAACATATTTCAACGGATTTTGATTCCTTTAAAAGAATCTTTCCATTACTAAGCAACATAAAACCCCACGACGTTGCCAACAAAAATACCATGATTAACATGGATCATCTTACCTTTCCAAAACGAAGTTTGAATCGGCATCACAATCGGAAAGGACCCCGGTCAAACGATACCGCGTATTTTCCAGCGCGGGGTTCTTGTTTATCAAGCGCAAAAGCAACTCTGACATAGTGAAAATAAACTTAAATTATCTTAAATTGAACCACATACAATATAATCAGAGATAATTATTATTCCTCTTATTTAGTTTTTAAAAAGCACCATCAATCAAACATATTTAAAAAAATCATAAATTGAAACAATTTTAGTTGCCTTCAATATGTAAAACATGTCGGTGAGGCGGTGATTTGATTTAATTTTACCATTTGTTATATCAAAATTTTTCCCACCATACATCACCCAAAAAATCCATGAAATTAAATAAACAAGTGTTTAAAACCGATCCCAAAAGCCAATATAGTTTTGCTACAATGCTTTTTTTAACGTGGATTCCTAATTGGCTCGGTTATAACATAATAAAAATTGTTGATCTTATATATATATATATATATATATATATAAAAAAAGTCCTGTTAGTTACTTCATATAACTCCAAGAACAGCTGGAACCCATTTAGTATGTTAAGGGAGGTAGTTTAAAGCCAGGAAAAGGACATGAAACTTTTATCCGTTAAACCTTTTCGGGTGTGAAACTTGGGGTAATCCAGTCACCTATCCCGTGGTTAACAAAAGAATCCGGAATTGGAATAACAAAATTGTCGTATAAAACCCACTATGTAATGACGTATGGGTGACAATTTGTTTTAAGAAATCAAAAAAAACAATTTTCTATTGAATAAATGATTAAATTTTGTCCAATTGCCATTTTTATAAACAGTGAAGTGAAATTTAAATTTTTAGGTAAGGGAAGTTTAATTAATAATGCCGCGAAAGACATCAAATCTTTTCCAAACCCACCGTGATGCAAGAAAAGAATGAAATACCTTATGAAATAATTTGCGACCAAAGAATAAGATATTTATCAAAAGTGCTGATTTTGAATCAAACAGCGTTTTCAATACGATTCAGCAATGATTCCTTGCATCCGAGCCGTTTGCTTTGGGGGCAAATGGACGTAGTTTTGCAGTATTGTGGGGTTTCCAAACGCCTGGATTATGCTGCCTTAATGGTGGTAAATTGCCATTATTGGCTCCCGCCACCTGGATTGTATTCATTTTTTGTGGCGCCCCAAAAATCACGCCACTTTCCCTTTGGGCCTCCAAAAATAATGGTTTGTTTCCGAATGACGTCATTTGGGGCAGATATTGTATGGGAGTTTAATTCAAACATTTAAAGGTATTTATTTTTATTATATAGAATTAGTTAAAATAACTTCTTCATCTATTGGTCCTATGCAGTATATTTTGCTAATTCTGAACTCTTCCTCCCACCGAAAAATTTTTTAACAAGTTAATCCTTATTGGTTTTTTTTTGTAGATAAAAGGGACCAATTCAATCTCAAATTGGATCCATTACCTACCTTTTTTTACAAATATATTTCCAAGGGCAACATGGAAGAACAACGCGACGACAAAGGGTCAATGCAGGAATGGAAACCAACGATTTTTCAAGACTTTGGGTGTCTTGCCATGAACATCATGCGTTGGTCAGGTTTGTTAAATTCTTTAGGGAAGCGCAGCCAAATATAACATGGTCATCCTTGGCATCCCTCTTTGTTTCATCAAAAGCAGATAAACGACCATCTGGAACACATGGAAATGTCATTTTAATACTCAACAGTTGGCAAAAGTTGCCGTTATTGTTGGGTGAACAATTTGAAAAACCTATAATTGACCCCCTCACGTGGATCCTGAATAAACGGCAACAAATTCCCGAAACTCATAGATCATATGACCACATTGCAATCCCCGCTGATGTTTTTTAAGGGAAGATGGATATTTTTAATAATTAAAATGAAAAATCCATTGAATGGTGAATAATTAATATCATAATTTTTTTTTAAGAAAGATACTGATTTAAAATAATCTTATTAAAAATGGTAATTTGTCTGTATTTTTTTTTAAAAATTTGCCTCTAAAATGGTCAATTATAAATTTTTAAGGTGGAAAAACTTACAAAAAACTTAACTCAATGAATTACCATAACTTGGATGATTCCTCAAAATGCTGACAACTATTTACGGCAGTTTTGTCGGTTGTTTCAACAGTATTGGGTTCCATGTAAAAAATAAAACCGGAACGTTTAACAAATTAGGTTAACCAAAGCCAAACTGCGTTCCTGAGGTACATCCATTTCGGTGATCGGTTTTACAAGGAAAATCAGCTAATATTGGTCCGATTAACTATTCTGGGCGACCGGCCTTGATAGCCCACGTCGCCATGAATATCCAGATGCAATGACATATTTTCGTCATTACTGCCGGGCAGATCTCTTTAATTGCACCTGTAATCCAAAATGGATGAAAATTCCTAAATTGCCTTTCCCGAGGAACCATCAAATGATGGGCGAACATCTCAGCACCAAAGGCAAAAGTTGGGTTCCTGGTGAACTTTATTGTTAAACAACTTTCTTTTGGATCTCGTGCTGGATTATTTAATCGAATAAAAAAAGCGAAACCCTGCACGCCAATTCTTTTTGGTTGTGGAAAAAATTCAGCCCCTGGAAATGAAGATTTTAAATGTCCATTGCCGGTTCCCGATCTAAAGTCCGATCCCGAACCCACTGTGTTGTTACTCTGGTATGATTTTTGGACCGTGTGGTTTTGTCCCAATCACCCATGGTCCGATGGAAGGTATAAACGATATCCCGGGAAATTAACGGGGAAAGTTTGGCAAGGAATGTTGGTTAATCCGCTGTATCGGCGTGATCACCCGGATGACAACGGTCAAATATCACAACGAAAGTGAAAGGGTTTCGTTGTCGACCAACGGATTGGATTGTTCCATTTCCCAACCCTTTTCAAAATCGTTTCAAAGATCCATTGCGGCGTTGAATCTGCCAAATTATAAAAAATATCTTCAAATATGTCACGAAAAGAAAAAAAGTGAATCTACACTTTATACTGAAGTCATCAGTAAGTAGGTCGTATTTTAGAAATTCCATAAATGTAATTATTATATTTTTTATTTTAAATTATATTCTTATTGAACATTTAATTATTTACATTATATTAACATTGGTAATTATATAAATTATATTAATATTGTTCCTTGCTTTTTGTTCCTTTCTTTTAACCCAAATATGGTTACCCAATAATCTTTCCTTCCCTCTCTTATTATAACGCTCCTTTCCCTGCCCTTCTTTTTTCCTTTTAATTTTCCTCATCTCCCGCGATAAAGAAGGGCTATAAGGTGAATACTTCTAAACCGCCGGTCGGCGGCCAGCGCCATCGCCCTCCACAATTGCCTTCGGGAGGTTCCTCGCAAGCATCATTTATTTTAAATTCACGCGACGCAAAGGCCAGCGCTTTCCCAGTTCATAGTTTTAAGTTTACCGCGAACTGGACGCATCACCGAAAGATGCCGCAGGCTGTGCCGCCATCATCGAGGTTCCATAACCACGTTGGCCGGGCCAATTACCGCAAATGGTCCCTTCGAACCCATCCTCCTTCCCTGGTCCTTAAAAGGGATCACCACCCTTCCGTCGTCACTCGAGCTGGTTGGTCCAATCAAAATTGGCTGACGAAACGGTGACCCGCGCCTTCAACCTAAATTATCTTCAATTCATTATTTAATTCCTATAATAATTTATCTTTTTATGCATTATTGCACCCCGGTTTTCCAAATCTCCGGGCTCCTATGACGGCTCATTTTTCGTTATTATATTCAGTTTATCATATTTTGTTTTCACATTGTTTTCTTTTTCAATTTTAGTTTGTTCTTGATGATCTCTGCATTTTTAAAAACATGTCCTCTTAGTCCTCTTTCACATTCCTTTAATAACCTCTTCTGCTTCATAATATTTATTTTTATTCTTAGCGTTGAAAAGACAACAATAATTTGAAACCCAAAGGTCTGTCTTTTTTTCCAAACTCCGTCCTTGCCCTGGAATATCTCTAAGGCTCTCGTCAATTCCAATTGAGATGTTTTTATAAAATTCACAATATCGTTTTGTAGGTTATCGTAAGGCAATTCATTCTCTTCAATTCGAAAGAATACTATACTTTCTTGTCTTGTATGTTTTTCTAAAAAACATATACCCTTCTCTGGGTTTTCTGCCTTTTCCTTCAGATGTTGACCCTGCAGTTTGAAAATGTTTTCATGTAATATTTTGTTGATATTCTTTGTGACCCGTTCTGTTACTTTGTCTGCACTTTTACGAATCTCCATATTTTTTGTTCGTCTAGTTCTTTTAGTATGTTTTTAAGTGCAATCATAATTTCTACCATGAATATCGATTTATTGGTTTGTTTCCAATTCTACTAAGAACTCCTCTAAGAGGTTGATTTAAATTTTCTTTGGTGTTTTTGTTACTATGGGTTGGCGCCTCTTGTTTTTCCCAGCTACCTGTTTACCCTGTACCGTAGGCTGCTTGCTGGGTCTTGAAATGGTGTAGTTCAAAGTAGTTTGTAGGTAACTCTATAGGTGGCGCTGCTTAGAATTTCAAATTAACGAGTTGTACAGTTTATTTTCAAATATTTTTATCAAAATTTATTTTAGAGGTTGGATCTTCTATATTATATGACAGGTGTTTATAAATTCAGATTAATAAACACATTTCTACGCTTGTCGTTTCTGTCTTATTTCAAAAAGATTCTTGAAAACATTAAAAGCACACTCAAGTTTTCCCAAGATTCTTTTCATGTTTTTTTTTGTTATTTTTTCACTTTTTGGTTAAACTTCTTCAATATTATTTTTTTTATGCATTGGTTCATAGTCATTTTGAAAACGTTCATCGATTGTAAAACACTTTTAATTTCCACCTAATCTTGGGTCTTAAACTTTGCCTCTCGAATGATTTAAATTAAATTAAACCTTTTAGCTCCAAATATACATCCAAATAATGAATACAGATCCGTCAAATAAAAATGAAAAACACACTGTATTCATAAACAAATATAATCAATACATGTCTCACACAATTCAGCATTAATGCATAGACTTTAATGATACACATAACAAAACAAACACTTGAAACATTGTTCTGTCCTCGACAATATAACATGATATTCAAAAATGCACTTAAGTTCAGACATGAAAGTAATTTAAATAATGTTTCTTAGAACAAGAAAGAGACACCCATTAGCCCCTTTTCTAAGAACGCGACTTTTTGCCATTTGACGACCCGCTTGGCGCAGTGATTGTTCCCAAATTGTTACTTGCGGGGTGAGGTTGGTTACAACGGAAAAAATTAGGTCCAATTTGCCACTATCCTCTATCATATGATGTTTTGTTATAAGTACCGAAACGTTATCGATGCTAATAATCAGATTTCAGCGTCCATTTGTAATATAAAAATAAACCATTTTTAAATTATTATAATACAACATAAATCCGGTACATTTATTTTACGAACTTCAAAAAATTGTGTTTTCTTTTTTTTTTTTCCAAAATATTTTTATATACCGGGACTAATGACGTTGCCCACATCCTTTTATTTCGATAATTTTTCCTACATATAAAAAATATGCAAATCGGGTGAGAAAACAATGAGATTTGAAGTCTAAAACAAGCTTTGGCCAAACCCGTGGGGTGGGACAGGGGTCTGCGGCCTCCCGCCGGCGTTGGGCGGGGGGCAGGCGCGGCGACAGGCAGCGGCGATTCGCCCCCGCTACCGCTACTTTGCTTTTAAAAACTTAATAATGTCGACCGGTGAACTATATAATAATAATGTCCAAGTATAACAGTACAGTATATACCTTTAGATTTTGGTGTTGACGTGCGATGATCCGGTGACGGAGTGATCGAGTGATCGCTTATTGCGTTCGACTTCCTTTTGGGTCTTAGGCTTGAGGTATCCGGCCTCAATTTGGGGCTGGAGGTAGATTTGGGTCTGAGTAGTCTTGGACAGGGACCTGACGTTTCCGGTTTTGGGCTTGAAGTGAATTTGGGCCTGAGACTGGTCCTCGTGTTCTGGGGTCTCGCCTTTGGACTAGGGCTGCGGCTGGAGCTGGAAGTGGGTCTGGGGCTGGGGCGGCGGCGGGAGAAGGCGCTTTACTTTGGGCAAGACGAGGAGAGAGTTCTCCTTGGGCTGTTGCTTCTTCGCCTTCAGCTCACCTGTTAAAACAATTTTTTTTAAAATAAGATCAACCAAAAACCGAAATCCTTATTAAAATGTTTCAGCGTCCATATAATTCGTTATTAGACTTTTTGCTAATTCAAATTCCAAACTTTGGGTATCCAAAACAAACTTTTCCTTTGAATTTCCATCCCTTATTGTATTAAATCTTAAAAAGTACGCAATGGATTTGGATGCGGCTTTTTATTTATAGATAGAGTGAAGAGAAAGGTTTATACACACACATGGGAAGGGTCACACGATGCTTTAGGTGTCTTCAACCTTAGCAAAAGCTTTGACTGTGCAGCATGATATTTTGGTCGGAAAGATGCCACTTGGTTCAAAATCCGCCTCGACCTTCTTTTCCAAACTTACTTGAGGCCATCGAACTCAGAGGTTGACGTGAACAGCAAAGAGATCTCCCCAAGGGCGCAGGTGGAGGGGTCCCACAAGGGATCTATTTTGGGGCCTTTTTCCTCTTTACAGGTCTATTTTGACCTACCCCTGGGGTTGAGAACAATAACGAGATTGTTTTTTGCTGATGATACTTCTTTAATTATTTGGAATAAAACGCGTAACTTTCAAAATGATGACGTAAATAACCCTCTCAAAAGTAAAATATGGTATAGTGCAAATAATTTAATTTAAACATAGATAAAACTAAAATGTTTAAAGTTTTGGCTCCTAATGTTCCTTACTGGGTTGTAAATATGGTCGTAGATGGAGAAACCCTAAACCCCGTAGGTTCCCAAAATTCCCATCACAACATTTTCCCTAAACTGTAATGGGGTCTCATGTTAATGGACCTGGCAGGAAGACTTGGCTCAGCGGCTTTCGTCCAAAAAAATTGACAACCTTAACCATTGTTGAGACAGCCGTTTAAGTATATTTTAATTATTTTACAGTTTAATGTCTTATGGCATTCTACTGGAAAGACCTTGATATTAATACTATTTTTTAATTCAAGAATTCAAACAGTCCTATTCCAAATTTAAAAGTCCGAGATAAATCAAACCAGAAATCAAGTATTGACTGTTTTTCTCAAACATAAGAAAATATTATTTAATGTTTCATAAAACATTTGTTTTTGGCAAAACATTGTGACACACATAACATAAATACTAGGAATAAGCATAATTATTTCTTTTCCAAAAATGGCTCCTAAGAACAATGAAAATGTTTCATGGGACCATTTATACTCTTCCCTTAAATAAAATACCAGAAAACGTTCCAGCCAATCTGTAAAATAAATTTTAAAATTTGTAAAGGAACGTTTGTGTGTTAAAGGATATTTTGTTGTAACGACTCGATAGATAACACACCCTGGTAATTGAACCCTTTGCTCCAGGCTATTTCAAATATAAAATTTAATTATTATGAAAAAAAATTAAAATTTATTGAAAAAGAAAAAAAAAAAAAATCCCTGAGTTTTTCTTGGGTTCTCAGGTCAAACTTCCATTTCCGAACCCATGGTAGATTGTTTGACCAATCAATTAAAGTGTAAACCATTTGAATAAAAAGATATTTTGACTTTATATGTATATTCTCATAATTAGTAGAAAAACGCTGAAAAATTTATATAATTTTCCATAGATTTTACAGATTTGGTCGGGAACCCGGTACGGGTCGCTAGTAATATATAAACTATATTGAAAAATAATAGTTTATTTAACCAAAAAAAATTCGAAAAAAATTAAAAAACCGAACTCTTTCTTGGAAACAATACACATTTTGCAAATGCATCGATACATATAATATGCATCTAAAAATTCATGTCTTCATTGCTAATTTTTTTCATAAGCATAATGAACGTTTATTATAATGTCACAAAGCTAAAGATACACTGCAATTTTATTTACTCTTATAGAACAAGTGAAACATATATAATTTTAAAAATTTTAACAAAAACCAAAGCGACTTCAAATCGATTTGCGTGATATTGAGCTATATTAATTGTCTATTTGTTGAGGAACATGGCTAATTAAGGAAACAAGACATTTCCAGTTTTTCATGGATGCCCGGTCAGGAACTGGACAAAAATTGCCAATCCGGTTTTTGGGAAATCGGTTTAAACCACCAATTGAAAAATTCTTCCTTCTTTTTGGTGGTGGTGAAAATTAAATAAAGGACAAAAATGATATAATTACCCGTGGCTGCAGCCGCACGCAGCCTCGCCGCGTCCCTCGCGTTCGCTAGACGGGGCAGAGCGGGCAGTATGTAGCGGAGGTATCTGTTGCGCAGCGAGTGCCAGGAGCGGGCTGTGGGCGCAAGGCGGCGATGTTGGGTATGCTTGGATGGTAGGTATGCTTGGATGGTAGGTATGCTTGGAGGGTAGGTATGCTTGGATGGTAGGTATGCTTGGAGGGTAGGTATGCTTGGATGGTAGGTATGTTGGATGGTGGGGTATGTTGGAGGGTGGGTATGCTTGGATGGTTTTATGCTTGGAGGTTAGGTATGTTGGATGGTAGGTAATGCGGATGGTAGGGTATCCCTTTGGATGGTGGTATAACTTGGATTAGTAGGTATCTTGGAGGGTAAAATAACTTGGAAGGTGGAAAGTTCTTGGAATGGAGATGCTTGGAGGGTGGGTATGCTTGGATGGAAAGGTTTTGGGAGGGTGGGTTCTTGGGGTAGGTATGCTTGGATGGTTAGTATGCTTGGATGGTTGGTATGATTGGATGGGTAGTACGTTTAAATGATAACTATGCATGGCGAGTTAGTATTAGGACGGAGTACGACTTAACCCTGATGGTTAATTTTACGTATTATTTAATTTGTTGCCCTCCTCATAAGAAACCATGTAAAACACCATATAATCCTTTCCTTAAATCCTGGGAACTGCTGTGCTACTCGCTTTTGCCCAGTAATTAAATTGACTGCGATATTATTCAAACCGGAAGACAGCAGGGTTTATAGACATATATATATATTTATTCCACACGAGATCTACCACCTTTTTAAGTCAGTCGCTCTTAGTAAAACTGGTATTAAAGCAAATCTTTAAATGAATAAGGGGAGCCGAATTTGTTATAAACTTTACCAATTTTAAAATTAATAAGTAACCCATTGCAGGACCGGTCCCCGTAACCTCTGCATGATGTATCTGCATCTCCTTCCACAGTCGGTTCCCATTCACGCATCTCGCGCGCCCGCCCCTAGACACCCAGGACACTATGGCCTCGTCCTCGGCGGGGAACCTCCCTCCGCCACTTCTCAACTTTGCCATCTGCCCTGCCATCCTTGCCCCGCCACCTTTACCTCCGACACTGCCTTTCCCACTGCCATTTACCTTTGGCTTCGTCACGCTCCTGCCAAATATCTTTTGATTGTTCGTTTTTCTTTGTTTCTATCCCTAAGATTTTTGGTTTTTACTGATTTGCCACTTACTAAATTATCTTTGCTTCCCGGTTTCCCCTCCCTCCTACCCCTTTTCCTTCCCCATTATCTGTTACGTTTCTGCCATTTTATTGGAATGTTTTCTTAGTGCTATTCCTGAGATTTCCTGGTGTGCCTTTCAACATCTTTTTCTTATCCATCTTCTTTGTTCATCCCTAAGATTTCTGGATCTGCCCTGATCTTTTGGCCACCATTCTTGTTTTGCTTATATTCTTCCCGCTTCCCCACTGGGAACCCTTTGCCAATTGCCACCACCCGCCTTACTGTTCCTTTGCCATTGTACCTCTGGTGATGTCCGTCGCCTCCTGCTACTATCTCTTTATTTAACCGTTTTTTCATCGTACGTTCATCGTCTTTACCGCCACTAACACTTTTACTACTGCCGAAGTTACCACTGCCAAACTTATTACTTCTAATTTCCGCCACTCCTCTCCTGCCACTGCTATCTCTGATTGCACTAGTTTTCATCGTACTGCCACTGCCATCGTCGACTCTAATATGTTCCTTCCTGCCACCGCCATCATTGCTTCTGCTGATGCTGCCACCGACACTCTTTCTGCCACTGCCATCACCGCCACCGTTTCTATTGCCCCAGAAAATCCTAATGTGGAAACTTTATTTTTATTACTAACCTGTTTTTGCCCTATTTCAAGATCTTTTTGCCAACACTTTTTTCTATCCTCCTCCAAACTTTTAACACCATTTTAAAATTAGGCTTGTGGGGACCCAAAGTTTAAAATATAATAAATACACAGAAAAATCACCCCAAAAACAAACAATTGTTATTTCCTGCTGATTAATGTATTAGACTATATATTTTTTCTCTTTTAATTTTTATGTTTTTTATACTTTAAACACTTTTAATCCTAGAACTCATTTAACAGTTAAAATTCCAAAACCCATTTTGCCACCTTCTGGAACTTCTACCGCCATTTGCAATACAAGGACAATATGTTTTTGCGCCGTAAGAGTTTATTATATTTTTATTAAATAAATTTCGGATCTTATTTAGCTCTTGGATGTATATTCATGCCCATGGAATTATTCACAAAAAAATTATTATAAGAGGGAAAATAATCCGTTGTTGATTTCCAAAAATTCTTAAAACACAAAACTTACCCCTCAGGGTTACGACACTAAAAACTCATCGTCACTGCTGATCAGCACCGGGCCGCTGTGAGTGCTCGTAACGCACCGTCGGCACTTTCCGCCCCAGGGCTGCGCCTCGCCGGGGCGAGTTCTCCGTCGGCCCGGCTGGGTTTTTACAAGGTGGGGGAGCTGGGGACGGCCATGCGCCCTCGTCCTTGGCGCTTAACTGGCCTCTCCGGTTCCTCAGACCCAGTCGTTCCGGAACTTTCCCCTTTGGGGTCTGGGTGCTCCTTGAAACCTGTGATACTGCTGCTGGAACTAATAGATAGACAGATAAATACTTCATTGCTCACTTTTAACTGCCTCCGTAGCCTAGTGTCTAGTAAAAACCGAAGGTCGTTGGTTTGAAACCTGCTGGAACTCGACAACTTTTTGTCATAGTTTCTTAGTTGTTAAGGGCAATGCGGGCTAATCAAACAATTGACTGAAGATGCCTGGATAGGCTATTTTCTGTATAATAGGTTTTGCACCTGATTTCTCTTTCTGGTGTTTTAATCCGTCATCCGGGCCAAGGATAAATAATAAGGGGCACCGGGTTGGTGGTCCGCTTTTGGCATTATACTTCTCCTGCGCAGTAAGCTGATCACTAATTTACATCAACCACTATAGCCCTAATCGACTAGGAGGACATTACTATTACCGTTCATTAATGTAATTGATGAGATGCCTTTTAAAACTCCCAGTTGCTTTGGCTATTCTCAAATATCTTAATTAATACATCCATACAAATAAATAAAATTAAATTGTTACATTGTGATATATAACCACTACATATAGCAAAATAGCATTTTTTTTTAATTTTTCTTCCGTCCTGTCTTCGTTTGGCTTTAAAACAATCCTTGGAACAGCCATTCCGATTTTTAACAGGACTTTCATGGAGATGGCCTAAATTCTTTTCTTAGGTTTTTTGATACATAAGTATACAACGAGACAAAACAAATTCAGGGACCTGGTATCCATAAAGGGATATTAATTACAACAAAATATTAATCTGGTATTAACACTGCCCTTCTTCGCCTCCTGCTCCCAGCATTTTAGAGATCCTGGGCACTTCCCTACCAGCGGTTTTCATAAACCTCTCTTTGTGCCCATTTACATCAAAGGCTCCAGGTCAGCGTTGAAGCCAATTTTGCCATAAGTATCCCTCCATCCCCTTTGGCCAGCTGAGAACCCCTCAGCGGATCCGTCCTGACTCCCTCATTAGTCCCAAACGGACGGAAATTCAAAGGGTCAAATATATTTATTCAACATAAGATGCTTACCACTTATTTCGATTTGTGAAAGGAAATCTCCCACCGGTTCGGAAAGAACGAAAAAACCATTGAAAACTTTTTTTATCTTTTTCACACATCCCACATCATCAACCTGTGATAGTCCACTCTGGACTGCTCCCGAAATCTTTAGGAGTTTTTGGAAAATCCACCCCGCTGGTCCAATGCGGGTTTTGGGGTGGACCCTCCCAAGCCCTATCCTCATGGATCATCTTAACTTTCCAGAAAAATTTGGTGATTGGCCAAATTGCCTAACCAAATTAAAACTTTGCAATGAAATTTTTTGGAGTCCCCGGATTCGAACCCCTACCACCGGTTTTCCTAAAGCACCTCATTCCCACAAGGCTGGAGGCCGGTTGCGATAGTAAAAAATTACAATAAAACAAACAATTTCAAAAATACAAAAGGCATATTATAAAATAACTTAAATAAACAAACCAATTGCCAAAGTGTTTTATTTATAAAGTCATTTACATTTAATAACCCTTTTAACAACTGAAGCTTTTGACTGTTTTTTTGTTGAATTACAAAGGATAGAGTCAGACGGATTCACTAGTTGTAAAAGATACTAAATATAAAAATATTATCAAATTGTTAACACTAACTGCTTGATGGATTTTAATGAAACTTCACAGCAATAACAAGGATTGGGTTATCCAGTTTAAACCATATAACATTAAGTTTTCCTAATGTGTAAGAAAATCTGCCAAGGTTGAATTTCCTGGTACAAACCACAAAAATCTCCGGGTTAATGAATATACAAAGTGTAATGAATATTATCTAAATCAACAGCGGGGTGAAGCTATAAGTGTGATGATTTTTTATTGAAGCTGTACTTTTTTGGCAAGTTAGCGAAATATTATGTGAGTTAAGACTTTAAAATGCGCGCGCACAGCGTCACGGAAAAGTAACACCCTGAAGTTAGTAATTTTTAAATGTTAAAAATGTCAAAAAACTATTAATAAAAACCCGATAATGATTGAGAAACTGGGATTTGGAAAAAGGAGGTTTCAAATAAATGAAAAAAAATAATACCTTTCCTTATTCCTAAGGTCCCGTGGCTTTTAAAATTGGCCTGTTTGAGCTTCTCTTCCTCTTCCTTCTGACTTTCTGATTACAAACATCCGACGTCCTGACTTTCCTGACTTCGGGTACCGGGACATCTGACTTCTCGGACATCATCACTTGAACGCCAGCGTTGGCGGTGGTCACGCATTGTACTGCGACTTCCGATGTAGATGGCTTCATGAGTTGGTTGAACTTTGCATCGTTCATACATCTGAAATGGATACATAATTTTGTTATTCTTCACTGGCCTCTATAGTCAGGTGGTATGGGTCGAGGAGGGGAGGGTCCTTAATTTAATCCTGGGACTAAAAGTACTTTGTGGTTGGTCAGAATTGGACCAATCCTTTCCGCTTGGAAAATGGAAGATCCCCGTCAATAGGCATGTAAAAAGTGGAATTTGTGGCCTGATCCCTTTTCCAACAGTGAAGGATAAAGGTGAGTTTTTGCCAATAATTGCCTATAATATCTCTTTCCCTTCCTCTAATATTGATCGCGCGCCATAGTCGAAAACAGCTCATAGAACATTATTCTGGAATGTTTCCATTTAATTAATATGAGCAGAACATTAAGTGATACATCCTACTGATAAAACCACTGGATGTTATCTTGTCTCTCCAGTTATGTTGGCTATGGTGCCCTTAAAGCTGGCACACAGTTGCTTTTACCCCCTGCTGCTTTGAGGCACGGCAATAGTAATTCCCATCAATAATATATGTGTAATGATTAAAATCTACATGATACGAACTAGAATGATGGACTTAATAAATTTGTATAAATTTTTAAGGCTGTATATCTTAGCAGAAACAACATGAACGATTTTGGTTAGACCTAACATACCATATTAAAAACAATTTGAAACAATTAATGTGTAGAAATGCAGCTTATAGAAACAAGATGTGACAGATTTTTATTGGTGCTGTTAGCGGATTATCTCTCAATTAATAAAGAATTTTTTAAAAATCCACGATTTTAATATTCTCCATTTATGCTTTGTTTAGCTCCAATGAACTGCTGTTAAGGTTGCAAATTCTGACCTGCCCAAAGAAGACCTGAAAGGAGATTCTATAGCCATTTCTTTTTAAAAGCAATGCTAGGCTTACACCTCCACTTGGTTGTTGTTGTTATGGTTACACTGTAAAAAGCACATTTGCATATCGCCCAGCTCTGTTATTATTCAATAGTATACTTACTGTAAACAATTGTGCATAGTACCCGCCTGTCTTGATTGACTTCTGTGGCTCCCTTCGTTTGGTGTTTTTGGGTCATATTTGCTGAAAGTACAGAAGTTATGTTTGAAATTCTTTAAACAATGCAAAGTTATGCATCTCTAAAACAAAGAGAAAAAATCATTTAAATGAACACATGAAACCAGTTCTTTGGCAAAAAGCTAAATGTATATTAAGGTGAGTTAACAAATCAATTTTGGAGAGAATCATTCAGTTTGTTGAATTTTGCAGATTATATTGCTGTTGTTAGTGGATTATCATGGTAATAAAAGTCCCTTATAATGATTATTTTTAAATTTTTTTTCAATTTACAAATTTCCGGTGCTATGAAATAAAAAGTTTGAATTTTTAATGTCTTGAGGTGAAAGGCCTAATTAACATTTGGTTTTTTTTGTTTTAAATCACCCTTTCTTTTATTATATAATGCAACATAATTAAAGTTTCAGCAAATTAATAAGCTTTTGTCTATTGTTATGCCAATGAAATATAACTTCTAATGCATCTACCTAAGTATGTAGACTGTTTTTTATATAATCTTGTGTTCATATACTTGCTTTCTGAATAGTCAAAATAAAGAGGCAAAATATTAAAAAATATGTTTTGTTAAATGTATCACAATGTTATCATTTAAAAACGGATTTTGATGTTACAAACAGACACTCCAATTTAGTATATTTCAATTAAATATTTTGAACACATTTTTTCCCATTTGAACTAAATTAAGTCTTGATTCCATCTTTTCTTTTTTTGCAATTGTTCTTTTCTAATTACTAATTACTACGCCAAAAAAGGCAAAATAAGTTTACCAATTGGCAATAAATTTGGAACATGGGTTTTAATTTTATTTGCTAATTTTTAACATACATGTAGCCATGAAAAATACATTTTAGTAAAAAAAAAGATATACTATAATAAATAAGTAGACATGTGAAAAAGTTTAAATTTAAAACCAAATTTTACCCAAAAAAACGGGTTCACCATTTTGTATAAGTCCATAATCCAAACTTCACTTTCCAAGTTTTATTCTGTCTCTTGACCAAGCAAAAACCAGCAATTTGGGTCCACTTTGTTTAATTTTACTTTGTTTTACCAATTTTCTGCCAAAAGTTATCTGGTAAAATTTCCCTTTAAAGTTAACTGCAGTACAAAAACATGCATATAACCGCCATACTTCTTATTTGCCATTCTGTTTTAGTCCATACTTAAACAAAAAATATTATTATAATATTTATAGGCGAGTTAATATCGGATAAAATTCTAGGGAAATTTTTATGAATTTAAAATAACTCGGTCGTTATTATTGTTCCAAATAATCCCGAAAGCCATCCCCCCGCCCGCCAATCCTGCGCCAAAGCTCGCAAAGCACGGAGCACGGCTCCTCTTCTTGCCATATTCAGACGTTTACGTTTAAAGTAAACGAACTTCGCTCGGCCCCAGCCTTCTAAATTACCACTTTCTGTGTCCAACTCACGCCAGCGTCTGCCGGCGTACACAAAAAACTTTGCATCCATTACGATAACTTCATAAACTTTAGAAAACAAACAATGTTGTTAATCTCCTAATCTTATCCTTACGTTATATAGATAAATTTAATAGGTTTTTAATTTCATCCCTGTTGAATAGTAATTTGTTTTAAAAATCGAATTCCCATCCCGCCAATTTACAATTTACGGACTTTTACTTGACATGCTTATTGCTTAGTTGACACGTGACATTTGCTTAAAAATAAAAGACACGAAACAAGGCGGCAGCGTTTCCTCATTTTATTTTTTGGCTCTGGCACGCCAGCGTCAAGGATAAGATTTTTATAAGTCTCCTTTTTAATTTTTACAGTTTATGAACATTTAAAATAGAAGGACATTTAAAATTTTGGTTTATTGATATTTTAACAAAAATATCATAATCATCTCCCCTAGCATTTCCCCTGGACATAGCCCCCTAATTACAAGCAAAACTTTGGATTTTCGTTTTCTCTTCCAGTCCCTCGGTCCTTTACAATTTTTTCCATTCTTCCCAGTCCTCAATAAGTTTGCCGACCCTCGGTTCTATTCAAAACATACCGACGTGGCGCACTTTTTTTTTTTGCCTTTTTCTGAAATAATTTGGCTTTATTCTGATATATACCCCATAAGATAAATCTTGGTAATTCCTCATAATTTACCAGTCCTTTTAGTAACCCTTTTAAGGTAGGAACGATTGGTAAGTTGAGATTGTTGTTTGTCTAATAAGACGTCGGAAAAATACCACTTCTTCGGGAAGGCTTGAAAAAGTGTGAATTAATATTATATAAGGCGAAGGATGGTAAACACCGTATCATCAAAAAAACTTTATCAGACACAAGACAGAACCAGAGAAATTTTACACAATAACATGACCGCTTTTAAACATTATAAAACCATTAAGGGCATTAAAAACAACGTGTCCTCCGCAAGGAACTATCGCGATTTGGCATTTTAAATATTTTAAGGTATTATTTAAATCAAAATGTCTTGTATGCCTATAATTTGGCAAAAAAATGAAGCACTAGAAGCCGAACAACGGAAAGTAAAATAAATTAAAATAAAATTTGTTCCGGGTTAAGTCCTCCTTCTTTTAAGAAGTCAGGGTCAAAATTTAAGGTTTCAACCAAAAAAATAAAAGTTAACTTAGAATTCTCCCAAAACGTGTTTGCACCAACACTACGAAAAGCAGAATCCCGGCGTTTGTTGTTGGATTAATAATCTTTAATAGTTTTAGATATTTTAGATCGATTATAATTCCGGATTTCCAGAATTGAAACTTTTAACCCATAAAATAAACAATTTAATTATGTTATATGTTTAAGTTATTTTTTTAAAGAACATTAACATCTTTAGAAAATAAATGTTGTCCAATAACTGCTTACAGACTTTTTTGTGGTTCTATAATTATTTAAATTATTATTAAAACAAAAAAACGCTTGTAAATTGTAGAAAAACACATATAACGTAGTGTTATTTTTCTAATTGGCTTTTTATTGTGTGAAAAAGTAAAACTAATTAACTAACTAATGTAAGCTTAGACGCACGTCAAATGTAATTTATTATATCAGATGGCCGTTTTATCTGTGAATTTAAGTGACGTAAAGTAAACCGTACCTATACTATAACTTTATAATATAAACATTATCTTATTTACGCAAAAATAGAACGAATGAGGGTATTTCAAGGCGTGGCTGGAATCCAAATCCTTATTTTATAACAACCCTTTAATTTTAGGAAATATCATTTTTGAAAGGGTGGCCGGTTCTGTAAATAAACTTTTTAATCTTTTAGTTCTATTTTAAAATTACTCTTTAATTAATAAGGAAATAAGAAATGGTAAAATAATACGGTTAATTATCCAATTTTTGTTAAATTAAATACCCTTTAAATCCAGTATCTGCTTTGGGTTTTTTGACCTATTGTGTTTATTATTATTACTATATATATAAATTTGTTATAAAAACTGCATTATAACAGAATCCTTTAATGTAATTTTTTTCTGGATATGAACAATTTCATTGCAGTGAAAATATAATGGTTATAATAAAATTTACCTATTACCCCTTCCTGTCTTTTACATTTTTACATTTATAAATAAAAATTGGAGTTCAATAGTAAAAAAGCATTTTTAAATTATCACATTGTTGTATATAATCGGTACATAGTACATTTTGTTTTAATTTTTGTCCATTTATTTGTTTATCTCATCTCTAGACTAGCGGCCAAGTTTTTTAAACCTTTTAAAGGTGGCTGACCTTACCCTAAGGCTCCCTATTTTTAGATAATCCATCAGACAAATTCCTTTGGATCTGCACTTTTCTGATGTTCTGTTTTACATATCTGATTAGTACTTAAACATAAAATTTGTGAATCCTTGTTCAAATAATTTAGGAACAAGAAAAATCAACTTTTATCTCCTCGCAGTTTATGTATTTATTTGTATATACTAATACAACTTTGATTTGACATAAGTAATACAAACTGTGCTACATATTTTTAAGGGATGGTTATGAATTGGATTACAATAAAGTAATTATGATCTGGATAGAAGAATTTTATCAATTCCTTAGTAACTATTATCAATATTTTTTATTGACCAACTTTGAATTTTATTATTTATTGTTCCTGTTTTGCCATTAATCTTTTATCACCCAAACTATGGAAGTAGGGTTCTTTATTCTAAAATAAATTCCCAGTACTATATATAAATTTTATTCCCAAAGAAGGACATAGTCACTTTGGAGTGTATGCTGTTTTTTATTTTATGTATATATGTTATCTCCTAGCTCCTAGTACTCCAATTCAGTTCATTCTTTTTAAATTATAGCTATTAGCTGTCGTTTGGTCCCATTTTTATTTAATAATTTTATAGTCAGTAGTTTGGTATATTAATAATTTCTTCATCAAAAACCACCACCTCATGCATTTAAATTGCCAATGCTGCCAAAACCGTAGTAGATAAGTTTGAACTATGTTGTACATAACTGTACTTCTCTAAATGGTGTATAATAAAGTTATTATAGATATTTGCATCTATGTTTTAAGAATAACCTACAATACCCCCAAATATTTTAATGTAAAATGTTATTAAAAATTGCAATGGCATATATAAACCTTATTTAAGGTAATATAGTGTACGTTTAAAAGTTAATGCATTATAAAAGTCTTCATTCTATGTGCATAAAACATGTCATACATTACATTATGATTAAATTATATTAATATTTAATAAGATATTACAGATTTAAAATACAGCGGGGCGCAACAGCTGGATAATTTCTTGCAGATAGAAAGTTGTCACTGGCTTTTATTTAAAAAAAAAATAGATTATACTAATTGAAGTTGGTCTTTTTGTCCTGGAATTACCAGTTTCCTTACAGTTGTTTTGGACATCTAACACCCGACCTTTTTTGCTTCCCTATTTTTGGGTGGTCAGATATAAATTCATTTATGCAAATTTGTTATTCACATAGTACTGGATGCATTGTGTTTAAATTGAATTTTATAAGGTTCAATTTGGTTCTTAACAGATGTGTCAAGTCTGATGTTATCTTTAATAATAAAAAGTAGCAATACAATTAAATTATCAATTTGTCTGATAAAATTTATTACTTTTTCAAGTCATACTTTTTATGCGATTTATGGAAAAATTTATAACATCCTGAAGTTAACAAACAACTGCATTCACAATGTTTAATTCTACAAACATAGAGTGAGGTGAAAGATACATTTTTTGAAAACTTTTCATTCTAGTTATGCCAAAAGTATAACTTCTAATGCATGTACATATAACTTTTATTCTTTAGTTATCGTATTAATGCCGATGTGTAATTTAAAATATTTTTGTTAAAGGTTTGTTGATTTTATACAAGAATGTTTTAAACCGATCTATTAATTAGTTTTGAATTAAGTACATTTCATAAGTATAATAATTATATATGGACTTTACTAAAAATATAACAAAATCTGTTGTTATTAATACTTTGACTTTTCCATTTCAGGCATAGGGATCTGAAGAGATGTCCCAGCAAAATCTGCGGAACATCCTCCAATTCCTGGCCACTTTTGAAAGGGCACCGAAGGACATACAAGGGAGGCAGATCACCGAGTGGTTTAAAGTCGGTGAAGCACTCTTCACAGAGTTTCACAATCTCGGTATCAACACCGGATGGAACTCCGCGACATTAAAGGGTAAACCCAGAAAGTTGGGGTTGGTCCAAAGGGTTGACGAAGCCAGAACTAGTTTGCGGTTTCGTGACAATATCCCAAACATCCAGGATAAACTTAGGCGCTTTTCACCTGGGAATAATTAAAGGTCCGTTCAGATCCATTTTCCTCTTAAGGCTTTCAAAAAAGCGGTTCAATAAAAATTTTCAGGACCTACAAGGGTTTGGCGGGTTTGGGAAGGTTTGATGGGCACCTGAAGGCGTGGGTAGAGACAGGACACAGGCCGGATTTTTTCCCCGGAGACAGACATTCCAGCGTGCCCACGTCACATTGGTGGTGGTTTTGAAACGACAGTAAGTGTGATGTGAGATTGTACCTGGTGAGGTTGTAGATTAAGAAATCATTTTGTATTTTTCTATTTTTTGACGATTACACAGTATTAGACGTTGAGGTTTTTTTTCCAATTCTATTCAAAATGGATGTCTCCGAATCGAATTGGGTTTGATACAACGTCGATTTGTGGACGGTTTTGCACCGGGGGGGAAAGGTGCAAGGCGCGAACCCCCAACTCCTTGATGGCACGAATCCTTACGATCAGGTGGTGGGACTCCTTGCGGGACCCTGGTTCCTGGTCAAACAAGGAGTTGAAGAAGGCCATGGAAAATCAGTTGGTGTATTTCACCGGCGAAGCACGCAAAGCCATTGACGTAATAGCAGACCAAATTAGAAATTGCTGTGACGGGGAGGATGAAAACTTTGTTACAGTTCTCCCAATCCAATTGTATCACAATGGAAAGCTGTACGAAATTCCATTATTTAGAGTCCATAGGTACAAAGACAGCCCCAGGCAGTTTGTTGACAATATTGGTAGAATTTATAAGTCATTCGACGATTGGTTCGAGACGTGCAAGCTGCCGCCATGCAAAATGGCTTATCCCACCGACTTGCAGCTTGCAATACGTCCCGGATATGATAACAGTCGCGTAAAAGTTGACGATACCGTTTCCCGAAAATAAAACTGTTACGGTCGTTGAACCGTTTCTTCGGTAGCCCGGGCATAACCCCTCAGGGTGGGGCCATGTTTCGCTTCTGGTGGATTGGCGCTGCCTTTTGTGGTGACCGGTGTAGCAAGTGCCATTTGGGGCACGGCAAGGGCCAGTGAGCGATTGTCAGATAAATCTGAACACGGTGAAAGCATCAATCCGTTTACAGATCCAGAGTCTAAAACACTGTGGCTGGGTGGGCAGCCAAGGGGAAATTTCCGTCGCCTGGGCGCTTCTATAAGCATCCTCGCTATGAAAAGGAAAAATTATCGACCGTTTCCGTTTAGTCGTTGATCTTACGAATGGTGTAAACTTTGCTATAAGTAGTACTGCTATCATGGATTCGACCATGCTCCTGAGTAAGAACTACGATGAGTTGTCTAGCGTTGATATACTGTTGCACATCGCCGCAATGGCTTTTTGGACCAAAGGTCTTTTCACTTACAAAGACTCTGGTGCGATCATCAAAGATGCTCAGGATCTCGCTTTTAAACACATAAACAGTGAAATTGGGCCAAAGCGATCGACAACGTTGTTCGAACTTCGTAAGCAATTTAAAAATGACGCTGTGCTGTTGCGTGAATTTCACGGGGCGTCGAAATCGGGAATATCTGTCGCCCAATTCTCCCAGATCATAACTGAGGCGAATTCCCGAGGTCAGTTGCAGTTCGATGGTGCAGGTAATTTAGTATTGACTGGGGGCCAGAAGTACTCCATAACTTTCCTACACCGATTGTCCCCTGATATTAGGCAGAGCTATTTTTACACTATTAATAATTTAAGCCCCGACCAAATAAAGGTGTTTGAAAGCTTTCGTAATAGAGTTAACGACGATATAAACTTGATAACCGGTCTGAATAGAGTGGCCTCACACTACAATGTAAACGCCCGCGAAGCGACCGAGGGCGTTATTAGATTCTGGCAAACGATCACAAAAGCCACGATGCCTATAAATATGAATGTCAAGATCGACGACGGTTCACTACTTTTAGGATCTGCTCCTCCAATTAAAGTCCAACAACTGCCTCAAATGAAGGCGCCGATGGTGTATTTTATCGGGGAGCATTTAAGTAGGCTAGATAGCGCCCTAAGTAGCCAATGGACATCTTCTATTACCGTCCTTTTAGATCTTCAGAACAAAGGGCTATTTTCAAACTGCCCTGTGACAAACATCGTGATGAACGGACACGCTGTAATAACATTAAATAACCATATCCAAATAAGCATTTACAAACTGCAGACTATATCAGAGGACGAATGTCGGGAAATACTAAAACTGATTAGTTGCCTCCCCCAGAACATATCGAGTGCAAAACTGCCCTCAGATGTGATGAAACTGTGCATACAGAAACAGAGATTGCGTTTACAATGTCAAAGATCTGATAGTCTCCAGTGGATGATGAATAATGTGTCGAACGAAACCTCTTTGAGAAGAATCTTAGAGGCGAAGCTCCAGAGCCATGAGTTGGACAGACTTTATACGTTCAAGAGCACAGTTGATACATTCAAAGCTTCGCCTTACATGAGCGATATGATGGCGTTCGTGGTGCAGCGCGAACCAAAAAATGTTAGTGAAATGATCGCCTATTCAGAGTTCGTGGTGAAATTCGTCGAAACTGAGAAAATGATGGTGGAGAAGAAGCTGCGTGATGGAACATTGGCTTTACCCATCAACGTTAAAAAGTCCGAGTGGACAAGTGAGTTATTTTTTTCCTTTTTTTTACTCTGTAAAGCGTTGACAAATCATCTGTCGTGCTCAAAATTTTATTCTAGACATTTCTTGCTTATTTCATTGAAACTTTATGCACTTATTAACAAAGACGAAATGAATGCTAGAGGCATATTCTACCACTAAACATTAATGGTGCGGGTGCACCAATAAGCAGGATAAAGATAGTATGGAACTTAATATTATAAATCAAACTTCAGCAAAAAGCTACACAACTGGCGCTTTATATAAGTTAAATTGAAAAAAATCTTACAATTAGTGACTATTTCATTAAACCCTTTTTTATAAAATTTCTCATCTTTTCAAGGGAACAAGGCACGGGAGTTAGTTTTCCAGAATACCCCGGTGATCCTCAAGGTTGAATCAACTGGCTTCCCCTTTGGTGGAAACAACAAAATAAGGTTTGGGATTTGGGTTTGTCCCAAAATCTAAGCGACAGCGAAGAACTAAAGGAACCAATTGAAATTCCGGCGGCAACAACGTCCGGTCCCGTGTTAAACATCCCGGGAATCCTTTGGGAGGCCTATATAGTGCGCGCCAATGAAACTATTCGTACCGTCGAAAAGTACAGTGTAACTCCTAACCCAGGAGGGGAACTCCCGTACTGTTAGGTTCGAGGGAACGGGAGGGTCTTGCATCGTCTTAGAGAGCGATGGGAGGTCTCCTTGCACTTTCCGGTCCGGCCTTCCAAGTTTCCCCAGAGAGAAGGTAACCCATTAGGGAGGAACGATATTACTGGTTGGTTAATTTTGCTCCTTCTCTATCGGTCACAAAGTGCCATCAACAAATATCAGATATCAATAAATACATATTTAAGTCTGCTTAGATGATTCTGAATGATGAATTTCTATGTTACGTACGTATTGAAAAAAATTATGCTTTGCTAATTAATTTGGAAAAGAAAATTTTAATTTGGTAAATTTAGGCCTTCTTTAATTAAAAGTAAATTAAAAAAATACTTTATTGCATTGGTTAAGAAGGTAATTTACCCTTAATTGGTTAAAATTTAATAATAAAAAATATTTGTTTAAATAAGTTAATTTAATAAGGGCAATTCCCTTCCTATTATTTATTTTATTTTTTTTATTATAAATAAATTTTATTTAAAATAAAATTTTAATTGATTCCATAGTTAATTGCCCATTGGTGGAAAATTTAAATTTTAACATTTTTGAAATTTTTTTTTTGGGAAAAAAATATTTTATATTCCTTTCCAAATTTTGTAGTTTCATTGGGAATTTAAATTGACCTTCAACAAACCCAAAAATAAAAAGAAATTCCTAAAATTTAATGTTTCAAAAACCACCTTAAAATTCATAAAAGAACCGGTACGCTTTTCCCATTGCTGGGCCGTAATTTTTAGGGCAATTAACATTGGTTGAATTTTACAATTGAACCTTAAACTTAAAGGTTTGGATTCCGTAGGGAAAAATTTTAGGTCCCTTTCTTTATTTTTAATTAACCCACCTAATTGTTTGAAAAGTGGAACCATACCTCGGATTCCCGAATACGAAACAAAAGGTTTTGAGCCGTTTTTTTAATAAAGGCTTTGGCAAATTTCGAAATTGGGCCCTCCTTAGAATATAGGTTTGGGTTCCGAAATTAGGAAACCAAATTTTGTTTCTTGAATTCGGGTTAATTTAGGTTAAGAAACCGGCCCATAAATTGGGGAAAAGGAAAGGAATTGATCCAGGGGTTTCATTTAAGTCGTTTAATTGTCCCAAAACCGATTTTTTTGGTTCCAATTGTAAAGGGGTTCATTTAATTTCTTTACACCTTAATCCTTAAAAATTAATTTTAAACCCTTTGGGGTTTGAAGAAGGCAGATGAGTCCTCTGCGGTTTAAATTGTAAACAGGTTAAATCTATTAAACAATCCGCCCCATAAATTGGGAAAATGGCGGTGGTTAGAAAGTTTTTTAGTCGGTTTTGTATAAAATTTAATAATTTGGGTAAATAACTTTGGGGGTGAAAATTCCCGTGGATAAGGAAACTGGCCTTGTTTAAAAAGAAATTTGGCCTTATGTTTTAATTTAATTTGGGCCTACGAAATGGTCTCAATAAAATTAACGAAGAGTTTGAAAAAAACCCAAATGAAATTTTATTTACTACAAAATTTGGAAGTAACCCCAAAACGGCCAATCTTTTAAAACTTTACCTTGGCCAACCCTTCCAATGGATATCGGCCTTTTAAAATTTTTAAACTTAAAGTTTTAAAATAAACAAAATAAATTCAAGAATTGGATTTAACCGTAATTTTACCCTTAAATTCCATTAAAAGTCAACAGGTTATTTAAGGAAAAATAAATTTTAAAATAAGTTTTAAAATTTTAACCAAAAAATTTCAATAAAATTAAAGCGGGAGAAATTTTTTAATTTTATTAAACCCAAAATAAAATTTTTATTCCTTAAACTTTTTCCTTAATAAAACTCCGGCTGGTTTCAATTTCCTTTGGGTTTTGATGGGTGGAAAACGGAATTTCAGCCCATGAAGGACCACCTTTTTTAGAAAATTTTGGGTAAATCGGCTTTAAATTCCTAACCAAACAAGAAAAAATAAATTAATAAAACAATTGGATTTTTTGTTTCAAAAATTTTGGACAACTTAAACCATTAAATCAAATCATTTTTAATTAAAACGTGAAAACCAATCAAAGGGAAAACAAAAATATTAGTTTCCTAAAAAATTTTATAATTTTTTATAGGGCAATTAAAAACCAAAATTTAACGTTTTGGTTCCATTATTTTAAAACCAAAAATAAATTAAAAGCTGCGGCTGGGAACTTATTTTTTTAAAAACAAAATTTAGGTTTAAAAAACGGAAATCCGCCATTGAAAGGCCAAAAAGTTTTTTATTAGGATAAAATTCAATTTCAATTAAAGTTTTCCATGATTTCCTTTACCTTTGAATTAAAATTAAAAAAGGTATAAAAATTTCAAATTATTGGTTTTTATTTAAAAATTTAAAAGAAGGGCGTTTAATAAATTCATTTTTTTTTAATAATGGCAAAATTTTAAATAAAAGAAAAAACTTAAAATTTTTTATTTTTTTAATTTTCTGTTAAAAAATTTAATAATTTGTAGGATGAACATGCCCCAAAAAAAAACATAAATTTTTTTAACGTTTTTTGCATAAATTAAAAAAAAAATAAAGGTTATTGTAAAAAACAATTATAAATTAAAGATGTAACAATTTTTAAGTTATTCCTAAAATGTTCAATTAAATGTTAAAAATGTTTTTTTAATTTAAATACAAACATAATTTCCCAAAGGCCCCTTAAATTTTAAGGTTGTACATTCTAAATTAGAAAAGAAAAAAGGGTTAAGAATTTGTTAACCGTTTTAAAACCAATTGCTTTTTATTTAAAAATTTAAATTAAAAAGAAAACTTTGGTTCCAATTTTTTTTTTAACTAGACAAAGAAAAAAAGAATTAAAAAACTTTAATTTTAAAAATTCCCTTTTAATTTCCCTTTCTTCTATTATCCCAAACGAAAAGTTTAATATTTAATTTGTCCGATTTGGGATTCACCCGGACCCAATAATAAGCGAAACCTTATCAAATCTTTGTAATTTTTTAATAAATAAATAAAATTGAAAAAATAAATTGGGTTTTAAAAATTGTTGCAATTTTAAAATTAAGAATTTAACTTATTCATTTTTTAAGTTGGGAAATTTAAAACACCAAACAGGGGCAACCTAAATTTAAAAACCTTAAGTTTTTGGGGAAATTTCTGGGAACAAACATAAAAATTTTAAAGGCCCCTTTTTTTAAAGCGTTTAAAATTTATAAAAACAATTACAAATTTTCCAAGTAAGACTCTTGGTTTTTAACCCCGTTTATTAAAAGACAATTATAAAAAGTTTTGGAAATGGTTTGCCTTTGAAATTGTTAAGATAAATTTGGACCAATTAAATTTTTTGGGCCCTAGACCGGAAAAAAAAGATTCCAAACTCCCATTTAAAAATCCTCCTTGCCCTTTTTGAAATGTGTGCTTTCCAGAAGGCCTTTTCAAAAGTTTAAATGAAAACTTTTAAATTTGGGCCCTTTGAATTTTAAATTCCGTTGCCTTTCCCTTGGAATCTTCAATATTCAAAGAAAAATTTAGCAAACTTCCTTATCAAGAAACCAGCCCAATTTTCATTAAAAAGTAAAAATTAATAAAATATTTGCCAACTTGAAGTGGGAAATTGCCAATTTGGTACAATGGAAATTTAATTGTTCAAATTTTTCATTTGGGTTGCACCAGAACTGGAGCAAAATTGGTTAAAGGCAGGAATAAGCTTTTAAAATTAAAAAAAACAATGTCCTTTTCCAATTCGGAACCAAACATTAAAAAAAATACAATTTTTGGATTTGTGGTCCTCCTTGGTTTTAAAGGGGTCCAGAAAGAATTTTACTTAAAAATTACAATTAAAATTCCAAATAAGAGCCGTTCGGTTTAATCTTCCGGCCGGTTCCTTATTTCTTTAACCGGAAATTAATTAAGCTTTTTGCCCACAATAAAAATTGGGAATTTTTTTTGCAAATAATAAACATACCTAAGGTTGCGAATTTTTAAAATATTGGGACTTTACCAATTCGGGAAATTTAAGCCTATTCGTAAAAACCAAGCCAAAAGTTTTCCAAGGGAAAATTAAAATTTCCAATCGATTGGGTAAATGTATTCCTTTTTTTTGGGGTTTGGTTTTCAAATTTTTAAGGAATTTAAAAAAACAACCTAAAATTTTTAAATTTATTTATTAAACCTTTAAAATTTTCTTTTAACATTAAATTTTAAATTTGTAAAAATATTCAAGATTTTTAAAAGAAAAAATTTGGGACCAGGCTTGGCCGATGTGGGAACGCCGAAGAAGATTAAATTACCAAACGAATTTAAATGGTTATTAACCGGAATGAGAAATTGCCAAAGGCGGTGGCTTGAAATTTAGGACGGGCCCCTCCCTTGGATGCACCCAATTTATTAAATTCGGGAGGGCAAAAATAAGATGGTATGAAAATTTGGGTTTTGTTAAACAACAAAACCAAATTTATTTTTAATTAAGGAATTTTTGGAATTTAATTTTATTACATAACTTTTAAAATAGATTTAAAAGGTTGGGTTCCTAAATTAAAGGAAAAAAACCCAGCCAAAGGACAACACTTTTAACAATTCAGGCATCATGAAATTTTCCAAATTAAATGCCTTCGGTTTGAATCTTCCGGTCTGGGGTTTACCCATTGGACTTTTTGGGAAGAAGGTTTATTATTTGAAGTACGGGGCTAAAAAATTCGAGGGATTTTGTTTAAACGGGTTTGTTGAAACTTTTAACCTAAAATAACCATTGAAAAATAATTTTTAATTTAATTTTATTTACCAACAATTTTAAAAAAAAGAGGTTTGAATAATTCAATAAAACCAAACCATTTTTTCCTTCCCCCAAATTCAATTTAAAATTAAAAATTTTCCTTTAATTTCAAATTTATGTTTGAAACCAACCTAAAATTGGTTTTTGTTGGTTCTTCTTTAAAGGAAATTTAATAAAAACCAACAAGGAATTTTAAATGAAGAATTGCGTTTAAAATTTCCCTTGACCCTTTTAAGGGATTTTTAAATTTTTAAAATACCTATTAAGAATGTTTAAAGAAAATAAATAATTTTGGGACTAGGTGCCAAAATTATGGACCCAATTCAGAAAGGTGAAATACACTTTTCCATGAAGTTGGTTTTGTGGGAAACGGAATAAATTCCAAAACAAAGGGTCTTCAAAATTAAAAACCTAAGGCCCTTGTTCCTAATATTTTACCTTTAACAAAAGTTCAGGGATTATTTTGGGTTTATAATTTGGTTTGGTGATGAAAAAAATGAATTTTATTTTTTTCCTTTTTTTCTTTTAATTTTTTTAATGGAATTTAGGTGGTAACTTTGGTAATTCTTCCAGGCAAAATTTAAGTAAAATAAAATTTATGCCATTGGGTTTAAGCCGTTTAAAAACTTTACTAATTCTTTTTAACCTTTAATATAAGAAAGTTGCTTGTAAATTTTTTTTTTCTAAAAGTTTTTGGTTAAGGGCAATCCCAACTTGAAATCGATTGTCTCATTTAGAAAATATCCAACCCTATTTTTTGTGGTTTCTTTTTAAGGGAAATTTAAAATTGAAAGAAAAGTTTATGTTATTTCGTTACTTTTACTAAAATAATTTAAATTTTGCCGCCAGGTTGGCTTTGATTCCTTGTTGGGAAACTTTATTTTACCACATTTTTTTGTTTTCAATTTTTAAAAATATAATTAAAAACTAATTTTTAAATTTTTTTAATTTAAAGGAAAAAAATTTAAAAAATTTTTTTTAAAAAAAAATTTTTTTTTTAAAATTTAAAAAAAAAAATTTCCCTTTAAAATTTTTTTTTTTTTAAAAAAAAGGGTTTTGGGCCTTGGTTTTTTTTTGGGGTTTTAAAAACCCCCAAAAATTTTTTTTTTAAAAAATTTTAAAATTTTAAAAGGTTTAAAATTTCAAAAGGGGGGGTTTTTTTAAAACCTTTAAAAATTTTTTAAAAAAATTTTTTTAAAAAAAAATTTTTTCCTTTAAAAAAAAAATTTAAAAAGTTTTTGGTTTTTTTTTTCCTTTAAAAAAAAAAAAATTTTTTTTTTAAAAAAAAAAAAAAATTTTTCCCATTTAAAAAATTTTTTTTTTAAAAAAAACCCAAAAATTTTTTTAAAAAAAAGGAAATTTTTTAAAAAATTTTTTAAAAAATTTTTTTTTTTTTTAAAAAAAATTTTTTTGGGTTTAAAAAAAAAATTTTGGGTTTTAAATTTTGGGGGAAAAAAAATTTTTTCCCTTTTTTTTTTTTTTTTTTTTGGTTTTTTTTTTTTCCCCCTTTTTTTTTTTTAAAATTTTTAAAAAAATTTTTTTAAAAAATTAATTTCCAAAATTTTAAATCCCCTTTTTTTAATTTTGTTTTTTTAAAAAAAAAAAAATTTTTAAAGGGAAATTTTAAAATTTTTTTTTTAAAAAAAAAAATTGGGTTTTTTTTAAAAAAAAATTTTTTTTTGGGGGGGAAAAAAAATTTTTTTAAAAAAAAAAAAAAAAACCCAAAAAGTTTTTAAACCCAAAATTTTTAAAAATTTTTACCCCAAAAAAAAAAAATTTTTTTAAATTTTTTTTAAAAAATTTTTTTTTTTTTTTTTTTTTTTTTAAAAATTTTTTTCCCCTTTTTAAAACCTTAGTTTATGCACTTACTTTCTTTTACATAACTACGTAAAGGTTGACTGGATGATAATGAAATTAAAAGATGACAATTTTATTTTAACTATTGATTTTATAAAAGCAAAGCTGATGACCCGCGGACGTTAATGCTGATTTTAATGATTAGACCGTCACTATACGGAGGCAATATCACTAAATATTTCGGTATCATTTCGCTATTTTTATACAATATTGCATTTAAATTAATCCTTTACCACACCCCGGGTTGCCCGAGAGAGAATTACCAATGGCAATAAGTACAGCTCTTGTAAATTTCAAAGTTTTGGAAAGAAATGTAAAAGAATAAATAAAGACCTATAATTTCTTATCACGAAAGATCGATACAATTTTTATTATTGTCATACTAGTTAAGTACGGACCCCTAAGGACTATCGCCGACGCTGCATTCCATGTTGTTGCCCGAAAACCACACCTTTGATTTCAATCACGAGGAACATCGCCGATGCAGCATTTCCTGTTGTCGATCGCCAGCTGCACCATTTAGACAATAAATCTAACCCTATCAATCCGTCAAAGTAATCATGAAAGCGATAAATGAATCGTTTGATGTTTTGAGGTTCTTTGAATTCTTCAAAACACGGGAGAGTAATGGAATAGTCGTTTCTGCTCATCTTATGTACATTTGTTACTTCAAAGGGATCGTAATTGATGGGATAATGAGATAAGTATTTTTCAACGTCCTCGGGGCTAATAAATGACTGATTTGCCCCGGTGTCAATCAAAAACTTTAATGGAGGATGTGCCTGAAAGACCCTAATTCACGACTAACTAGATGGTGACTAAGACTCAGTGAATACGACTTTACAATAGTATATAAAACAGGAAAGTTTAACACTAACGCTGACGCCCTCTCCCGAGTTGAGATTCATACTGGAGAGCTAGATGAAATAATGAATGAAATAAACTCGGTAATAGAAAGTCTTAAAGAGCTTAGCTCAATGATAAATAATCCTTCTGAGACCACCCAACTTCCCAGACTAACGAATTCTACGACTGACACCGTACATACAAGTAACGAACAACCCATATTAGAAGTGCCCATCGCAGACGAACCTTTAAACAAATTTCACAGACAGATTCATTTTACTATAGTAGGAGACGTAAAACGACGACCGAATGTAACAAAACCATTCGAAAACCATACCCGAATAGCAATTCAGTTATCAGAGTCAAATCTTAAACAGGACGTCGTAAGTGCTTTAAAATAATACGTAAATCCAAAGGTTAAAACAGCTATGATAATAAGTCCACCCCTAAAAATGTATTCAGTTATACCCATCATACAGGAAACATTTAAAAGTTCAGCCCTTAACTTAGTATTAACCAAATTGGAACGAGAAAACGAGAAAAAACAATATCTCCGACAACAGGACATTATCCGACACTACCATGACGGCAAGACGAACCACCGGGGAATAAAAGAGTGTTACTTGGCACTTTCTCAAAGATATTACTAGCCCAAGATGAAGGAGCAAATAACCAAATTGATCAATGAGTGTACCAGCTGCGGCCAAGCTAAGTACGATAGGAACCCAGTACAACCTCAGTTTAATATAGTACTTCCAACCACTAAATCTCTAGAAATTATACACTTGGACCTCTTTACAGTCCAGAACGAAAAATATATAACGTTCATGGACGTGTTTACAAAGTACGGTCAGGCATACTATTTACGCGATGGTACCGCTATCAGTATTTTACAAGCCCTCTTACGATTCTGTACCCATCATAGACTACCAATGACTATTATTACCGACAATGGGAATTTACTAATCAATTATTTTCGGAATTCATACGCCTTCATAAAATAATTCACCACAAAACATTACCTCACTGTCCGAATGATAACGGTAACATTGAACGTTTCTACTCTACATTCCTCGAGCACATTCGTATACTTAAATTGCAACATAAATACGAACCTGTAGTTAACCTTATGCCATACGCTACTATAGGTTATAATAGTTCCATACATAGTTTTACTAAATGTAGACCCTTTGAATTACTTAACGGACACTTTGACCCCAGAGACCCAACTGACATAGACCTGACCGAACATATCTTACAACAGTATGCACAGACTCATCGAGAACAGATGAAACAGGTTTACGAAATCATTAATGAAACATCTCTTGCTAATCGTACAGCATTAATTGAAAGTAGGAATAAAACGCGTGAACCTGAAATAGAGTACAGCCCCGAACAACAGGTATTCAAAAATTCAGGTCGTCAAAAAACTGCACCACGTTATACCCAAGACAAGGTTTTAGCTGACCTGCCAGTCCACATTTATACTTCTAAAAAACGTGGACCCATAGGTAAATCGCGAGTGAAACGCGTTCCTAAAGGATGCAAATTGTTACAGGACTCTGCTGCTACTGATAATATGCGCGACGTATCCACAAGAAATAAGACTTGAGACCTTAGGTGATGGACCAGGACTACTGCCATATAAACTGGGACCGACGCGACTAACTACACATTATCATTCATTCATACAACCCATAGACCTCAATGACATTGAAAATAAAATACAATCCGTACAGATGCAACTTGGGACTTTCAGGACTAGGCTCGGCAACGAAATGTACTCACTTTACGAATACCAAATTGATTATCTTACTAACAAGCTTGGCAAAGTATTAGACCGAATTTAATCCTTGGAGCCTGTTAGAGTTAAAAGAGGTCTTATAGATGGCCTTGGATCGTTAATAAAAAGTGTTACTGGCAATTTAGACCATTCCGATGCCCTTAAATATGACGAGGCTCTAAAGACGTTACAAAGAAACGAAGATAAAATCACGTCTGAATTTAATAACCACATAAGTCTGTGCAAGGAATGGATGTCTCAACATAGTAAAGTATTGGAACAGTTAACTCTAAATCAAGTAAAAGTTAATGAGACTTTGGAGCTACTCTTAACTAGAGAAGCTTACAGAAATTACAGTCTTATCAAATTTGCAAAGTTTGCCCAAATTTTAGGAAATATAACAAACAACGGAGAGGATTTGATGCTTTAAAGCTTTGCAGTCAATGATAAATAAATTAAAGTCGCTTTGTAGTCAAGATCAAGTCTTAAATTTAGAACTAAGAGAATACTATGATATAATAAAGCCGGGCTCTTATTATATTGAAAAACGTATAGTGATAGTCTATAGCTTCCCTATAGTATCCCAAGTCCCTTATGATTTATATAAATTATCCATTGTTCCCAATAGAAAACAACTTGCTCTTATTCCTCCCTCTCCCTATATAGCAACAGATGAGAAATCATTCGTGTACATAGAGGCTGAATGCCCGAAGTACAGCAGCACCTACCTCTGCGAAAAGAAGACGAACCAACAGATCCAGTCAAAACCTGATTGCACCCAGGAGCTCATTGTCCATCAAAGCCTTGGAGAGATCTGCCAATTCACCAAGATTTCGCTCATTAAGGAAGCTGTGGAAAAACTAGATGATCAACATTACATCCTGTCACTGCCTCACCCAACAAAAGTCCAACTAACTTGCGGCCGAAAGGATTTCAACACACTGCAAGGAAGTTACCTCGTTACCATCCCTGCGAGCTGTTATTTGCAGACGTCAGAAATTACAATAGTTAACGACGGTAATGAGATAAAAGGCCAACCGCTGAAACTAGCAAAGATTCCATATAATGAAGCAAATCAATCCACCACTCCGGTTCACATCAAACTCAATCTAGTAAATCTAGAAAAAATACACAGTATCCAGAATAAAGTTATACTGGAAAAGCCTATACATATTGAGAAGAATCAATCAGCAGTCCTGTATCACACAACCATCCCACTGTACATCTTCTTATTGGGCGCAACCATACTTCTGATCCTGATAGCAAGTCGCAAATTCAAACTTTGGAAATTGAAACCAGCAGATGAAGAAAACCAGCAGCCATCTCTTAAGATCCATACATATGAGGGTGTAACTAGGAACACCAGGAAACAAGATGAACTCCCAGCAACATTTTCTCTCAACATGATCAAAAATAGTTGCTGATCTGCGGTGGAGGAGTTAGTACGGACCCCTAAGGACTATCGCCTCACGCTGCATTTCCTGTTGTTGCCCGAGTTGAAGTACGGACCTCTAAGGACTATCGCCGACGCTGCATTTCCTGTTGTTGACGAAAACCACACCTTTGACCTCAATCACGAGGAACATACGATGCATTTCCTGTTATCGATCCAGTCTGCACCATTTACGTCAATCGGTGCAAATCACTGATTTAGCAATAATTGTAATAGATAACAATTATAAATTTTAAGTCATTCTTATTTCTGACATCGAGTAGGTTTCACTATATGTAATTGTAAATTTTAGTATAATAAAATTAGTTTAAATCAATTTTTGTTTTTTTTTAATTCTCCGATTGCCGGTTACGTAATTTACTAAAACCAAAATATAAACAATTCACTCTATAACTTTGATGAAAGTAAAAATATTATGTGTTAATACAAACTCATCACCATATATTAGTAACCTACCATTTTGGGCTTTTTTCAGGTTTTGTCTACAAGATCTATATACAGAAAATTATAAATTTCTATATCGTTCATCTCTTTCTGCCAATAATCGCTATAATGGTGCCGAGATATTACGGTAAAAAGATAGACCTATTTCTCAATTTTTTCGAATTGGGTCATAATATAAAACAAAACAGGTGAGATTGGCACCGAGTCATAAAACGGTATTACGATTATACGGTTTATAACATATCATATATTAGTATTATATATATAAATGCCTCCGTAGCCTCGAGGTGCGGGATGGCACCTTTAGACAGCAGCGGTCGTGGGTTCGAATTCTGCGAAGACTCGACAACTTTTCATGGTTGCTTCCTAGTTGGTAAGGGCAATGAGCTTTGATCACCCAATTCCTTGTAAAGTAAGATGATCCATGACAATGAACACTACTTTTAGTTGTTTTAACAATATGAACATTTTGCACAAATGAAAGTAATAATTTTTTAATAAATTTCAAATTGAATGCGGAGATGAAAAGAATGTTTTATTGTATTGAATTATATCAAATTTCTGTTCATAATTGTTAAAATTCGCTGTGTGAAATAGTAATTAAATTATATAATTATTTATTAAATAGTTATTAATATATTTGTTAAACAAGTAAAACTACTAAACAACTAAACATCAAACGTTTCCGACTACAGCAGAGTTCAGCCAACTGCACAGGTGATATTTTAGTCCACAAACGTACACGAAATCACAGGTACATTCCGTCTTCCTTCAATCTTAAAGTCCGATGGGGCATATAACCTACACGACCGGAGAGAGATCAGGCGTATGGATCATCTTACTATGCAGACAATCAGGTGATCAGCCTGCATTGCCCTAACCAACTAGAAAACAACAATGTACACGCACTTACCATTAGGCTACGGAGATAGTCAAGTCCTAAGTTAAGGCCTAGAACCTAACCCATTATAAATTTAAGTTTTTATCTATATGATGTTATGTCCATGAAGTAATACCAAAGTTCCACCACCCAATATTCCAATTAATATAAAAATAAAGAAAACTAAGGAAGGAAGCGAATAAAATCCTATTTTTCATCATCATCATTATCAGCCTGTGATAGCCCTCCCTGAACCTATGTTCAGGCAGCATTAGGAGAGGCCTACGCCTCTCTTAATGCACGCCACCGCTTCTAATCCTCGGCAATTCTCATCCGTCCCACACCAGCCACTTTGCGAATGTCGTATTGCATCTTGCCGCAGGGCGTCCCAACCTACTTTCGGCTAGCCTCAGTCTCCAATCCTATTTATTTTCTCTTAACATCTTGAATAGGTGTTTTACAAAATTAAAAAAAAACCCTTAAATGTTACTAGAAATTTTAAACGCATAATCTTAAATAAATAAATATTAAAAATTACTAGTTGTTTTATTAAATTCTCCAAAAAATTGTAAAGAAGAACCAACACCAACACCAACAACCAGGTAATAATACATAACATAGATTAAGGAAACTTTTTATTTCAGTTGAGGTTCGGGGTAAGGAAAACTTTAATATGGCTTGTATTTTATCGTTATTAGGCTTCAAACCATCTTTGGTAACTGTATGAGCTAAATACAATACTTCCTTTTTAAAAAATTCGCACTTTTCTAGCGTTATTTTTAGGTTAGTTTCGCACAAACGTTTAAACATATCTCGTAATTTGTCTATATGCTCCTGTAGGCTTAATGAATAGACAATTATGTCATCCAGGTAAACGAGTCAATGTAGAACCTGTAGACCGCGAAGATTCAAACCGAACGGCATACATTTGAATTTCATGATGTCCTGAATGATTAGTAAAAGCTGTCTTTGCTCTATCCTTTTCTTTCACTTCAATTTGATGGTATCCACTTGCTAGATCTAAGGTGCAAAAATATGTATGTAATAAATTAATCAAAGAGATCCGTTATATTCGAGAAAGGATATTTGTTGTCTATTGTTGTTTCATTAAGAAGTCGATAGTCTATACCATTCTTATTTTTTGCTGTCCAGACTTATGTACGGGTGCACTCCAAGGTGAGGGAGAATTCTGAATAACATCAAATTTTCAAGCATGTCATTTACTTTGTCTTTATATTTCATCATTCTAGTTACATAATATATATAATTACATAGCTTGGTAATGACCTTGCGTTCTTCGTCGTTACTACGATCTAGCCGAAGCTTGTCTAAATTTTCTGTAAGAATTTCATCGAACTCACATTCTGACATTGTAGTATTGACTGTGCAAGCAGAATTTTCGAAAGGTGTGATATCAAAGGGTTCTAACAATTTGGTAATAGCTTTTTCATTTAAAACATTTTGAATAATTATTCCGGCAATAAAGCATCACATTTACCCAATGCGCATGGCATGCGTTTATTCTTACTGAACCGTGTGAAATATTTTAACTTAATTTTAAGCTGGTCTCGAGGGTGGTTAAAACAGAATGATGGATTATTTTAATGTTTAGTAAAGTCCCGATATAAAACAATAGCGTCAACATATACTATGGCTACTCATTAATGCAAAAATCCATTTGCGAGTAAAATGCTTACGTAATTGTCGTTATGAATAAGGAACGGGAGTGCGGTTAAGGCGATATAACTAGCCAGTACGCTCTTGATCGTTGGTAATTTGTAATTGTACTTGTATAAATTTTTAACCGACTTCAAAAACAGGAGGAGGTTGTCAATTCATCTGTATTTTTTTTATATTTGTTACCTCAGAACTTTCGCCTGGGTGAACCGATTTGGATGTTGTTTTTTTAATTTAAGAGCTGGTGCTTTCCGTTTGGTGCCATAGCTATTTGCTCCAGTTCTGACAGTGGCATCCATGAAAAAACTGAATAAGTCTGAAATTTACATTAAGTATGTGCTCAACAATTGGACAACTAATAGCTCAAGATCACGCCAATCGATTTCGATGATTCAATTTTTATTTATTTATTAGAAAGAATGTAATTCGAATGCAGTTTGATAAGAGTTTGGTTAGGTTCTGATATTGATATCCAAGAAAAGGCAACGGAACTCTTCAAATCTTAGGAGCAAATTAACGATTCACAAACTTTCATCGGCTCAGTGCCGTCTGTAAATCACGTGACGATCGAAAGAGGGGGAAAGGATGAAGAGGGATTTTTAATGGGGAAGTTTTTTACTTTTAGTGCATTTTAATTTGTTTTGAAATAGTTTTTTTTGAGATCGGTTTTTTTTTGTTAAGATTTTGTTATAACGTCTTACAAATTACTAAACTGGTTTTAAGTTACTGTCAATCAAATAGATCCACGACACATACGAGGACGCCAAATGCAAAATTTCCAAATGTAAATAGTATTTTGTACGAAAGTCATCAATACTATATTAGTGTGAAATAAATATTGGAATTTAACTAAACAACATCTACTCTTATATACGTCATTACTGAACATGTTTATACTAGTAGACCAACCCTATTTTCCATCGGTACGCAATATTTTACCAATGACAGTATGTAATCAAATTTTGGAGACCATTTTGTTTTACATTAGACATTACGTCTTATACAATGTGTTTTTTATTCAGAAATTCAAGTTAATCTCAATAATTGTATTAAGTTTTTTTTTTGTCGGTTAAATGTATTTTTTGACGTGACAACGTCCTGTAAATTGGTTCAAGATAGGGAGGCAGTCTTACAAACTGTGTCACAGCGCCGCTCACATAACGCTCTCCATGAGCAACGATAGGAGAAAGTGAGAGGCACGCGTCTTTCTTACTTTTGCTCAGTTGTCCTGGGCATGCTTACCGGTTCATGCCTTGTTTCTCTCTTACACTCGAGCGTTCTAGCCATCGGAGTAAACAAATAATGTCTGTATTTATATATACACGTGCAAGTTAATTGTCAACTGATTGTGTAGTGAAAATGTGAAGTAAGAACACCAATATTTAAACATTATAAAATATGATCGATTGATTAATTATTAAAAAATTGTTATGTGAATATTTCGAATAGTTATTATTATTTGATCCATTTTACTACTGTACGAATGAATATAACATTACAATCATTCTACCACTAAAGTCGTTGTCACATATAACTTTCGCCCGTAAACTGATTTTTCAGGCAACCAATTTTTTTTACTTTTTACAAAACATTGTGTCAACGTGCTAAGCCACCATGTTATTGCCTGTTATGTTTACCTGTAATTGATTGTGCATTTAAGAATACTAATTTATATTTATGTTTGATTTAAGTTTAACAATTGTTGGTTAACTAAATAAATAAATAATCACCACACAATCAATTTTTTTAATGCCTACGCAAGCAGACGAGCAGTCGGGCCACCTGATGGAAAGTAGTCACCGACACCCATAGACATTGGTAATACTGGTATCACCAACACGCTGCGTACCGTGAGACACAGGATGTAAGGTCTCGTTTACCCAGTAAATACGCTGGCTGCGGTGCCCTTCAAACCGAAACACAGTAGTGTTTTCATACTACTGCTTTCACACTACACCTTGTTTTAACGTCAAATATCATAATGTTACATCTAAAAGTTAATATTGTCCAAAGCGCTAAGGTTAGAATAGAATACGGATTTAGTCTTTTTTTTGAAGACGGGATAAAAAGTATTCTATGTCCGTCTCCTGGTTCTAAGCTACCTCCTGACTAAGTTCGTTTCATTCATTTTTTCATTCATTCATTCATTCATTCATTTGTTCAATCATTCATTCATTTATTTATTCATTTATTCATTCATTCATTTGTTTAATCATTCATTCATTTGTTCAATCATTCCTTCGTTCGTTCGTTCAATCGTTTGTTCATTCATTCATTCATTTATTCATTTGTTCATTCATTCATTCATTCATAAATTTTTTCAATCCTTCATTCATTTATTTATTCGTTCAGTCATTCATAATGAATGAATGACCGAATGAATAAATAAATTCATTCATTTGTTAAATCATTCATTCGTTCGTTCATTCATTCATTCAGTCACTCATTCATTCTTTTATTTGTTCAATCATTCATTCGGTCGTTCGTTCGTTCGTTCGTTCGTTTATACATTCATTCATTTGTTTAAACATTCATTCGTTCTTTCATTCATTCATTCGTTCATTCGCTCATTCATATATTCATTTATTCATTCATTCATTCATTTATTTCTTCATTTATTCATTTATTTATTGATTCATTCATTTATTTATTCATTCATTGATTTATTCCATCATTCATTTGTTCAATCATACATTCGTTCGTTCTTTCATTAATTCATTCAGTCATTCATTCATTCATTCATTTGTTCAATTATTCATTCATTTATTTACTAATTTAGTCATTTATTCATTCATTCATTTGTTAAATCATTCATTCGTTCGTTCATTCATTAATTCATTTAGTCATTCATTCACTCTTTCATTTATTCAATCATTCATTCGTCCGTTTGTTCGTTCATTCATTCATTCATTCATTCGTTCGTTCATTCATTCATTTGTTTAATTAATCGTTCATTCATTTGTTCAATCATTCGTTCATTCAGTTGTTCAATCAGCGAGATTGGAGTGAATCATTCATTCATTCATTTATTCGTTCATTTGTTAATTTTTTTATTCATTCATTCAATCATTAATTAATTAATTCATTAATTCATTTGTTCAATCATTCGTCCGTTTATTTATTCATACAGTCATTCAATCATTCATTTGTAAAATCATTCATTCGTTCGTTCTTTCAATCATTCATTCATTCAGTCATTCATTCATTCATTTATTCAATCATTCATTCATTTATTTACTATTTCAGCCATTTATTCATGCATTAATTTGTTTAATCATTCATTCGTTTGTTCAATCAATCGTTCGTTCGTTCGTTCATTCTTTCATTCATTTATTCATTCAGTCACTTATTAACTAATGCATTCATTCATTATTTTATTGGTTAAATAATTCGTTCGTTCATTCATTCATTCATTCATTCATTTGTTCAATCATTCATTCGTTCGTTCGTTGATTAATTTATTGATTTATTCATTCATTCATTTGTTCAATCATTCATTCATTCATTTATGCACTTATTCATTCGTTTGTTCATTCATTCATTCAGTCATTCATATATTTATTCATTAATTCATTAATTAATTCATTCATTCATTCATTTGTTAAATCATTTATTTATTTATTCAGTCATTCATTCATTATTTTTTTCATTTATTCAATCATTCATTAGTTTATTTTTTCATTCATTCATTCATTTGTAAAATCATTCATTCGTTCGTTCTTTCATTCATTCATTTAGTCATTCATTCATTTATTAATTTGTTAAATCATTCATTCTTTCGTTCATTCATTCATTCATTCAGTCATTCATTCATTCATTCATTTGTTCAATAATTCATTCGTTCGTATGTTCGTTCATTTATTTATTCATTCATTCGTTCGTTCGTTCGTTCATTCATTTGTTCAATTATTCGTCCGTTCATTCATACATTCATTCATTCATTTGTTCAATCATTCACCTATTCATTTGTTCACTCAATTATTCTTTCGTCCATTCATTCATTTACTCATTAATTAATTAATTAATTAATTGATTAATTGATTAATTAATTCAATTATTCATTTGTTAAATCATTTATTTATTCATTCGTATTCTTTCATTTCATTTTTCATTCATTCAGTTATTCATTCATTTATTTATTCATTCATTTATTCAATTATTTGTTCATTCAGTCATTCATATATTCATTTATTCATTCATTCAGTCATTCATTGTCATTCATTCGTTCATTCGGTTCATATATTCATTTATTTTTCATTCAGTCATTCATTAATTCATTCATTCATTCATTCATTTGTTCAATAATTCATTCGTTCGTTTGTGATTTCAGTCATTCATTCATTCGTTCGTCATTCAATCCTTTTTTAATTTTTTTAATCATTTGTTCGTTTATTAATTAATTCATTCATTCATTCATTTGTTCAATCATTTATTTATTTATATTTATTATATAGCATTTTCTAAATAGCATTTTCTGTCAATCAACCTTGAGGTATTGCAGAGATATAGTGGGAAGGTTCATTAACAAGTTAAATTAGGAAAAACAAACAAAAAAAATATTTTAAGATAATGAATATGAAAACAAAATAGATAATTAAATTTATATTACATATAATATGACATTATATATAATAAATATACTGATAACATACTTGAACATATATGTATATAATTATAAAATTATTAATATATAACGATCATTACTGATATAAAGTTACATATATACATAAACCAATAAATAAAATATTTAAGTCCGAGATTTAATTTTAAGTTGCTACTTTTAGCCATCTTCATTTACAGGAGGACATTGAACAAAGGGAATACAGGTCGAACGTGAATAGGCATTGAGCACTGAGTATGTCAATTTTAAATACTCGATTCGAACGACTCGGTTTCTAAAGACTTGCTTATACCATAGCTACGCAGAGCAATTTAATTTTGACTATAAAAGGTTTTCATAGAAACGATTTAACGCATCCGAGATTTTTCGGAATCACACATCAGAGATAACACGTTATACTTAAAGTTATTTAAAAAAGATCAAAGTATTAATCACTTTTTAATAATTGGAAGTTATAAATATTTATCAACTTTACCAGTCCTTTTTTGAGAGTGAGGCTTGTTCTAGTTTATTCTATACTAGCGACTCAACCTGGCTTCGTACGGGTGCAATGTTATATTTGTAATATCTTGCGAAATATTCATTTAAATTACATGCATACAAGGTATTTAAAGAACTTATTTGGATTAATCCTGTATTGCTTAAAATCACTTCGTAAATAGGCCATTATTTCCCGTAAAATGTACAGGACGAAATACGTTTTTTTTTATTGACTCGGATATTTATGCTTTTCAGACTCTTGTATATATGTAACTTACTAAACAGAGTTCAAGAGCTTCCGTCCCCACGAACGAAATATGGTTGTTGTGGGTTATCCTTTACTGATAGACATATCTCGGACGATTTCGATAACCATTTTAAGGTGTACAATACTGTATTATGTGCTTTTCATTTAACGTGAGGTTCGGCATGCGTTTGTAATATAAGATGTTTTCAAAATTTAAATATAAAAGCCACATTACCCGCCACGGTTGTAGGACACTACGCTATTCAATATATTCGTTAATAGTTTTAGTTGCGATAATAAAGTGCTGCAACGGGGTAATACGATGTCATAGTATAATTCGAAAGAGGCTGATTTTTTTTCCTTTTGTATAAAATGAGAAAAGTTCGACTCGTTCACCTATTCATATTGAATTCAGTCCGTTGAATTGGGTCTGTTGTCTGAAAAACATAGCTTATAGAATGTTTATTTATTTATAGATATATATCTATATTAGAGATCAGGTATTCGCTCGGCGGTAAATCAAACGCTGATCTGACTCGTATAAAAATGAGTATATTTCGTAGCGTTGGAAAGATTAAGGTACAGCACTGAATAGCAGGAAAGTTGAGAATAGCGGAGACAGTTTAAGCATTACAAGATAGACCAAGAAATATTCAAGTAAATAAGCAATAGGCAAGGCAAGTAAGGAAATAAGCAATAGCACTAAAACAATAAATTTTATGTTTCGCTTTGTCCATCTGTTCGTCACAATATTTTAGTTATATAATATTTAATTATAAAGTAAACATTATAAATAATAATAAACTTAAGCTAAACAAAATAATAATTCGACAAACTATAATAAACATTTATAGTCATACATAATTACTACCATTAATGCGGTGAGCCGCTACATATCCGGCACTTTTGTTTGTCACTTTCAATAATATTTCTGATTTTTTTAACAGATTGTCAATTAAGTAATATAATTGAAAGGGCCTTAATAGATGGTTTTATAGCTCTTTAGATATCGGTAAGCGTAAGCCACTCAACATCATTTATAAAGGAGACTTTGTATATTATGTAACTCCTCAATGCTATATACTTTTAAATCACAATTATATATAACGTGTTTTTTTTATAGCATACGTAGGCAGACGAGCAATCGGGGCCACCTGATGGAAAGTGGTCACCGACGCCCATAGACATTGGCAATACTGGTATCACCAACGCGCTGCCTACCGTGAGACATAGGATGTTAAGTCTCGTTAATCCAGTAAATACAATAGCTACAGTGCCCTTCAAGCCGGAACACAGTAGTGATTTCACACTACTGATTTGCGGTAGAAATAGGCACCGCGGTGGTACCCACCCAGACGGTCTCCTGTAAACAGGGAACCTAAAAAACATTCGAAGCACGCGTGTTAAGATAATTGAAGTTAAAGAAAAGTAGAGCAAATGCACTTGCATTTGCTCTACTCAAAAAGATCATGCTTCTTTTAATATATATTTTAAAATTATAAATATAGTTTGCTACTATACTAAAAATGCTACTACTATAAATATTTTAATACTATCACTATTCATTTATTCATTAATTTATTCATTCATTCATTCATTCACACATTCGTTCATTCGGTCATTCAAATATTGATTTATTTATTCATTCAGTCATTCATTCATTCATTCATTCATTCATTTGTTCAATCATTCATTCGTTCGGTCGTTCATTCAGTCATTCATTCATTCGTTCGTTCGTCATTTATTTCAGATCTTCAAGAATGCAAACAGGGTCGTAATGAATCCGTCAGTCAATTTTCACTTAAAGTTGAATCTTGCCTCGCCAAACTCTTGACTGAAATTAATATTTCTATCCCCACAAAAAAGAAGGACGAACTATCTGGTAGAGTAGCCGCGATGCAAGATTTGGCTTTGAACGTTTTTATGATAGGTCTTCAACCGCAGTTGTCAACAGTTGTTAGGTGTAGAGACCCAAGCAATTTAAATGAAGCAATCAACTTCGCTTCTTCTGAGGAAAAACTAATCCAAGCTTCGCAAAGACGAAACATGTCACTTCCTCAAAATCCTAATTTTCAAAATCAACAGGGCCAGTTCCAACCGCGAAACGTATTAAATATACAAGGCGGACCAAGTTCAAATGCTCCTACTTGCAGATATTGTAAAAACATAAATCACACGTTAGAAAACTGCAGAAAGCGAGCTTACAATAATAACAAAAGGTCTCATTTTGCCCAAAACCAACAAAATACTAACCGGCAACCTTGGAATGCTTTACAACGCCCAAATCAACCCATACACTGGGTCGATTCAACTAACGTAGAAAGCTCTGGTCTTAATGATCTTAATTTAAACGACCAAGCTTTCCCGACCGGTATCGTGCGGGAAAACTAAATAAGGAAATCGATACGACTCGATCTATAACACAGTCTCATACAAAATCTTCGCAATGAGCACTGCTGAATCTCACTGTATCTAAGTCCATTACCAAACAGGGTAACCAGACCCAAACTCACAATGGCCCTATCGCTGTATCTGATCCTTGTGGTGAGCATATTGCCAATACTAAATCAAAAGAAAATACTAATTCTACTAGTTCTACTAAATCGAATAAAAATACTAATTCTACTAAATCGAATAAAATTACTAATGTAGTGTATGTATAAGTACTTTAATGAGATATCACTAAGGAATTTAGGTTATACGTGACTTTAAGTATAAACAGTGTCATATTTAATAATATCATATTAATTATCTTTAATTAGTAACTAGACCCTAATGTAAACATTGTAACCTGACACATTATTAACCTATTGTTATAATTATATAAAAGGGATGAATTTTCCTAAATAAATTCAGTGTATACTCCACGCCCGTTTGATTCATTTCCTCCTCCATCCACACATCACATGGCGACCCTGCCAGTGCACTCGCGTCGAGTATCAAGCGTCTAAGTTGCCTGCCGTATTTGGCACCTAAGTTCTGAATTTGATCCCGTATCAGTGAGCCAAAATGTTGTTTATAATTTATAGTTACAAGTTAGTACAATGGGGAATAAAACATTCGAAACATTCTTTCGAATTCGCTTCATCATGGAGGTATTCTCATACGTGGAATTAATAAAAAATCAACTTCTTATTTTCTGTGAGAAGAATGAAGTTAAATTACAAGCCGTTCGACTACAAAAGGAACAGGAACGCGAAGTAATTGTGGCATATATAGAAGGTCATAATGGTCATTATTTGTGCCCATCGAAGTTAGCTGTGAAACAGAAGATTTTACTGGAGAATGGTTTCGACATAGACTTTCCAGATGGAACAAGAGCATCAGCGCAAATAGAAGTCATTTTCAAGGGCAATCTTTTATTTATATGGAAGATCATATGGGAACGGGACTCGACGTTTGCTGAGTGGTAAATAACAAATACAATAAATAACAATAGAATGGGCAAGCAACAGTCAAAAGAAGACAAAAAAGAAGAAGTAATCATCACTCAAAGCGGTCAAAATAATTATGCACCAAACAGCATCGTACCCTGGGGAAATGCAGACAACATGTACAATTTAATCATTTCAATAGTGGTGATCTGCGGTATAATACTGGCGTATTCAATATACAAGAAGCTACACAAGAGGCTGACAAAGAAGATACAGCGACAAGCCACCGAGATAGCGCTGCGGTCACGTAGATCGTCGGTCTAGGAATATATAACTGTAAGTGACATAACTACTTATTTGAATCAAATTTATGTTGTATAAAGATTTAATATAATCAATGAATTAATCAAATTTATATTAGAAATGGATATAATTTCTTATCAATATTTTAAATTATAAATGTCAGATATAATACAAGAATATTTTAATAATTTACTAGAAATAAGACAATATTTAATTAAATTTGGAATAAAGCGCCTTAGAAGTGAAACAGCAAAAAGAAAATACGAGGTAGCTAAGGAAGTATACAAAAGTATAACCAATATATAAAAGTATAAAACTAGTGTAGGAGATTTAGAAATAACATTAGAAATAGATAAACTTTTGACGAAATAACTAACCTTATGAAAGAGACAATCATGTCAATAAAACAAGAGTTTGATTTAAAAACAGCAGTTTCTCTGTTGCCCGTAATGGACGACACAGAAAATGTTACCTTGCAGTTAATAGATGCAATTGAATTATATACAACAATGATTGCTAAAGAAAGCAATGAAATTCTTATTAATTTTGTATTGAAGACACGATTGTCACGAAATGCGAAGTTAAGATTAAATAATACCTACAGCAATGTGGAAGAAATGGTTAACGATATGAGAAAGCACCTCCTGACTAGTAAATCAGAAACCGCGTTACAAAGGAAGCTACTAGATTGTTACCAAGGTAATAAATCGATTGATAAATTCGGTTCAGAGGTCGAGCAACTGTTTGTTGACCTTACTATCTCACAAGCTAAAGGAAAATCAGATGCCTTCAGCATTCTGAAGTCCATAAATGAAAAACAGGCAATACATAAATTTGCTAATGGTCTGCAAAATGATAGATTGAAACTGTCATAGCTCGGAAATTACAATTCATTGAAAGACGCGATACAAGGGAGAAAGGACGAAGAAGTAACAATTCTTCTCCATCACTAATCGAGTATTATTTGCAAAAGGAAGACCCTATATCGAAGATTCCAAGGTAATAGGCATCGTGGAAGCCACGTTTATAAACCAATAGGGAAACCCAACAACGCAGTATAAGAAGAATGTATTCATGAACACAAATTATTCACGAGGTCGAAATTAGGTTTTCAAAGAAGTAGAGGTAGATTAAACCGATGGGATAGATCGTATACGCGTAATACTCAACCGAATAATCATAATAGTAGAAACCAACAACAGCAAGTGAATTTGGCACAGAATTCGTCAAACGAAAAGGAAGAACATGATAATAACATGATACCAAATTGGTTTTTCGAAACTAATGAATATGTAATGAGCTATAATAATATGAATTCAGTTAATTTACATAAATAACAAAAATATACATTTTTACTAGACACAGGCGCAACATTATCTTTAATAAAATATACTCTTGACAACATATTACTGATAAAATTACCCAAAAAAACATACATTAAAGGCATTGGTGGTAAAATTACTTCAGAAGGGTACATAGAATTAGCACTGCAATATAGAAACTCAACATTTAAACATGAATTTCATATATTTCAATCACTACCAATAAATATTGATGGTATACTTGGACAAGATTTTTGTTAAGATATAAGGCATTACTAGATTTTGAAAATCAAACATTAACCCTTCAAAAGATTCTAATTGTACGACAATGCAAATAAATATGTTTTCAAGAACAAATATTAACTCTACAAGCATAAAATTGCCAGCTAGATGTGAAAAGTTATTGAAATTAATACTAATCACACTAACAACTGCGTAATTACTTCGAAGGAAGTGTGTGGATGGAGTATTTCTTGCTAACAGTATAAGTAAAAGTAAAAACGGGAAAATATCAGTACGTATTATGAATACTAGGAAACTGAAGTAGTTTCATATTGTTTTACACCTGAAATAATACCTTTTAGATGCATTTGATTGTTTTACATTTAAAGAAGTAACAAACAATGGAGAAAGAGTTAGAAAGTTGTTTGATTTATTAAACTAGAAAATTTAAATACGGAAGAAAAACAAATATAGCTAGTATCTAGCTAAATTTGCAGACATATTTCACTTACCAGGTGATAAGCTGAACACTTGTAATTTATATGAACAGAAAATACTCCTAAAAAAAAAAAAAAAATCGTATTAATTATCTTAATTAGTAACTAGACCCTAATGTAAACATTGTAACCTGACACATTATTAACCTATTGTTATAATTATATAAAAGGGATGAATTTTCCTAAATAAATTCAGTGTATACTCCACGCTCCAGTTTGATTCATTTCACCCTCTCCATCCACACATCACACTAATTCTAAATCGAATACTTTGCCTGAGGCAATGCAAACTTAATTGCTAAATCATGTCCCACATGTTCAGCTCCTGAAACAGAAAGAAACATATTAAAGACTTATAATATTACAACAAATCCAATAAAAAATCTACTCTTCGTGGAAGTCCAAACATCCATCTGTTCCAAACCTTGAGACTTCTTGTAGACAGTGGCGCATCAATCAGTCTGTTAAAAGTAGACGCTGTTGAAACAATGCCCAAAGTAGTGAAACATAAATAAGTTTCAGTGGCATTAGAACACCGGGATCGTGATCACTCTCGACATATATGGATGGATTTTGATTCATTGAACCATCATTTCACGTCACCCCCAGTATTGACTTTCCTTACGATGGCATAATTGGTAATGATTTTCTTTCCAAATACAACTGTAAAATTGACTATGCAAAAACATACTCCAAGTCGACGAAACATTACTTGATATCAAATTCACTGAACCCTTATTTACAATACCCCCTCGGACTGAAATAATAATTGAATGCGCTGTGTCCAACCCCGATATCAATGAAGGGCTCATTCTCGATCAGAATCCAATAGAATCTCTTCTAGTAGCAAATTGCATTGTTAAAGTAAAGCCGAACTCAAGAGTCAACATTTCAGTCGTGAACACCTCTGATTCTCCAATACATATTGATTCTAAATTAAAATTTGAAATCACACCCTTGAATAAAATTAATATGCGTGAGGTCATACACACAATATATTCCAATGATCATGATAATACCTTGAATCGGACTGGAGAAGTCTTGAATCTTTTGCGAGTCTCTCATCTGAATGCTGAAGAAACTAATGCATTATATGACCTCTGTTCTACTTATTCTGACATTTTTCATCTTCCCAATGATAAATTGACTAACACTAATGCCTTACAACATGAGATCACTACATCTTCTTCCGTGCCAATCAACACAAAATCGTATAGATTCCCTGAAATACACAAACAGGAGGTACAGTCACAGATAAACTAAATGATTGACGATGGAATCATCAAACCGTCTACATCTCCATGGTCATCTCTTATATGGATTGTGCCAAAAAAGACCGATGCATCCGGTCAACGAAAATGGCATAGTCATTACTACCGTAAACTGAGAATTACCATTGGTGATTCTTACCCAATCCCTAATATTTCTGAAATTCTAGATCAGCTTGAAAATCAAGTACTTTAGTACTTAGTTAGCTTCGGTTTTCATCAGATAAATTTCGAACAAGACCTCCCAAATCAGCATTTTCAGTCCCCACACGCCACTTCAAATTCAGGATGCCATTCGGTCTTAAAAATGCCCGGCACTTTCAGGCTAATGAACTCTTGCCTCTCAGGTTCAAGGCATTCTAATGTTTGTGTTCTCGATGATATCGTTATATATTCTTATGATTTGATATTCACATGAAAACTTATCCAACCTCTTCGACAGACTCAAACTTTCAACCTAAATTTCAACCGAATATGCAATTTCCCCAAGTATCTTATCTCGGTCATATTATAGGATCAAGGGTGAACCGAATCCGGATAAGACTAATGCTGTCGAAAATTTTCCAACCCTAAATGTCCACAGACATCAAATCCTTTCTAGGACTAGTGTCGTATTACTGACGCTTCATTCCAAATCTATCAATGCAAACCACTAACCCATCTCCTAAAAGGACGTTCCCTTCAATTGGAATAACGACCAACAACTCGCATTTGAATCTTTAAAATAAACTAGTCTCAGCCAACCTCGCATATCCTGGATTTCACAACCTTTCCTTCTAACTTTGATGCTTCAAACTACGCAATATCCGCTATACTATCCCAGGGTCCTGTGAATGACCGCCCTACTTATGCATCACGAACACTAAACAAAGCTGAAATGATATAGCGTTCGAAAAAGAATGTTTGCCATTATATTTGGAAAAAAACTTTCAGACCATATTTATATTAAAAATTCAACATCATTACTGACCACCGGCCTTAAAATGGCATTCAACTGTAAAGAGCCGGTTCCAAATTAGTTAGATGGAGACTGAAACTCGAAAGTTTGACTATGAAGTCATTTATAGAAAGGGAAAATAAATAGCGCTGACACTTTTATCACGATATCCAGTCAATCCAATTATTCAAGATAATCCTCAACCTACCACGTCAGGTTTATCTAATGATAACCCTCTCCAAGATGAAATTGTCCCTTTGGAGAGTAATGATGATCTAATAAACCTTGAAGATTTGGGTATTAGTCCTCTCAACGAACAAAATATAGATTTTAGTCCACTGTATCCTCCAACTCCAATGAATCCTCCTTCTCCTCTTGACTCTTCTCCTTCGCCAAATCCTGTTCCGTCTCTGAAACCGTCTCCACCATTAAATACTTCGATACGTGCACCTATCCTGACATTTTTAAAACACTTAAATCAGTCAGAGATGATATCTTGTTTGCAGGTGATATTAATGAAATTGCTATATCCGATTTCAGATATCTGTTAGAACAAAATTCTTTCATTAAAATATACTGCATGCTCATGTACCTATTTAACAACACTAATGTAACTATCAACATTCATCACAACACAATTATATACCCTGTTCCAACTGAGTAGCAAAATATTAAGAAAACCACGACATTCCTATCGCCGGACATGTAGGTTCAAACAAGAATGTATGATAAGGTTAAAAACGATACTATTGAAAAATATGCGTACCGAAATAGAAGAATACGTAAAACTGCAAAATATGTCAGTCAAATAAAAGTTTCCTTAAATTAATAGAGCTCCCATGCAGATCACTATCACTTCAACTCCCCCTTTGAAAGAATAAGTCTGATATTGTTGGCCCTCTGCCAAGCTGGACTACAAAATTGAAGTATATACTTACTCTTCAGGATGACCTCACGAAATTTTCCATTTATTACCCTATTTCAATGTTACAGCAGAAGAATCTTGTGAATGTTTAGTTCACTTCATAACTCTCTTTGTATTCCAAAATCGGTACTTACAAACCAAGGGACAAATTTACTGCTGAATTTTTAAAAAAACTTTGAGTTCTTAAAAATAAAACAAATTTGGTCCTCCTTACCCCCAAACTCAAGGTGCTCTCGAAAAAGCACTCCAACCTTAAAGGAATACTTAAAATCCTACGTGAATGAGAACCAATCTATTTGGCACAAATTCGTCTATACTCTATGCTCACTATAACAGTACTGTCCACCTACTAACGTTTTACCCCTAGAACTAGTTTTTGGACATAAACCCTTTATCCCGATTCAATTTTGAACTACGCTCTGACATCACTTATCCTGAATACATCAAATGTTCACCATCGCCTTAAAATATCTAAGAGAAAGCATTGCAAAACATCCAAGGTTCAAAAGAAAAGTCAAAGACTTATGATAAACATAGCCGCTCTGTGCAGTATAAAGCTGCGACCACGTTTATTTAAAAATCATCTAAGGCTTCAGGCCTCTCTCCTATATGGAAGGGACCCTATAAAATTATAAGGTAAATACAAATAATACTCTGACTCTCCTTATTAATCGACGTCATGTTAACCATCACTTCGACCAGGTTAAACCTGCAAATCTAAAAGATTAAAATATTTACATGTTAGAAACAAATAATAAAATTATTATATTTTATATTCTAACTACTAACTTCCCAATTCCTATATACAATATTTATATACAAAATCTTTTTTTTTATATACAAATCAAATTAGACTAGTAATTATGATTTAAGAATCATGCTGTTGTACGCGTCTTTAACAATTGATGACAACGCTTTGTGAGTACATCACCAAAAGCCCTTGTACTATTCGACTCTGTTGGCTTAAAGATGATTGATATAATTCCACGTCGTTTTCCGATGGATGTGTCTCCAATAAAACCTATATTCAGAACATCAATGACGTCTTAACACTATCCGATTTCAATGCCGTGAAAATAAGAATAGATTATTCATTGTAAAACATGTTACAACCACTAGATTCATTATACAAAAGACATTTCACGCGATTTTGATTCTATTTCCACATAGTATCTAATAGTGTATCTAAACGATCAATGGTTTCGGAGTAGGTATTGTTTTTAAACATATATTTAACATGGACGAAGTATGCAGTTAATTATAATAAACATTCAGAATCTATTTAAAAATGAGGAAATTATTTAACTCTGTACGAAAAATATAATTGTATCTCAAATAGCTATATCTAATATTAATCAATCCTTACATGAAATAAAATTAATGAGGCTAAACTAAACAATGCTATTCACAAATGTCCTAATGAAATTAATATTGTATCCCAAATAAGCAAAATTAATAATGTTCTAGCATTTTGCACCCAACCTCTTAGCTCTTTCTTTTAAAATAGAAAGACATACTAAATTCCATATTGTTTGTGAAATCAATGACTATATCCGTCTATATTGACCCCTAATCAATTATAAGGATATTGTCGGTAATCTTAAGGTAGTTCCAAGTATAGAGATTTTCCAGTAAGCCTAGAACTTAATAATATTCATATTTTATTAAATGTCGCTAATTAAGTGTGCTATTATGTTGACAATAAGTTAGTTTTTCGTAATTGTTACCTTTAGTAAGTGTTCTAGAATATAATTTGTATAAAACTATTCTCTTCCAATGTCACATGTTACCACTCTTCTAATTCGTTTTGATGATGTTACCTTCTGACGAGTACATAGCTAGTAAAGATAAATTTATTAGTATCTGAAAAGTTTGGATTCCAAAAATATTATAACTACCCAAACGTACCTGTATGAACAACTATGTTTATATAATACCTGAAACCCATCCTGTGAAATTAAATTATTCAAAGTCTGTAAAACTTTACCTCAAAGTTGTCAACATAAAAATAATTCATGGTGATATAGAGATATTTTCTTTTTTTTTTTTTATTGGAAAAATACAGCAAAGGGATAAACAAATATGTTGGTACCGATATAAAATGAACATTTTTATAAAAATTTCTAAAAATAGACGTTGTTTACCAAATGAACTTTTTAAATTAGGATTAGGAGATGTAAAATATGGTGGCAGTATTCAATTCAGATCTATTACATTAAAGTCAAACCAAAGTTTACTTAGGTTCTTTTTTAAATGAACTTTTTTTAAATCATAAAATCCTGTTCTTAAATTATTTAAAAGTTTGGGCACGACAGAAAATAATTTATCTTTTAATTTGTAATAAGAGGAAAGAGTGTTGTCTTCGTCTTGAACTTTTTATTGGTTTCTAAAAGTATTTTCTTAAAAGTGGTAAATTAATTTTTTTTTAATATTTTATTAATAATTTTCATCAGCTATTTTCCCTTTCCTAACGGCAATATTGGTTTTTTACATCTATAATATAGTTTTAAAAATAACATTTTATTTTAAAAATTTAAATTCTTTTTGAATGCTTCAATCTATTAATATAAATATCAAGGGTGGATAAAATATGGCAAAGTTCATAATAAAAATTTGTATTTTCCATCTAAATCTTCCAAACTCTCGATTGGGAAAATAACAATGATTACCGAACTTTTATTCTGGGTTTTTACTTAATATTCCATTTAAATTTTTGTTATCTAAAACTTTAAGCTATGAAAGGTTTCACCTAAGATTAATTTAAAAGTTGATCCCTTTTAATATTCAATATAGTTTTTTAATTTAAGCCAAATTAAAAAAAATCTTGCCAATTTCTAAATAAGAATGTTAATTTAGATAATCTTAAAAAATAAATATAACTTAATAAAATTAAGGTTTAGATCTTGTAAGAATCCCGATTGGAATAAATATTAGTTTCCCTATTTTTAATTATTATTTTTTTTTATTGTAAGTATTTTAATTTTCATTTTAAAAGAATAAAATCAAAAGATTTCAGTATTAATAAATTAACTATTAAAAAGAAAATTCTAAGGGAAATGAAATCCAACCCCTCGTTTTTTATGGGTTAAACCATATTGAAAACATTATTTAAAAGTTTCCTCTTAAAGAGTTTTATATCTTCCCTTTGTATGACAATAATGCCTAACTTTTCTTATTAATTAATGAATAATAAAAATATTAATAATAAAAGTCCCAGTTAATTCCCCTCATTAATTTTTATAAAATTATAAATCCTTTTACAAATCAATTAATTAAATACTATTTAATTTTAATTCTAATTCTAAATATAAATTTCATAAAAGTTCTTTTTAAAACTGAACCAAAATTAACATTGGTGGCAGGTGGGATTTTATATATAAATCCCCGTTTTTCATTAAGTGTCGTGTCGGAAATTAAATGCCGAAACTAAAGAAAATCGAAATTTGAAGCTATCACCCCTGCAGTCCTAAAAAAGCTTGCTCTTGTCTCCCGTCACCGGAAACCCCACTTCTCATCCGCCTCCACCTTTTGGTCATCCTTCCTGCCCAAAACGACCTATGTTCCAAATCCTGTAGTCAAACCAAAAACCCAGCATTTTGTACTAACAACAACTTGCTTTCTAAATCATAAAAGTCGTCAAGTGTTCAGTTTTCTTTCTAGTGGGAATTTCTTAAGTAAATCTTCCAACCTCTCTGTGCCTCTTTATTCAAAGTCATTTTTTCGTTATAACCTTTATTTTTTTTCTAATTCGCCCTAATTTGTAATTAATTAAAGTACATATATATATTCGAAAACAATTGGAACCTTCGACGTTCGAAAAATTAACACCATATTTAAATAATTGCCGCAATGTACCTTCCATCTACTTTAACGGATTCCTTCTAAATTATCTTAAAGCCACCTTGAATGCGGAAACCCGTGTGATTAAAGTTTTAAAATGGACCAATTAGAATTTTGAAAGCAATTTGTGACACAAAACACTATTTAATCTTCTCAGATCTTCAAGAATCAAACAGGGTTAAGAATCCGTCAGTCTTTTCATAAAGTTGAATCTTTCTTAAACTCTTGAATTATTTCTTCCCCAAAAAGAAGGACGAACTATCTGGTAGGTAGCCTATCAAATTTGCTTTGGGTTTTATGATAGGTCTTCAACCCTTGTCAACGTTGTTATGTTGGGCCAACAATTTAAATAAACAATAACTTCCTTCTGAGGAAAAACTATCCACTTCAAAAGACGAAACATGTCACCCTCAAAATCCTAATTTTCCAAAATCAAAGGGCCACCAGGGAAATATTAAATACCGGGGACCAAGTTCAAATGCTCCTCGAATTTGAAAACAAAATCACGTTAGAAACTGCAAACTTCAATAATAACAAAGGTCTCATTTTGCCCAAAACCAACAAAATACTAACCGCAACCTTGAATGCTTTACAACGCCCAAATCAACCCATACACTGGGTCGATTCAACTAACGTAGAAAGCTCTGGTCTTAATGATCTTAATTTAAACGACCAAGCTTTCCCTGACCGGTATCGTGCGGAAAACTAAATAAGAAATCGATACGACTCGATCTATAACACAATCTCATACAAAATCTTCGCAATGTGCACTGCTGAATCTCACTGTATCTAAGTCCATTACCAAACAGGGTAACAGACCCAAACTCACAATGGCCCTATCGCTGTATCTGATCCTTGTGATGACATATGCCATACTAAATCCAAAGAAAATACTAATTCACTATTCTACTAAATCCAAAGAAAATACTAATTCTACTAGTTCTACTAAATCGAATAAAATATTAATTCTACTAAATCGAATAAAATTACTAATGTAGTGTATGTATAAGTACTTTAATGAGATATCACTAAGGAATTTAGGTTATACGTGACTTTAAGTATAAACAGTGTCATATTTAATAATATCATATTAATTATCTTTAATTAGTAACTAGATCCCTAATGTAAACATTGTAACCTGACACATTATTAACCTATTGTTATAATTATATAAAAGGGATGAATTTTCCTAAATAAATTCAGTGTATACTCCACGCCCGTTTGATTCATTTCCCTCTCTCCATCCACATCACATGGCGACCCTGCCAGTGCACTCGCGTCGAGTATCAAGCGTCTAAGTTGCCTGCCGTATTTGGCACCTAAGTTCTGAATTTAATCCGTATCAGTGAGCCAAAATGTTGTTTATAATTTATAGTTACAGTTAGTACAATGGGAATAAAACATTCGAAACATTCTTTCGAATTCGCTTCATCATGGAGGTATTCTCATACGTGGAATTAATAAAAAATCAACTTCTTATTTTCTGTGAGAAGAATGAAGTTAAATTACAAGCCGTTCGACTACAAAAGGAACAGGAACGCGAAGTAATTGTGGCATATATAGAAGGTCATAATGGTCATTATTTGTGCCCATCGAAGTTAGCTGTGAAACAGAAGATTTTACTGGAGAATGGTTTCGACATAGACTTTCCAGATGGAACAAGAGCATCAGCGCAAATAGAAGTAATTTTCAAGGGCAATCTTTATTTATATGGAAGATCATATGGAACGGACTGACGTTTGCTGAGTGGTAAATAACAAATACAATAAATAACAATAGAATGGGCAAGCAACAGTCAAAAGAAGACAAAAAGAAGAAGTAATCATCACTCAAAGCGGTCAAAATAATTATGCACCAAACAGCATCATACCCTGGGAAATGCAGACAACATGTACAATTTAATTATTTCAATAGTGGTGATCTGCGGTATAATACATGCGTATTCTATATACAAGAAGCTACACAAGAGGCTGACAAAGAAGATACAGCGACAAGCCACCGAGATAGCGCTGCGGTCACGTAGATCGTCGGTCTAGGAATATATAACTGTAAGTGACATAACTACTTATTTGAATCAAATTTATGTTGTATAAAGATTTAATATAATCAATGTATTAATCAAATTTATATTAGAAATGGATATAATTTCTTATCAATATTTTAAATTATAAATGTCAGATATAATACAAGAATATTTTAATAATTTACTAGAAATAAGACAATATTTAATTAAATTTGGAATAAAGCGCCTTAGAAGTGAAACAGCAAAAAGAAAATACGAGGTAGCTAAGGAAGTATACAAAAAGTATAACCAATATATAAAAAGTATAAAAACTAGTGTAGGAGATTTAGATATAACATTAGAAATAGATAAACTTTTTGACGAAATAACTAACCTTATGAAAGAGACAATCATGTCAATAAACAAGAGTTTGATTTAAAACAGCAGTTTCTCTGTTGCCCGTAATGGACGACACAGAAATGTTACCTTGCAGTTAATAGATGCAATTGAATTATATACAACAATGATTGCTAAAGAAAGCAATGAAATTCTTATTAATTTTGTATTGAAGACACGATTGTCACGAAATGCGAAGTTAAGATTAAATAATACCTACAGCAATGTGGAAGAAATGGTTAACGATATGAGAAAGCACCTCCTGACTAGTAAATCAGAAACCGCGTTACAAAGGAAGCTACTAGATTGTTACCAAGGTAATAAATCGATTGATAAATTCGGTTCAGAGGTCGAGCAACTGTTTGTTGACCTTACTATCTCACAAGCTAAAGGAAAATCAGATGCCTTCAGCATTCTGAAGTCCATAAATGAAAAACAGGCAATACATAAATTTGCTAATGGTCTGCAAAATGATAGATTGAAAACTGTCATAGCTGCGCGAAATTACAATTCATTGAAAGACGCGATACAAGGAGCAAAGGACGAAGAAGTAACAATTACTTCTCCATCAACTAATCGAGTATTATTTGCAAAAGGAAGACCCTATTATCGGGGATTCCAAGGTAATAGGCATCGTGGAAGCCACGTTTATAAACCAATACGAAACCCAACAACGCAGTATAAGAAGAATGTATTCATGAACACAAATTATTCACGAGGTCGAAATTAAGGGGTTTTCAAAGAAGTAGAGGTAGATTAAACTCGATGGGATAGATCGTATACGCGTAATACTCAACCGAATAATCATAATAGTAGAAACCAACAACAGCAAGTGAATTTGGCACAGAATTGTCAAACGAAAGGAAGAACATGATAATAACACGATACCAAATTGGTTTTTCGAAACATAATATGTAATGAGCTATAATAATATGAATTCAATTATATTTTCATAAATAACAAAAATATACATTTTACTAGACACAGGCGCAACATTATCTTTAATAAAATATACTGCTATACAACATATTACTGATAAATTACCCAAAAACAACATACATTAAAGGCATTGGTGGTAAATTACTTCAGAAGGGTACATAGAATTAGCACTGCAATATAGAAACTCAACATTTAAACATGAATTTCATATATTTCAATCACTACATTAATATTGATGGTATACTTGGACAAGATTTTTGTTAAGATATAAGGCATTACTAGATTTTGAAAATCAAACATTAACCCTTCAAAAGATTCTAATTGTACGACAATGCAAAAATATGTTTTCAAGAACAAATATTAACTCTACAAGCATAAAATTGCCAGCTAGATGTGAAAAGTTATTGAAATTAATACTAATCACACTAACAACTGCTGTAATTACTTCTGAAGGAAGTGTGTGATGGAGTATTTCTTGCTAACAGTATAAGTAAAAGTAAAAACGGGAAAATATCAGTACGTATTATGAATACTAGGGAAACTGAAGTAGTTTTATATTGTTTTACACCTGAAATAATACCTTTAGATGCATTTGATTGTTTTACATTTAAAGAAGTAACAAACAATGGAGAAAGAGTTAAAAAGTTGTTTGATTTATTAAAACTAGAAAATTTAAATACGGAAGAAAAAACAAATATAGCTAGTATCTGTGCTAAATTTGCAGACATATTTCACTTGCCAGGTGATAAGCTGAACACTTGTAATTTATATGAACAGAAAATACTCCTAAAAAAAAAAAATCGTATTAATTATCTTTAATTAGTAACTAGACCCTAATGTAAACATTGTAACCTGACACATTATTAACCTATTGTTATAATTATATAAAAGGGATGAATTTTCCTAAATAAATTCAGTGTATACTCCACGCCCGTTTGATTCATTTTACTCCTCTCCATCCACACATCACACTAATTCTACTAAATCGAATACTTTGCCTAGGGCAAATGCAAACATAATTGCTAAATCATGTCCCACATGTTCAGCTCCTGAAACGGAAAGAAACATATTAAGACATAATATTAAACAAATCGCAATAAAAATACTCATTTCGTGAAGTCAAACATCCATCTGTTCCAACCTTTGAGATTCTTTGACAGTGGCGCATCAACGTCTGTTAAAGTAGACAGCTGAAACAATCCAAAGTAGTAAACATAAAAAGTTTCAGTGCATTAGAACACCGGTCTGATGCACTTCTCACATATATGATGATTGATTCTTGACCATCATTTAGTCACCAGTATTGACTTTCACGATGCAAATTGATTCTTCCAATAAACTGTAAATTGACTATGAAAGAGCTACCAAGTCGACGAAACATTACTGATATCCAAATTCACGAACCTTATTTGAACCTCGGACTGAAATAATTGAATGCTTATGAGTCTTCATTGATATGCGGGTTGATATCAATGAAGGCTCATCAATCGAATCAATAGAATCTCTACTGTACAATCTGCATTGTTACAGTAAGCCAACTCAGATCAACATTTCAGTCGTGAACACCTCTGATTCCTCCAATACATATTGATCTCTAAATTAAAATTTGATCCAATCACTTGAAAAAATTAATATGGATCCTATACAACAATATATTCCAATGATCAGGATAATCCTGATCGACTGGAGAAGTCTGAATCTATGAGTCTCTCATCTGAATGTGAAGAACAATGCATTATATGACTCTGTTCTTATTCTGACATTTTTCATCTTCCAATGATAATTGATTAACCTCAATCTTCAACAGTAATCATTCGATCTTCTTCAGCAATCATTAAAATCTATAGATTCTGAAATACCTAAACAGGAGTACAGTCACAGATAAACAAAATTGACGATGGAAAACATTTGTCAAATATTTGTGGCTGGTTTTTGAACCTCCTGACATACTAATTGACTACAACAAGTATTTGACAAATCAACGTAACAAGCTCATTGCATATGAAATAAAATACGAAAAAGTTTGTTGTCGTTCTCTGACAAATTAAAACTTTGAACGTACAGATTGATTTCATAGATCGAAAAATAATTAATGAATTTGAATAGTACATTTAATGTTTGACAAATATTTATAATTATGTCTAAAGAAATTATGTTTACAAAAGACGGTAAACTAATAACAACGCTAATGTGTAACGCCGTTGTGCTGGTATGGATTATTTCAACTCCAAATCAAACCGGGGTAAGTTATATTAATAACTCATAATATAAGAAAAAAAAGAAAATTTGTACTAAATTAATTAAGTGATAATAATAAAATAATTTATTCTATGTACAAAAAACCTGTCTTTAACGACATTTTGGTCAAACCAATACATAAAAAGATATCACAGATTTAAAAACCGTTGGCAAAAATCACTGAGGCAATTCATTTATTTATTCATGTAGTCATTCATTCAATCTTTCATTTGTTGAATCATTCATTCTATCGTTTATTCATTCATTTATTTATTTATTCATTAATTTATTCCTTTATTCATTTTTTTATTCATTTATTTATTTATTCATTAATTTATTCCATCATTCATTTGTTAAATCATTAATTCGTGTGTTCAATCATTCGTTCGTTCATTCGTTTATTCGTTCATTAATTCAATCATTTATTCATTTTTCATTCATTCATCCGTTCATTCATTTATTCATTCATTCATTTCATACATTCATTTGTTCAATCATTCATTTATTTATTCATTCATTCAGACATTCGTTCATTCATTCATTCATATATTCATTTATTCATTTATTCAGTCATTCATTCATTCAGTCATTCATTTATTTATTCATTTGTTCAATCAATCACTCATTTATTTGTTCACTCATTCATTCCGTTCATTTATTCATTCATTCATTCAATAATTAATTAATTAATTCATTCATTTCATTTGTTTAATCATTCGTCCGTTTATTCATACAATCATTTATTCATTCATTCAGTCCTTTATTCATTTATTTGTTCTATCATTTATTCATTCTTTTATTTATTCATTTATTCATTCGGTTATTAATATGTTCATTTATTCATTCATTCATTCTGTGATAAATCATTTCATTCAGTTCGTTCATTCATTCATTAATTTTTTCATTCATTCATTCATTCATTTATTCATTTGTTCAATCATTCCATCATTCATTTGTTCGTCCATTCATTCATTTACTCATTTATTTATTAAATAATTAATTAATAAATTCACTCATTTTGTTCTATCATTCATTCGTTTGTTCAGTTCATTCATTTATTCATTCTTTGTTCAATCATTCATTCGTTCATTCATTCATTCCATTCTTATTGTTTACTCATTCAGTTCGTTCGTTTATTCATTAATAAATCAATTTATTCATTAATTTTTTAAATCATTTATTTATTTATTCAGTCATTCATTCATTCATTTGTTCATTCATTCATTCATTTATTTGTTCTATCATTCATTTAATCATTTGTTCATTCGTTCGTTAATTCAATCGTTCCTTCGTTCATTTGGTCATTCATATTCTCATTTATTTGTTCATTTATTCATTTCTTTATTCATTCAATCATTCATTTATTTATTCATTTCTTTATTCATTCACTAATTCATTAAGTTATTCATTCATTCATTGGTACAATTATTTGTTTGTTCATTCTTTCATACATTCGTTCATTCGGTCATTCATATTTTCATTTATTCATTCATTCATTTATTCAATCATTCTTTCATTTTTTATTTTTTTTATTTCGTTCATTCATTCATTCATTCAGTCATTTATTCATTCATTTATTAATTGATTAATTAATTAATTCATTTATTCAATCATTTGTTCCATCTTTCATTAGTTCGTTCGTTTATTAATTTATTAATCAATTTGTCAAATCATTCGTTCTATCGTTTATTCATTCATTCATTTATTCAATCAATTATTCATTCATTCATTCATTTATTTATTCCTTCATTTGTTTAATCATTTATTCGTATGTTCAATCATTCGTTCGTTTGTTCATTCGTTCGTTCGTTCGTTCATTCATTCAATCATTTGTTCAATTACTCATTCATTCATTTGTTAAATCATTTATTTATTCATTCATTCATTGAGTTATTCATTCATTTATTCAGTCATTCATTCATTAATTCATTCAATCATTTGTTCAATCTATTTGTACGTTCATTCATTCATTCATTCGTTCACTAGGTCATTCTTATATTTATTTATTCATTCTTTTATTCGGTAATTCATTCATTTATTCATTCATTCATTTGTTCAATCAATCACTCATTTATTTGTTTACTCATTGATTCGTTCGTTCATTCATTCATACAGCCATTTATTCATTCATTCGTTCATTCGGTAATTCATATGTTCATTTATTCATTCATTCATTCATCTGATAAATCATTCATTCGTTCGTTCATTCATTCATTCATTTGTTCAATCATTTCACTCCTTCATATGTTCGTCCATTCATTCATTTTACTCATTTATTTATTAAAATAAATTAATTAATTCCCATTTGTTCTATCATTCATTCGTTTGTTCGTTCATTCATTAATTTATGCATTTGTTCATTCATTCATTCGTTCATTCGTTCATTCATTTTTTGTTTATGCATTAATTCATTCATTTGTTCATTCATTCATTAGGTCGTATTTCTCATTCATTCATTCAGTTATTTGTTCAATTATTCATTCATTCGGTCGTTTATTCATTCATTCATTTAGTCATTCATTCATTCATTCATTCATTTATTCATTCATTTGTTTAATAATTCATTCGTTCGTTCGTGATTTCAGTCATTAATTTATTCTTTCATTTGTTTAATCATTAATTTTATCGTTATTTCATACATTCATTTATTCATTTATTTATTCATGCATTCATTCATTTATTTATTCATTCATTCATACATTCCATCGTTCATTTGTTTAATCATTCATTCGTTTCTTCAGTCATTCGTTAGTTCGTTCGTTCGTTCGTTCATTTATTCATTCATTTAGTCATTCATTCATTAATTAAGTCATTCATTCATTTATTTATTCAACCATTCAATCATTCCATCATTCATTTGTTTAATCATTTACTCATTTGTTCATTCATTCATTCGTTCATTCAGTCATTCATTCATTCATTTATTTATACATTTATTCATTCATTGATTCATTTATTTATTCATTGATTCATTCATTTTGTTAATTCATTCATTCTCATTCCATCGTTTATTTGATTAATCATTTATTCGTTTGTTCAATCATTCTTTGCTCGTTCGTTCGTTCGTTCGTTTGTTCATTCAGTTATTAAATCAGTCATTCATTCAATAATTCAGTCATTCATTCATTAATTTATTCATTCATGTGCTAAAGCAATCGTTAGTTCATTTATTCTTTCATATGTTCATTCGGTCAATTATATATTCATTCATTCATTCATTTATTTGTTCAATCTTTAATTCATTTATTTATTCATTCAGTCACTCATTTGTTCAACCATTCAAACAATTAGTTCAATCTTTCGTTCGTTAATTCATTCATTCCTTTTCATTCGGTCATTCATATATTCATTTATTTATTCATTCCTGTATTCATTCATTCATTCATTTGTTCGTTTAATCATTCGTTCGTTAATTCATTCATACATTCGTTCATTCAGTCATTCATATATTCATTTATTCATTCATTCAGTCATTCATTCGTCATTCATTCATTTTTAAATTTTTTAAATCATTCGTTCGTTCATTCATTAATTCCTTCATTCATTCATTCATTTATACATTCATTTGTTCAATCATTTATTCATTTAGTCATTCATTCATTCATTTGTTTGATCATTCATTCATTTGTTTAATCATTCATTCGTTCGTTCATTCATTCGTTCGTCCATTCATTTTTTAAATTTTTTTAATCATTCGTTCGTTCATTCATTCATTAATTCATTTAGTCATTTATACATTCATTTGTTCAATCATTTATTCATCTACTCATTATTTTATAATTAATTAATTAATTCAGTTATTCATAAATTCAGTCATTTATTCATTCATTAATTCATTAGTTTGGTCAATCATTCGCACGTTCATTCATTCATTCATGCGTTCATTCAGTCATTCATATATTCATTTCTTCATTCATTCATTTATTCATTCATTCATTCATTTGTTCAATAAGTCATTCTTTCATTTGTTAAATCATTCATTCTATTGTTCATTCATTCATTCATTTATTCAATCATTTATACATTTATTCATTCATTGATTCATTTATTCATTCATTCATTCATTCATACATTTCATCGTTTATTTGATTAATCATTTATTCGTTTGTTCAATCACTCGTTCGCTCGTTCGTACGTTCGTTCGTTTTTTCATTCATATTCATTTAGTCGTTCATTCATTAATTCAGTCATTCATTCATTAATTCAATCATTTGCTCAATCAGTCGTTCGTTCATTCATTCTTTTATTCATTCATTCTGTCAATCATATATTCATTCATTTCATATTTCATTCATTCATTCATTTTTCATTCATTCATTCATTCTTTTATTTGTTGAATCATTCATTCGTTCGTTCGTTCATTCATTCATTCAATTATTTATTCATTCATTCATTCATTTTTTCATTCATTGATCAATTCATTTGTTCAATCATTTGTCCGTTCATTCATTTGTTAAATCATTCATTCGTTCGTTCATTCATTTATTCCTTCATTCATTTATTTTTTCATTCATTGATTAATTCATTTGTTCAATCATTTGTCCGTTCAATTATTTGTTAAATCATTCATTAGTTCGTTCATTCATTCGTTCGTCCATTCATTTTTTAATTTTTACATCATTCGTTCATTCATTCATTCATTCATTCATTCATTTTATTCAATCATTTATACATTTATTCATTCATTGATTCATTTATTCATTCATTCATTCATTCATTTAATAATTCATTCATTTATACATTCTATCGTTTATTTGATTAATCATCTATTCGTTTGTTCAATCACTCGTTCGCTCGTTCGTACGTTCGTTCGTTTTTTCATTCATATTCATTTAGTCGTTCATTCATTAATTCAGTCATTCATTCATTAATTCAATCATTTGCTCAATCAGTCGTTCGTTCATTCATTCTTTTATTCATTCATTCTGTCAATCATATATTCATTCATTTCATATTTCATTCATTCATTCATTCTTTTATTTGTTGAATCATTCATTCATTTATTGATTCATTCAGTCATTCATTCATTCATTTGTTAAATCATACATTCGTTTGTTCGTCCATTCATTCATTCATTTGTTAAATCATCATTCGTTTGTTCGTCCATTCATTCATTCATTTGTTAAATCATACATTCGTTTGTTCGTCCATTCATTCATTCATTCATTGGTTCAATCATTCAATCAATTGTTTAATCTTTCGTTTGTTCTTTCGTTCATACATTCGTTCATTCGGTCATTCATATATTCTTTTATTCATTCATTCAGTCATTCATTCATTCATTCATTCATTCTTTAATTCATTTTTTAATTCTTTTTAATCATTCGTTCGTTTATTTATTCATTCATTTGTTCTATCATTCGTTCGTTCGTTCATTCATTCATTCATAAATTTTTTAATTTTTTAAATCATTCGTTCGTTTATTTATTCATTCATTTGTTCTCTCATTCATTCGTTCGTTCATTCATTAATTCATTTATTTATTTATACATTCATTTGTTTAATTATTCATTCATTTATTTATTCATTCATTCATTCATTCATTTGTTAAATCATTCATTCATTCATTTTTTCATTCATTGATTAATTCATTTGTTCAATCATTTGTCCGTTCATTCATTTGTTAAATCATTCATTCGTTCGTTCATTCATTTATTCATTCATTCATTCATTTTTTCATTCATTGATTAATTCATTTGTTCAATCATTTGTCCATTCATTCATTTGTTATATCATTCATTCGTTCGTTCATTCATTTGTTCATTCATTCATTTTTTAAATTTTTTTAATCATTCGTTCGTTCATTCATTCATTCATTCATTCATTCATTCAATCATTTTATACATTTATTCATTCATTGATTCATTTATTCATTCATTCATTCATTCATTTAATAATTCATTCATTTATACATTCTATCGTTTATTTGATTAATCATCTATTCGTTTGTTCAATCATTCGTTCGCTCGTTCGTACGTTTGTTCGTTTTTTCATTCATATTCATTTAGTCGTTCATTCATTAATTCAGTCATTCATTCATTAATTCAATCATTTGCTCAATCAGTCGTTCGTTCATTCATTCTTTTATTCATTCATTCTGTCAATCATATATTCATTCATTTCATATTTCATTCATTCATTCATTCTTTTATTTGTTGAATCATTCATTCATTTATTGATTCATTCAGTCATTCATTCATTCATTTGTTAAATCATACATTCGTTTGTTCGTCCATTCATTCATTCATTCATTGGTTCAATCATTCAATCAATTGTTTAATCTTTCGTTTGTTCTTTCGTTCATACATTCGTTCATTCGGTCATTCATATATTCTTTTATTCATTCATTCAGTCATTCATTCATTCATTTAACTAATGTATAACTTTGTAAACGCGCTTGTTTGTCCTCTGAGTGGTGAGAGGATTTTTACTAAATGTTGAGCCAATTTATGTAGGTGAGTCAATTTGGCTAACAATAGGGCGCAATGGAGCATTTAATTTGTGTATTTTAGGCAACCCATACAATTTTGGGGGCTTGGGACATGAAGGTATTATCAATTTTACGTCAAGATTAGTTTTCGAGTGCTATTAATAAGATCGCCTAGTCAATTTGAGCGTTTTCGTAGTAGGGCCAGTTTGACCTTCCTATAAGTAGTTTCATCCGATAACAGTTGTTCTAATTTAGAATTATAATCTGACTGTCCATGATCACCGTAAATTACCTTTGTCTGCTCGAGAATTGTTAGTTCTTTTGTTGTTGCGTAAGTTGTTAAGTGCAATGAGTTCATCCTTAGGAAGATTAGGTTTCGGCACTTTGCTTCGACGCAAATTGACGAAATATCTTGTCGGATAGCCTCAAATCTTCCTTTTGCAATTGATTTTTGAACAAACAATCCTCCACACTACATCAATTTGCTCGTACAGATTTTCGGTGCAATTCGAAATTTAAGCCTTTTGATAATACTTTCAATGTCGATTCATCCAGTGATTGTTGTGACAGATTACAAACCGCGCTACGTCATTCTGCTGTCACTTTAGGAACGTTGCGTGTTCAGTTTGTTTATTTTTGCATTTTTATAAGATTACTTCGCGTTTATTTAAAGTATTAATCAATTTTCAAAATCGAATGGCGTTAGATTGATTTAATATCACTGGATGAAATTTCAATGTGGTATTATGACGCACAGATCGGATCGTGTTGTTGATTACCTCCTCAACAATATAATACTTGCCTGGTTTAAGATCTTGGCTTACCACGAATGTCCTTTTAGGTGATATCCGGACACACGTGGGGACGAGCTCGTTGTCCCTACATTTCTTCCATGAAATTTAGAGATGTTACATGTCTTGCGCTTGTCATCAGACCTTCCAACGGCGAATTTTGTTTGGTTTCAGTCCGTACTGTACAATAATTATTCTTATTGCTTGCCGAATATTATCATTATTAAATAAAATTACTTTACGGATTTTATCTTTTATTTTAGTTTTTAAATCATTTATTTATTTATTCAGTCATTCATTTATTCATTTGTTCAATTATTCATTCATTTTTTATTCATATAGTCATTCATTTATTCTTTAAGTAGATAAATCATTCATTCTTTTAATCATTTATTCATTCATTCATTTTTTCATTTATTTATTCATGCATTCATTCATTTATTTATTCATTCATTTATTCATTCCATCGTTCATTTGTTTAATCATTCATTCGTTTCTTCAGTCATTCGTTAGTTCGTTCGTTCGTTCGTTCATTTATTCATTCATTTATTCATTTATTCATTTGTTCAATCATTTGTTCGTTCATTCGTTCATACATTGGTTCATTTAGTCATTCATATATTCATTTATTCATTCATTCAGTCATTCATTCATTTATTCATTTATTCATTAATTAATTGATTCATTCATTTATTTTTTAAATCATTTATTTATTCATTCAGTCATTCATTTATTCATTTGTTCAATTATTCATTCATTTTATATTCATATAGTCATTCATTTATTCTTTAAGTAGTTAAATTATTCATTTTATCGTTTATTTATTCATTCATTCCTTTAATCATTCATTCATTCATTCATGTTTTCATTTATTTATTAATTCATTCATTCATCCCATCGTTCATTTGTTTAATCATTCATTCGTTTGTTCAATCATTCGTTCGTTCGTTCGTTCGTTAGATCATTCATTCAATCCATCATTAATTCATTTGTTCATTCATTAATCCGTTCATACGTTTATTCATTTTTTCATTCATTCATTTGTTCAATCATTCATTCATTTATTCATTTGTTTAATCATTCATTTACTTATTTATTCATTCATTCATTCATTGATTTGTTAAATCATTCATTCATTCCATTATTCATTTGTTAAATCATTTATTTATTTGTTCATTTATTCATTCGTTATTTCGTTTATTTATTTTTTTATTCATTCATTCATTCAATTATTTATTCATTCATTCATTCATTTATTTATTCATTCAGTCATTCATTCATTCATTTATTTGTTCAATCATATATTCATTTACTTATTCATTCAGTCATTCATTCATTAATTCATTTGTTAAATCATTCATTCGTTTGTTCATTCATTCATTCATTCATTTGTTCAATTATTTACTCATTCATTTGCTCACTTATTCATTCGTTCGTCCATTCATTCAAATACTCACTTATTTATTAAATAATTAATTAATTAATTCACTCATTTGTTCAATCATTCATTCGTTTGTTCGTTCATTCATTTATTCATTCCTTTGTTCAATCATTCATTCGTTAATTCATTCATTCATTTATTTGTTTACTCATTCGTTGGTTCGTTCTTTCATTAATTAATTAATTCTTTCATTAATTTTTTAAATCATTTATTTATTTATTAAGTCATTCATTCAGTCATATATTCATTCATTCATTCATTTATTTGTTCTATCATTTATTTAATAATTTGTTCATTCGTTCGTTAATTCATTTATTCCTTCGTTCATTCGGTCATTCATATATTCATTTATTCGTTCATTCATTCATTTGTTCAATCATTCATTCATTCATTTGTTATATCATTTATTTATTCATTTCTTTATTCATTCACTCATTCATTAAGTTATTCATTCATTCATTTGTTCAATCATTCATTCTATCGTCATTTATTCATTTATTTTTTTATTTATTTCTGATTATTCTTTCATTCATTCATTCATTCAGTCATTTGTTCAATCATTCATTAGGTTATTTTCATTCATTCATTCAGTTATTTGTTCCAATTATTCATTATTCGGTCGTTCATTCATTCATTCATTTATTCATTTTCGTCATTCATTTTTCATTCATTTATTCATTAATTTGTTTAATAATTCATTGTTCGTTCGTGATTTGTCATTCATTTATTCTTTTTTTGTTTAATCATTAATTTATCGTTAATTTCAACATTCATTTATTTTTCTCATTCATTCATTTATTTACTCATTCATTCATAAACCATCGTTTTGTTTAATCATTTATTGTTTCTTCAATCATTCGTTGTTCCGTTCTTGTTCATTCATTTATTATTCATTTATTCATTTAGTATTCAAAATTAATTCAGTCATTCATTCATTTATTTATTCAACCACAATCATTCCATCATTCATTTGTTTAATCATTTACTCATTTGTTCATTCATTCATTCTATTGTTTTCATTTATTCATTTTTTAATCATTTTCATTTATTCATTCATTGATTCATTTATTTATTCATTGATTCATTCATTTGTTAATTCATTCATTCATTAATTCCATCGTTTTTTGATTAATCATTTATTCGTTTTTCAATCATTCTTTCGCTCGTTCGAGTTCGTTCGTTTTATTCATTCCATTTTTCATTTATTTCATTTTAATTCAGCTTCTTCATTAATTCAATCATTTGCTCAATCAGTCGTTTTTTCATTCATTCTTTTATTCTTTTCATTCTGTCAATTATTTCTTCATTCATTCTTTTATTGTTGAATCATTCATTTATTTATTTATTCATTCATTCATTCATTTGTTCAACCATTCAAACAATTTCAATCTTTTTTTGTTCTTTTTCGTTCATTCCCTTTTCATTCGGTATTTATATTCATTTTATTTATTCATTCCTTTATTAATTCATCATTCATTTTTTGTTCAATCATTCGTTAATTTATTCTACATTCATTATTGGTCATTCATATTCATTTATTCATTCATTCAGTCATTCATTCATTTAGTCATTCATTCATTTTAAATTTTTAAATCATTTGTTCGTTTATTTATTATTTAATTCATTCATTCATTCTTCTGAATAATTCATTTGTTCAATCATTTATTCATTTATTTATTCATTTAGTCATTCATTCATTCATTCATTTGTTTTAATCATTCATCGTTTGTTCTTCTTTTGTTGATCCATTCATTTTTTAATTTTTAAATCATTCTTCGTTCATTCATTCA